>JARBWI010000032.1:1800000-2306494 GCA_037576405.1 Campoplex capitator | reverse complement strand
CCGTGGTTTAAGCGCAGGTACGTTGTTTGAGTTGGAAATAATTCAAAAATTTTGGGCTAAAAATGACATTCTTTTTTTTTTTTTTCTACTGTTATATTAAAATTTACTTCCAAATATATCTGAAAAAGCATTTAAAATCATTCCAAAACATATGAATGGCGAATAAAATGAATTACGAGTCATTTCTGCATGAAAAATTCCACACAGAATCTTGTATTTGTTTATTGATTATCTAAAATCGTTTTGTTTGATCCAACATTCGCAGGCTATCGACGAGAAACCGTTATAAATTCAAATAAAAGACAAAATGCGGAAAAGGTTTGTTTTATCGACCGAGTGTTAAATCCCGAAACCGCCGAGTTCACCGCTGCGACCACAAAACACGTCGTTGCTCTCATGCAGCTGCTTCCTGCTTCCGCCGCCGCCGCCGCCGCCGCCGCCGCTCTCATCCCTATCTTTTTGAGGTTACGATTCAGTCGCAGCAGTAAGCAGTAGTAGTTTACGAGCAGCTCGTACTTCAGCAAATACGACTCTAAGCTTCAAGTTTACAAAATCGCCGACACACGCACGCGTCGATTATGCCGATGATTATCAATCATTTTTGAAGATTATTATATACACATTTTTATTGCGTAACCAAGATGCATAGAAGCGTGAAAGCCGTCCGAAAAGCTAACAGTGAGACCAGCATCAAGATAAATAATCATCCCGCATTAAGCAAGAGAAAATTCAAACGAGAAAATGAGGTTAAGCAAAAAGCAATGTCAAAAAAATGCAAAGAGAACCACCACGAGACGACCAACAGTTGTGGCAGCAAGATGGAAATAATAACAATTTCTCAAGACAGCGATGATGAAAATCTTTCGAATAGCGAAGAAGAAGAAGAAGAAGAAGATCGACGGCGAACCGACCATGGTCAGAACAATTCCAAGGAAATAATGGCCGGTGAAAGAGAAGCTGAAATTCCACGTTCCAAAATTAAGAAGAGAAAAACAAAATACAATCCTGCCGAAGAAGCTCGGTGCGCTGCTCATCTTTGCGGGATATCCCTCGCTCTTTTCTTTACTTTCGCCGTTATGTCGTTGCGCTCTTAACCCCCTTTACACCATTTTAGTTTGGAAAAATTGGTTTTTGGAGATGCCGGCGATGTAATGAAAAATTTCCTTTCGCACGACGAATCCGCCGCGATTACCGATGCAACAAGAGCGCTGCAAAGTTTAAATACTCGGACGAATGAATCTGACCAAGATGATCTCTGCCCCGGGACAATCGACCGAGCCGAAGCGGATGACTGTTTTCCGATCGACGAGACCATTAAAACTGTCGCATGGATAGACGAGAACGATGCGAGCTATTCGTAAGTCTTTGCGTGTTGCAAGTTTTTCTATATCCATTAGTTGCTTTAAAACACATTGCCGCTATCTTTTTTTATCTTCAAGCTTCTGCACCTGGTTTCGTGCTAACGCGTCGTAGATAGATTATGTTACTATGTCGTAAGGACTACATTTAAGAAATGCGGATAATCATTTGTTTCGTTGTACCAGAATAGCGACCGCCTTGAAGAGTCAACGGCGCAGATTGCCCAAAGAAAGACGAGAAAAGATGTATACCGAATTGCTGGAAAACAAATTTACACAAATGGTTGGCACTCCCGAATGGGCTATGCTGGATCATGGAGTCAAAAATACTGACGATGACGATTCGGACACTGAAATAACACGGGTAAAAATATAATTACTTGGCATATTACTTAAATTTCCAAAAGCACAATTTTCAACTATAATGGAATTCCTCCGCATGTACAAGTTACGCGAACGAACCAATTGGTCGGTGAATTCCACTGTCCACTGTCCACCCAACTTGAGTACAAAAATGTTATATAGAAGAATCACGACTGTGTACACGAATTTAGAGACACGCACTCTCGACGTAAATTAACAATGATGTTTCAGCGCAGCGATCATTTAGCAGTGTCGATGACTAAAAAACTTGCCAAGGGTACGATCGATATTAAAGTTCTGACGGACATGAACAAATCCACGCACACAGAGGGTCCGATTGTTACGAGCTTTGAATTCCATCCGACATCGGATGGTAGCGATGGTCGCAGGATCATCCGGTGTTTTATCTCTCTTTTGTTGTTCCTAGTAGATGTACAATTTTTTATCTCTACCGTTGACTAATCATCAAAAGCGAATGGGGAAAAAGACGAAATCTCACGAGAAGCCTGTACGCTCTTTCGAACAGAAAATCATGACAAAGAGTTATACTGAAAAAAGTTCCATCAAGTCGCGTTTCATTTCGATCGTGTTTATACTAATATATGTACTTTTATTTGAATCAACAGAGTTTTTATTAATTTTTTCGAGAAATATGTATTTAAAACATGTAATAGAATGATAATCGAGTCCTACGTACGGTGTCGCGACTACCCAAATTACAGAGCTTCTATTCCGCAGCCATGCACCATCGAATGACATCGATGATCTAGATGTGCATGTTATATAAATTACAGCAGCAACCAAAGTCCTACTATTACTGTTTTAATCGACTATAATATCTAGAAGAGATCGATTACAATATAATCTCTATAATACTTCAATTCCCGCTATTTATGCACACGTGGAGCTAGGGTGTTGATTATTTTTTGTTTTAGTGCGATTCGTGTGTGAGAATGGCCTTTAAGCTCTGTGCCACGTGGTGGCTGGCCATCAGGATACAAAGTTGAAACGTGACTAGTCGAACAAACGGATCCGAATAGCAGCGTTCCTCATTGAATTAAATACCGCTCTCAAACTGGAACTAATGGAAATAGTGTTGTATAATATGTATAATTACACTTTTTTTCTGGGGGATACTTTCAGGTATACTTGAAAAAGGGAGATCGGCTGGCGGACGTAAAGGAAAATTCAATCGGTTCTGTTGGAATACACCGTTATATAGGTACTATATCCGCGTTTACATACATAGGCACGCAGTAAATATAATATTACGTGATTGAGGTTTGGGCGTTCTCGAGATAGGAATACGTATAGACGCAATGTTTTTATATACATCACACATGTATGATAGATGAAATAGATACGCGCGGGTATACAAGTAGGTATGTATTTATATATATAGTATAGGCTTTTGGTGATACTTGTTGGTTCGATGGTAAGAAAAAAATTCATAAATCGCGTATCGTATTAAATAACAAGAGTGGTCGTGCCCGAGCATTACCCCTCGCGTATATAATATACGTTATACATATTTTTATTATGATGTATGCATATACTTAAAATTACCTGAAATTGCTATTTGTATTTCGTCCGTCCTTTTTGCTGCATACTTCACTCATTTCGATTCTTTGTTATTTAGTCCCATGTATAGTCTTATTTCCTTTCTTTTTCCTTTGTTTTTTACAATCCGATTTTTTGTCTTCATGATCATGCAATTAATCGTACAGTTGCAGCCCGCTCACCGTGATTTAGCGGCCTGCTCGTATGTTTTCCATTAAGGATACATACAAGCGTTACTCTTGATTTATTTATACATATACTTTAGTGCAAGTCCGATACTCGATGCCTGTGAAATATCAAGACACCTTAATGGAATTTTTTTGATCAGTATGTCTTTCTGGTTCGTAGAACTGAAAAATTAATATATTTTGGTATCAGATGCTCTGGTAGGAGATAAACTTGAATTATGTTCGTTAAATATCCCAGATTCTGATAGTAGTACCTTAAAAAAGGGAGGTCAACGAACATTCGCGAATTAGGAATATATTAGAAGAAACTCGGAACGCTTCGGATTCCATAACGAAATAAACTTGAAAAATTGTACTTGTACTATATAAAAACTGTCATTGCATATTTTAACGATATTGGGTTGTATATATGCGGTGACTCGGGATAGCTTGTTTCCAAAATTGCCTCGAAAAACTGTCTATTGACCGGTACGACCCGCTTCTTGTATATCCTTAATAAGAAAAATCGTTATCGTAACAACACGGGCAACAACTTAATTAATTACAAAAAAGACAAATGGCTTGGGCCCGATAACGTTCTGATATTCTATTCTGCGATATCTGTATCATTTTCCCATATCCCCATACACTTGAAATCCGATAAAGTGAAGGAACCTCGTGTAACGCGACGCGCGGGGAAAAATCAAAAAATGTTGAGACTCTGCTGCGAGTTTTTCACAAGTTGAAGATTCATTGAGCGGGTCGTTTCTTTTCATTATTTTGGAATATTCTAGCTAGCAGCGCGTGAAAAGTATGCGTGGAAATGAAAAAGGACTGCGCCATCAAAAGCATTGTCGCGCGTATGCGGAACAGATGCGAATGCTATTCAAGCGATATAACGACCAGTTCGCAGCCCTGCTGTCTCAATAGTTGGACCATTACAAATTTACACGAGCGATAATGGCATCAAAATGTCATACTCGATTTCCGTAAATTTTTTTTTTACTAAAATCACCGGTGATTGGTCGATATACAACATTTCAATTTATCACAACCGTTCAAACAGGAAAAAAAAAAAAAGAGATCTATTCGCAACGTCATGGCCGCCAACGCCCGCGCGCGTGCACAGATGTGTCACCAATGGTTTTTTTTTATTTTCTATTTTTGAAGATGGTCATTTCATGCTCTTGTGAATTATGCGGTTATCCAATGGTTTTCCACTAATGCAACATGTATTTTGCGTATTTTTTTTTTTCATAAAAAAAAAAAAAAAAAAAACATTCGA
The DNA here is from genome assembly GCA_037576405.1 of Campoplex capitator. NCBI lineage: Eukaryota > Metazoa > Arthropoda > Insecta > Hymenoptera > Ichneumonidae > Campoplex > Campoplex capitator. Next base: position 2,301,761 of record JARBWI010000032.1, on the reverse strand, counting down.
AACTTTTTTAAAATATAGATTTTATGTTGGCCTTACTACTGGGTCTACAATTCAACATTAAAAACAGATAGCCGGCCGAATACCGGCCCGTATACTTTTATACCAGCATCAAGCACCATGCAAAAACATGGCCGCTTTAGATACACAAAATTCAAGTTCTTAATTGAGGCTAAAAATTGAATCCCATGTGACCGATCACTATATTTCTGAACGACCGGCTGCTGCTGGTATACATATAGTTTACATGATAAATATTATTGTTTAATATTTTCGGTTTGATTTTATCGTTCTTTTAATATATTTTTATCGGCTTGATGAATGATTTTTCATATTTAACCTGTGTGTGTTGCGTTTAGTTATCCATTTTTATTTGTTACCGAAACGACATTTCAAAGTTGAAAATCGAGTCGAAGGCTGACTACCGATGAGTATTTTACCATATCCACATTTCATCGGAGAATTCGATTACATCAATTCTGGATCTTCGTAAACGTATATATCGATGATATACGCCTGGGAGGTGATCAGACTTTCGACAAGCCGCGCATGTTTTTTTTTTTTTTTTCCTCAAATTCTGTAATAATCTAAACAGTGATGTTTAATTTCGTTCCCTGCTATGGAATAACTATCGTTATTATTTTTCATTCATCGTATGATTGGTTCAAGAATTCGGACTGCCCGCCGAGCCGTGATGAAATTTGCAAGTGGTTCATAATGAGATAATGATGCTGAAAAGCTCAGCGGATGAAAAATAACTGTAAGAAAGGTAGAAAATATAAATTAAAATGTTGAAAAGAAAATTTTTTCCTTCCTTTCAGTTTAAGCAACGATATAAAAGGAAATTATGGACAACGATCAAACACCGAGAGAATTTGATGATGATAACGCATAAGAGAATTTATGATGGCAGTAGACATGAGGCTGGAACTCAAAAATATCAAATAGATAACCCTGAAAATATATGAGTCAGCATCGGCTAGGGGGGGGGGGGGGGGGGGTTGAAGAAGATACATCAACGTGCAATCGGTTCATTGTTATCGTTTTTATGCACACTCTCGACCACGGCACTTCTGATTGAGTCGATTTTATTATTCTCTTGAATGCTATATATTATGTCTAATAAAACACACAGTCTGAGCGTCTCTATTGTTCGTATAATAAATAAATAGTATAACATTTATGGTACACATTTTCAATTAGCATTCTATTTGACCGTTTCCTCACACATTCTCAATTGTGTCGCGTTCCATTTTCGTTTTTCATTTCTTCCATTGTTTTTAAATTTCAAATACTATCGTCTACCTAAATATCGTTTTTTCAATACCTCACATTTGACTCTGCATTGTATCCGATTATTCCTCATTTCTCACACTGCCCCTAACTAACAATATTATTATTATTATTCTTATTGATTAGTATTAATATTACTGTTGTTGTTGTTGTTGTTGTTAATGTTAAGACTATCATTATTCCAACAACGATGATGATGACGGGATGATGATGATGATGATTATGTTGATGATGACAAGTCATGAATCAGACGACCCTGATAGCGATAAAAATATCGTTATTTACGATCATTAACCGTATCAATAGATCGAACATACACGCGAAAGTGCGTTCTTCAGTGTCTAACAAGAAATGGAATGTCTAAACATATGTCATACTTTTTTCCGTCATCTCAGTAGTTTAGCTTAATTCCTAGTGGTTATCATTATCATGATGATTTTTTTTTTTTTTTTTTTTTACAAAATCCACGTTATGCGAGTGTATTTTTGAAGAGAACCACCCCTAAAGATTTTCGACTTCTGAAATGACGACGGCTCTTATGGAACAACAGATAACGAGCTTTAAACACTTGTTGTTGTTGTTGTTGTTGTTGTTGTTGTTGTTGATGCTGCAGCTATATTATCATTATTTTGATACTATTTCAAGTTTAGTCGCGGTTAACGTTAAGAATTCGCAGTAAGGGATCTTTTTTGGTTTGCCCATTTTTTTGCGTTCGTTCTTAATAAGCGATATTATTGCGTGAGCCCATTGAAAATAATAGAAATCGTTCCGACTTTCAGGATCACCGCGAGACTTGTCGTTCTGCTTCCCCGCAGCACGATTTTTACACTCTCGGCATCGGGAAGACGTTGCGTCGTTTGACAAATGATTCCACAGTTTCTTATTCAGAGGCAAACTCACTGACGAATTTTTAGCGGAATTCGTATTTGATTTTTTTTCGCCATTCTCCATCACTGTCAAACAACAACTACGATAATTATATTAGTAATAAAGATAGTGTTGATGATGATGATGATGATGATAATAATAATAATAATAATGAGCATCTAGTGCATAACCTTCTATCACTTATTAGTGTTTTAATTAACCAAGTTAATTCAAGATGAAATATATTTAGAACGAAACTTGCGATCGGTTTTAATTAAAATTATAATAAATATGAAGACAAAACAAAAACGATCAAAAAGATAAATATAATGATTTGGATAGTAAATACACTAAATTATAAGTATTCTGGAATGTGCGCTAAGCGGGGAATAACGAGAAAGAAGTCGCTGGGTGGATATCTCCCATCTCTCTCACACACTGCAGGGTACAGACGGTGTCAAAAGTATAGGAAACTTCGAGTGATAAAAACCATTTCTGTACTTGTAATATTTCGATGAAAAGTTGTAAAAAATACCGGTGAATTATGCTCGCATTTTTACCGAAGCAAAAAGTTTTGTCATAAACTACTTTTTTTTGGACTATATTGTTGACCACGTGTGGCGGCGGTGGGAGTGATGAAAAAAAAAAAAAAACAAAAAAAAACAAAACAAAACAAAAGTTCATCCCAAAGTGCGAGGATAGAACTTGTTTCTTGGACCCGAGAGTGAATAGTTTTTTTATGTGGCAGTGCACGTCCCAGTATACTTATAGTTCAGTGAGCATAAATATCAATAAAGATAGCTAAATAGTGCAGATTTCGCGGGAATCCTCGAAGACTTGGTATTTGGTTTTTATCTTTTACGAAGATTAGATTAATTTTCTTTAATTTTACAAATGATTTTAGTCTTTTCGATACGAAATGCTATATCAACGTGCACGTAAGCTATGTCCACGCTCAATACCGAATACCGATATTCTTTGCGATTCAAAACACTTGTTTTACAAAAAACACCAATTCGTGTATACTTTATTTATTTATTTATCTAATCAATATACGTGTTTTTTTTTCTTTTCGCTGTTTATCATCTCTTTTTTAGATAATGAGCAAATTGTCGCATGAATTTCGTTTCCCCAAAGTACTCGGTGTGGTTAAACGGTAGCCCTATACCTCTACGGTCGCACGATTCCCTTCTACTACCAGTCTTTTTCTTACGTCTCCCGTACGTAGGCATTTTACTTAATTATTGTTATTATTATTATTATTATTATTATTATTATTCCTTTTTTGTCATCCAAATCATCGTAAATAATGTCGCGATTCGTGTAACGTAAATGTTCACAAGCATCGCCGTATGTTACTTTTTTTTTTCTTAAAAAAATCAACTCTATACATATATTTGGATATTGTGTTTTTTTTTTCCAAATTTGAGCCGAGAATCTGGTCTCGAAAGTTCTCGTTTAAATCGATGGAGCAGAGCCTGCTTCTTCTTCTTCTTCTTCTTCTTCTTCTTCTTCTTCTTCTTCTTCTTCTTCGTCATTCGTATCCCTCTCTACTTTTTTCCTTCATTTTATGGCACAAGTCTATTTGGCGTACCCGAGCTTCGGTTGCTTCAATATATTCCTCGTGAATTTCAGATAACTTTCAGCGGAAGACAGTAATACGAAAGATGTCTGCTTATTCGCTTTTTTTAAAATTCATCCTCGTTTTCATTGCCGTTGATGCGCGCGCTCGTAAGAACCTCTTTGATCGTTGCGATTGTTTGTGTCATCTTTGGCGGTGATCCGGGCCAACGAAGATACATATTTGTATTAAAAGAGTATTCAAAATCGATACCGACTCTGACCCATACTCTTATAGGTATTCAAGAAGGGAGTTTCGATCATTCGTCGAGTCGTACTCAAGGTCCGTGGATTGGTAGCATTGCCCCTCTTCTCAAAGACGACCATTTTTGGTCTCGGGAGATGTGTAGTAGCATGTCGGTGTGTATCGGTGTGCGTTTGTGTTGGTATCCGATAATGAACTATAGGTATACTGACACGGGTATTGCCGCCATTTTCGGTCCGGTCCGCGTATAGTAGAAATTAATGAGAAGATCTTATTTACTTTTGCAATGCTACCGAACTAACGATCCCCGGACCTTGGTCGTATACCTATATCTACGTCATTTTTAAGGCAATCCATCAGTCGTACGGTCGGTAAAAATGCTACGACACGATTTATTCTGAGAGGCTTGTTATTTAAAGAAAAATATGAGTTACACGTTGTTCGTCTTTCATCGCGGAGAAAAAGGTGTAACTTTTGTGTTTTTTTTTTTTTTTCCGATTCTTCGGATGTCCGAGAAAAACGTGTATCTGGTTTTCAGTTATCTCTCTCTCGCACTCACGCAACTGATAGATCACCTTAATTCCACAGTGCTCATTCCTCTTTACAGCTAGCTTCTTTATCGGCCGAGTTTCCTTGCAGATGCTGGTGGTGGTGGTGCTGGTGATGTCAAAGTTTCTCCCGAGGTCCCAGCAGTGACGACGACGATGACCTCACCGACCGACGACGTTCCGCCTATCTCGAACATGTGCTACAGGCGCCATAGACTGGACCGTCGGACGCTGGCTACTGATCCTGACATAAACACAAATGAAAAATATTTGTATTCCATGTGACCAGTCGAGCAAAAACGAATAACTACGTTTTTCATGTATTAACAATTGAATGAAAAAAATTCATTATTCTCGTGTAGGAAGAGCAATTTCGACAAGTTTTATCTTCAAGCGCTCCATCAGTTGCATGAGTGTGGAAGAGATAACTAAAAAGTATAATAATAACACATTTTCCTTGGACACGCTTGATATTACAAGAAAACCAAACGTTAAACTTTCTTTGACGAAACGAGAACAACGCATGACTCATGTGTTTTTCTTAAAATACCTAGCCGCCCGTCCGAATAAAATGTTAAGCAGGATTTTTATTAACCGTACGACTGATAGAGCAGCTCAAGAAGAAAAAATGATGAGTGAAAATCTTGCGTTCAAGTTTTTTTTTTTTAGACAATTAATATATCAACAGAATGAGGAGCTATTCGCCTCGGATTAGAGGGAAGTTTATATATTTTTGTCATCCCGTAAAATAGATGGCTCATCACGAGTAAACTCGAAATCCCCGAAACGACTATCAGTAGTCTCGCATACTTATGACGGCTCGGTACATTTGTCATTTCGCCTTAATTTTTGAGTTCCTGTCAAATGAAAGGACGATATTTCTTTGCGGGGTTTTAATACATGTTCTAATAAATTGTACCAACCAGGATGAAAAATAGGAACCATCTCAACCGGAAGACTTCCCCGACGTTTGACCGATGGCTCTGGAATCGATGATTCTCTTTTGGCCATTTCCCTTTTCCAACATGTCAATTTTCCATTTTCGTTATCGTCCAGGCTACGACCGGAAAACATTTCCGGGCCTCCGCTGCTTCTCCGTCTCAATATTTTTTTCCGATTGCGCGTTGTTTTCCCATTGACACTGTTTCGCCCGAACAAATCCCGTCGAAGTTCCGATATATCAGCCGGCACCGAACCTCGTCGCGGTGACCCTATTGAACCGGAATCCCGTCCTCCGCCACCAGGGATAGCCTCGCCAACCCGAAAACTTTCGTTATTGTTGGTCCTGCCGCTACTCGCTTGACTCCCGTTATTGTTATTCTTGCTGCCACTACTGCTGGTGCTGGTGTTGTTGCTGCTGCTGCTGCTGCTGCTGCTGCTGCTGCCACCGGCACAAGCAATACTACCGTTGTTGTTGCTCTTCTTCTTATTATTGAACTTATTGTTGTTGTGATTGTTATTATAATTGCTGCTGCTATTGTTGATATATGACGGAAAGTTGCAACGCTCGTCTACACAAAACAAAAAATAAGATTGCTTTCGAGATTAAGTGAAAGAAAATTTATATAAAGATTCTCTTGATCAATTCGGTTATTGAATGGAATGCATGATTAATTGGCAAACGGAGAGTATCGGTGGATTGATATTAGAAATTACCGGAGGGCAAAAAAGTGCTCCTTAGCAGATTACTATGATTGTTGCTTCCTGAGGAAGACTCGCCCTCCGAGGCAATGATAAGTTTTCGCCGCGTGATCCGCGTGAGCCGCGCGTAACCCATTTTACTATTTAAAACGTTATGAAAAAAAAATCACCGAAAAAAAAAATTTGCATATGTATAAACAGTGTAGGCTCTCATAATATCTTTTCGTTTTTAAAAATATGACAATAATAAGCGCGAGACAAGTTGAGATATAAAGATGTTTTCAATCATTGTATGCCCCATGAAATATGAATATTATTCAACAATCTCGATCAAGTAATAATCTACCTTGATGCCCGATAATGTCGGTCGGTACAGAACCTCGTCTCGTGTTTCGAAGATCGGCTCTCGGAGCTATAGTGAGGATCGCAGAATCATCAAGTTTCGGGAGCAATCCAACCGGAGCTGAGCCACGTCGTCGCGCCCAGCCCTATTGAAAAATCAAACAGCATTAATTACGACGAAAATGAAGGGATCTTGAAAAAAAAAAAAAAAAAGAACGATGAGCGAAAATAATGAATCGGATGATTCATTACCTGATGATTGTTTCGTCGTCCGAAACCGGCGCCACCGCTGCAGCTCTTGTTCGGTTGTTCATCCCCGCTAGCTCTCGGATCGAAATTCTCTTTTAATTCGCCATCGTCATCGGTAAGCTTGACGATTTTGGAGCTCCTTTGCCGTGGGTTGTCCGAACCGTCTCGCTTTACACCAATGGAATAAGTCTCATTGAAATCAGAGAGACTCAGCAGCGGTCTAGGCTCGCTGCCGTCACATTCGCTCGACGATGAGACCATGCTCATCAATCTGGGTGGTGAACCAGGCGGAGTTCCAATAAAAAAATTCTTCGTAAGATCAAGTACCGGAGTTGGAAGTGAAATCGCGGTAAAACGTCTTACAGTTGAGTAGTTGGAGGACGAGCTCGTTGTTATCGTTGTAGCATTAGTCGCGTCAGTCACGTTGATCAGGGGGGGGGTCGAATATCGCCTTAACTCTGACGATCCAATTTTTTTAGTCGTCTTTTTCTCGAGTTTCTCAGGGTCGGAGGAAGAGAGGTCGTGGTCGGTGATGCGATCTGTGGTACGAAAACCCGTTATTGGATCGACCACAGCCGAAGTGTATTTTTTCATATAATTTTCCCGGGCCGAACGAGTCGGATCTTTTTCGGCGCAAACAGTTTGAATCGAGTGTCGTCTTGTTGGATGATTGTTGGTTGCAGAGATTGGAAAAATGGTAAATTCGTTGGAGCAGTCAATTTCGTTGCGTCGCCTTGAGAAGAGGGCGCTTCGATTATCAACAAAACTGGATTCAGACGAAAATTTCCCTAAGGAAGGACGTCGTTTCGACAGTCTTGCCGGTCGCTTTTCAGCCTCTAATTTGTTATCCGGAATCAAAGCAGCGTCCTTCAGACTCGAAAAGCTATCGTCAGCCTCCGTGAGAGCTTCCGTCTGACACTTGGACATCTCGGCGGTTGTCGACATGTATCGAATCCTCACGAACGGCTGTAGCGGAGGAAAAGTCTGTTGTCGCGTAAGGTGTTGTCGCGGCGTTGTATGGCAAACTGATTTTATAGTGTCCGATTGAAGAACGCTAGATAATCTGGTTACCGCGGCGCTACTCGTTATGCTTGCGATGCTCGTCTCAGGTAAGAGATTCTCAGCACTCACCGGACGTTCCGAGGATAAACTCGCGTTCCCCGCAGACTCGTAAATGCTACTTTTAGAGGATATCAGCGAAAGAGAGCTCATTTCTCGTAGCGCCTCGTCAACCAAGTTGGCCTCTTCCATACAAAATACCGGATAACGAGCGAGTCTGATATTACGCTCGCTCGGCAAAGATTCTCTTCTGATGATGTTGCCGGGGTTGGTATTGGTGCTGATTGTGATATCGGCGGTAGTCGCCTTATCCTCGATCATTGGCAAAATGCAGAATAGTTTGGATACGCTGAGCGGTACGGAGTGCCTTCGGTCAACCCATCGCTGACCGATATCCATTTCACCTGGCAAACTGGGTCGTCGTACCTCGGATGTCGTCGCTGCTGCTGCTGCTGCTGCTGCTGCTGCTGCTGCTGCTGCTGCTGCTGCTGCTGCTGCTGCTGTCGTCATCATCGTTTGTGCGTTGAGACTCTCGGAACCCACGCGACGTTCTGTCAAGCTAACGTTCGGACTTGTGCCTATTTCTTCTTCCTCGGACGGCGTCGATGTACTAGCTGCTGGTAACTGCTCCAAATCTGACACTTCGGTTCTTGTCTCCTCGGCGGCTTCGTGCGCAATTAGCGCCTCCCAACGCTTTCGATTTTCTCTCAAGTGCGACATCAACGAGACGCTCAGACCGTCACCTAAAAATCTGTGCCATTCCTCGTACAATGGTGTCACGACGAATTCAAAAAAACCCGCTTGGATCCTTGGTATGCTCATCGATTGACGATCGCACAGCGGAGTCACGGGCAAATTCAATTGCCTCTCGTAATCCCCTTGACGAAAAAATTCTTCGCATACTTTGTACGACCATTTTCTCGAAATGTCCCAGGGTCTACATGGGTTCGAGATATCCGCACATTTAAGCGATATCTGGAGGACGAAATGACGATTCTCCGGATCTTCCATGTTCAAGCTTTCCCGATCAAGACTCACCTGAAATACGCGCCCACCGTGATGTCGCCACGGTCCAAATCAATCGATCGTTACCATCGTTATTATACCCCAAATATTGGTAAATTCTCGGTAAATTCTCATGCGATTGTTGCTTATATTATAGGCCACTTGAGATGAGGCGAAATATTTGCAGCAATAACTTACATATGTCAAAGACTTGGATAAGAATTACATTAGCAATAAGTATACCTTGAATCGTGTTAGGAACTCTTGTTGCCTCGTTATGTCCGTTGCGAGGATAAGAGAGCTTATATGACGTTCGAGTTCAGGACGTATTTGAGGGGGCAATTGTTCGGAAATTCCACTCTCGAGGAGACATCCGATAGCCGAACGCCAATGATGATTCTCAAGGACCGAAGTATTCTACGAGGGGGGGGGGGGGGGGGGGGGGGTATAAATAAGACGATCATTGAATGCTCCCGTATAAGAGACACCCGCCTAAATCACCAATCTCTCTTCGATACGCATCGCATTTCAAACGAGTTATACTTGCCTCGTAAAGAGTCGCAAGGTGATTGCTGGTTGCTACGAGGAACGGTTGATTTACACCAGGATGGTCAAGATCATGGGTGACAGCCGCTATCAACGACGCCATTATCTCCAGACTGCTCAGATGTCTTTTTATCTACAAATCATCGTTTCTACAAATAACATCATTTTTTCACAAATATCTACAACCCCGTGTATTCATTTGAAATTACAAAGCTCAGAGTCAGAGTTCAGAGTCGACACTCACTTGCAATAAAGATTATAATATTATATATTTGACAATTGGTACATTCTGTTCTTATAAAAAATATTATCATCACAGAAAACGGAATATGCTGATATTAACTTTTTAACATGTTTACGCAACATCATGCGCGATATACCTATTTTTATATACCTATAGATTTTTTATTTCAATTTAACCGGTTCTGGAGCTTGTCTCGTCGGTAAGGATAAATTTTACAAAGCAACGACGCTGCTTCCTCTGCGTCAACTGTATTTTTCCAGAGGACACCGTCCGCTGTACCCGATGAAAGTATACAAATGCCATTGGCATTGTCTATACGAAACTGATGCACGTTTTTTTAACAAAGGGGGCGCATAACTGTTTTTTTTTTTTTTTTTTTTTTTTTTTCAACAAAACCAACAAAAAAGTAATAAAATTAGATAACAGAACTATACTATTAGAGACGCTCAAGACACTCACTTTTTCTTCCTGCAGAAAGCAGTGCATTGCTTGCGTCACATCGGTCGCGTGTATACTGTTGTGGTAAGGATTTGTACTATGGTAGCCTTCCTCAATCAGTGCTACAACAAATGACACAGCAAAAACTTGTATATAGTAAATCGACAAATAGGTGTAGATAACGGGTCAGAAAAAAGGGCCAAGTTAGTCACGGAATCTCGAACTCTATACCGACCTCTGGAAGCTTGGTCGGAAAACGTCTTGGATCCGAAAAAATTTGGTCAATTCCTCGAATCGAGAGGTCAAGAGGCGCGATAGCGGCTCGACGCCGCCAAGCATATTAAAAAATTAAGTTTGTGCGAGTCCTACCGCACGCACACTTATATATACACGCGAATATGCCGGTTTTATGAAAAATCATAGCGTTTTCAAATTACTCTCACGGACGAGCCATTTGAGTGAAAAAAATAAATATCAAATTTTTCTCATCTTTCCAGCAATAACGGTCTCGCTTTACTGATGCAAGTAAATCCGTTCGGGCAATCTTGAAATATGATAATTTAGGGTTTGAAAATCAAATGTTTCGGGGGGGATAACTTGCTTGTGTTCTCGGAGAGACGGGAGGGAGTTAATATTCACATTGTTTATGCTGATGGGCATACGTCCTTTTAACAATAGTCCGCTGAACGAGGCTACCCCCACTTATCGCGCACCGCTGCGCACGAGAGAGACATCGTACGAAGCCGTGTCCCGTGTCGCTTCTTCGTCACCCGCCGTAGCGCGCACTCCTTTCTCGTTCAAGAACAACGAACGATCGTTTTATAATTAAGGTTGCGAATTTTTTAATACTCGCGACTGAGGATACACAACGCTCGGGCGAATGATATAGAATTTTGCTATCGGTTTATGAACTGGTAATTCAATCTTCCTCATGACGCGCGTCTCTCCGCACAATTTTGTCAAACTTTATGCCAACATTTTCTATTTAAAACAATCACAAACTGTTATAATTCTCTCTCAAGATGAAAAAAAATCTGAAAACATTTATTGGAGGTTATAGAAAAACATTCTCGTATGGACTGAAATTCTGTTGTATGTTGCGTTCGTTCACCTTTCGAGGAATCGCGTTCCAACTGATTAGTCTCTAGAAGCAATTATTGTTGAGCGAATTCATCCAATTGTAAACCAAAAATGTAAGCCCGTGCGTCTAGAGCTTACGGAATATATAATTATCTTCGATACTATCGAATTGCCAAAATCAACAAAACTTCCAAACATAAATGCCCGCAGCAATTAATGAATAAAATATTTCTTTATTTTTTTTTTTTTTTTTTTTTTTCTTTCCAGAGATTTGTGAATAAAATCTAGGAAAATTCTTAAGGTTCTGTAACGTTGAACGTATTATGCAACGTCGTAGTGTGTTTGATACCTACAAAGTTGTAATATAAAAATTTCAAGTCAACTTTCTTTCTCTCGAATGGCAAATTAATTTTGATTACGAGAAAATATGAAATCAAGTAAGTAGCTGGTGCATGGTGCTGGGTAGAATGAATTAATTCGGGAGTATGAGATTAGTTCAAACACGTGACAGATGTGTTTTACTCTGGAACATACCGAAGAGCTTCCAAGCCCGTACAACATCGAGATTGAATCGTTGAAAGAGTCCATAAAATTGGAACAGATGAACGCACAGAACTGGTAAAGACCGACCTGTGATATGCGAGAGCAAATATAGAAAAAATTAATAATCCGCGATCGTTGGAGCAGGCTTCCTTTAATTATATATATAAGGCTCACCTCCGGTCACCGTTTCCAAAGTAAAGGCGTTGAATCTCCAATGATTGGCTCTCCGCAAAACACACTGGAAAGTAATATTGATATTGCAAACAAAATTTATACCTGTCGCTCATTAAACTTGATCGACTTATCGTGCGAGGAAACCGAAACATGCAAATAAAATTCGAGTTATGAGAGGCGAGTAGAAAAGAAAGAATTGAAATTGTTACAGATGCAAATGCCAAAGATCAAAAACCAAAAAGAGGATGAGGAGGAAAAAAAATATAATACCTGAACTTGTCCATGAAAAATGTCATCGAGTAGAGCGTGTTCTTGATTGAGTGATCGGGTTATGAGACGCTTGCGTCTTCTCTTGTGCATCGTGAGAAAACGACCGGTGTGCCTTGCTCTGGAGTAACGTTCATTATCGAGATTCTTGATAAGAAGACGATCAGGCTCGGACAAGAGTCTCGGTCGAGGATCCGGGGCGGGTAATTCGGTATCGATCGAAGGTAAATGAAGCGGCGGCGGCGGCGGCGGCGCTGAACTCAAGGGGGAAGTACCTGATGCCGGCAAGCTAGCATCTTCTGTATTTTGTACATGTAAATTTGAAAAAATAAACGCATATTTCAGACATTTGAATAATACACCTATATGCGCAGTGCTATAAAGTAGAAGCTTTTTTTTTTTTTTTTATCAATTCAAGGTTGAGATTTCGCTATAACCTTGAAAAAAAAAAAAAAAATCAAAAGCTGTTTTATTTATGTGACACTGAAATTATACCAGATCTCACGAGCAAAATTTGAAGTATTCGGCCCAAGGCTTGTGTCAATTCTGCACTAGCAAAGATTCAAACCAAGAATACAAGTTTTTAGCACTTAAAGACCCCGTAGAAGAAAAAAAAAGGTGCTTTCCAGAAGATTATGAGCAACACTCGTGTCGTATATATGATGAGGAATAAGAAGAGATTTAGTCCAACATTTGAAATAAACATCGTCATAAAACGCGCCTTGGCCTCGCCTCTGCTACATATACCTATACCGTTGACGCGTTTCAAAAAGTTACAAAAAATATTCCATAACTTTGCGAAACAAAACAATCCGATATTGAAACGCGTTAGCAAATATCGGACCATATCCTAATCTGTACTACATATATTTTTGTTGTTTTTTTGTTTAATGCTCCAATCTTTAGAAATTTTCAAATAGCATATGATGAGAAATTGAGCGCAGGGTACACATAAAAAAAATAATAACGCATAACGCATCTTTGATTCAATGCGCGAATGCGTCGAGCAGTATATTGTATTATTATGCCAGTGGTGCATTTTCAAGCCCTTGATATAGACGCAACGATCGACCGTAAGTTTTGACATTTGTAAACCAAGCGATTCCCTCATACGATTCTAGACATATTAACGCACGAGACATGTTGCACCATTTTCAGCTTACAGAAGAATAAATGGTCTATATGTTGACCAGATACTCGGAAAGAGTATCCTCAAAACATACATAAATGTATGAGATCTCCAAATGTCCAAATTACACCTAGCTGTCAACAAGCGTTCAATTTTTTTCCGCACTCATTACGAATGCTTTTTCAATAAAAATGCATGATGTTTCGTACCAATAATTTCATCCAACCAAGTGTTTATCTTTATTTGTTGTATACCGAAATGAGGTGTTTATACTATACTACACATATTATGTGCTCGCAGTTATGATTGCTCGCATTGAAGCAAAAACATTCATCATTATTATTATCATCACTAAAATCGATACTTCTTACAATCGTATCATAGATGTTATGTAAAAAAAATAATAAATATTTGCATATATAAAGCGGAAGATAAAAAGTCATAGTGACTGACCGAAAATTCGTAAAAAGACTGCATCGTCGTGTTGACTCAATCTGCCGCCATCGACCGTATTCTGCAACAAGAAAAATTGATTTAGTTTATATAAAATCAGAGATAAAATGGTGATGCTTTTGTTTTATGTGCACCGACACACTAATTTAGAGTGAAAAGATGTTGCTGGTATACGCGTTTTTTTTTTTCGTTGTTGCCTTCTTTTCGTGGCTGGCTTCTGAAGAGTGCCCAACCGACCAATTGCCAATGGAAAACTATAGACTACAAAGGAGAATGAACATCTCTTACTATCAAGCAAACATTTTGTCCTTTTATTTATCCGTTTGATTATATAACTATTATCTCCGTCATAATATTTATCAAGTTTAGCGTTCATCGATGTTATTAGGTAGAATAATAATTATATGGAGAAATTAATATAGGTATTTTGAAAATAACGTGCTGCTATTGGGTTGAAGAATATAGTATCACTGCAGCAGGCAGGGGTAATGCTTCATCCGCGCGCGGACGTAAATCTTTGTAGGTATATATACGCGAATACTCATGCTTTCAAGAAATACGAGAGATCTGTGATGAATGAAAATTATGTATACCTAGGTACTACATAATAAACGATTGTACCTCTTATTCGAAGTGGGTATATGATTTTTTCTTATTTACAAGCAAGAAGCGTTGAAAAAATCGCGCATACTTCTACAACGGTTGATAGTTCAATAATATTATGTTTTTTTATAAAATTAGATTTTTTGTAAATTTTTGCACATATTTGAGACGATATAATTATATTGAAAAAATGAATGAGAATGGCAGAGACAGGAGAATTAAAAAATCAACCGGATACCGCGTAGAATAACGCGCACGTAGAACAAACTTGGATAGGAAACAATACCAAGTATAGGTATATGTAATTAAAATCAATCAAAGTAAAATGACTTTGAAGAAAATGCATAGAAAGAAATGAAAGAGAAAGAGCTCGCGTCGGTACAATAAAAAATGAAAAGTAGCATTTAGAACTCAATCACGGAACATGAATCCGGTTACCGAAAAACCGTATCGTGTGCAATGACAATACCGAACACTAGAATTACACGGTAAAAACACGTGCGGACATGGGTGAAAAGATACAAGTGCTGGTTTATAAAGCTTTTAACCGCGTGCGCTTAAAACTATCAGTAAGAATATCTTTAAACAAAAAATCATATCAATATACGGTATTGCGGAGTTACTGCGGGGGTTATTAAATAAATTAAGTGACAGAAAACAAAAAACAAAATATATCAAAAAAGTACATTCACCGATGTGATATTAAAATAAACGGTATATTGATTGACGAAATTGAAAAAAAAAAATTGAGTACCTAAAAGTAGTAATTGACGAAAATTTATTATTTAACCAGCGAGTATACAATGAGTGAATTTGCGAAACAGGTATAAATTTTCGATCCAAGATTATTAATGAGTATGTGTCAATAAATAGACACGCGAGTCATAATTTACAAAACCATAATGGCTGAAATAATTGTGAGTAGTTAATTGTATAAATTGATTCCATCACACGATTCAAACTTTGATACACGTGTTGAAAAAGTCAAAATCGATAAGAAAAAAAATTTCATATACAGGTTATTGAAGTGGAATTTTAATTTTTGTTCAACAGGTGCAAAAGATTGATATCTTACATGCGTAATTGTCGAATGTGAACATCCCTTATCATCGCAACTCGGCTTGATGCGTGTGCGTATCTGGTACGTTGCTAGATATACCTATATTGTATAGATCTATTTTAATGTTCATAAACGTATAGGTATAACCGTATGAGTACACATTGGATAAGGGTTGCTACGATATACTCGCGTGTATATAATCACAATCACGATTGATATAATCAAATTATAATTGTGTCTAATCGGATAAAAGAAAAAAAAATTATGCGTATCTGCTTATAATAGTATTCAACATCTGCAAATATGTAAATCGAAAAAACTTGATAAAACATATTGTTAAAGACGAAAAATAGCAGTTGTCATTGATATTTGTGGCCCGCGCGATAGCGGTAAAATAAGGAATGAGCAGATCGGTCGCCGGTCAATTGGCGACCACCGTGACATGTAACCAAAATGTAAATATAAAGACAATGAAAGTATTCGCCGGTCTCTATCTTGACATTGCATCAATTTATTGAAAGATTGCTTATTATCTTACAATATGACATTTATCCCCCCCATTAGGAGCATCGGTGCTCCTCGGTACCAAAAGCTTGGTACCAATAAAAAAAATATTAGTACCCCTCGGTGACCGTGCATACCGAACTATCTGGACCCACGGTATAGCAGCGGCTGGCGAACGCCAAGTATTATAAGAAAAGCCCGCGTCAGCCTTGTCGCACTCTTATCCCCCCCCCCCCCCCCCCCCCCCCCCCCCCCCCCATTGCATGGTTTTGAGACTATTCGATTTTCCAAAATTTCATGAAATAATTGATCGAGTAAGAAATCTGAATCTTGAGGCAAAAAAAGTCGACTGGTATATACCTATAAACTTTTGAGCAGGAGCGTATGTAACACACGTGTCGTGCGGTATATAGATAAACCACATAACATGCCTATTTTCTCTCTCTCTCTCTCTCTCTCTTCTCCTCCTCCTCCTCCTCCTCCTCCTCCTTTTGTTTATATAGTTTCTTATTTTCACCATTGCGTTTTCTTATTATCTATATAGTTTTGTAAAAATTATAATTTCGCATTATAAAAGTTATGATTTCGATTTGGTAAGAAATTTCAAGTCCTATAGTGCATTGATAAACAATCTATCTATCCATCCATCTCATTATTGTAATATTGTTGAGGCTTTAATTTTTTTTCAATTTTTTTTTTTTCTCTTCCTTTTCACTGTGATTACGATTCACCAAAAGGTTTACCAGGACATAATTAATATATATGAATGAATGAACGAATCGATCAATCCTGTCCGTTCTCTGTTTTGCTATTAATATTTTTGTTATCGAACCATTTTCGCGAGAAATCGATGTGGAGACCAGAAATCTGATAGCCCATATCACGAAATGAATTTTATTTCCCTTTTCATTGGTTCTTATTATTACATGTTAGCTCGGTTAGAATAGAATCGGTCCACGCGGTTACAGAATTCAGCTTTTCGCAGCAGTCCTCACGGATACATTATTCTCAATATTGCATTGATTTTTACGAAGACTGTAAATTTTATCGGATAAATATTTATAAGGTCCTAATGGACATGAGAAAAAAAAAATAGGACATAAAGAGAGCTAGAGGGCCTAAGGACATAACGGACAAAGCGTGCCGAGATAGAAGGCGACTGTAGGATAAGAGGAATTTTACGCTTATCTTGCCACGATGTGCACATGTCTCTGCGCACGCGCACTCGACACTGCACAGTCTGAATAGAAAATCTTTTTCTAGCGTTTGAGCGTCTATTCTTTTATATTTTTGTAAAACTTAATAGATGGTTAAAGGAATAAATGCAATCAAGAGGCTCAAGAAATGATAGTATCTACATTTGACATTTCTTTATCACAAATGTCATCAGATGCATAATGAAAAGTTTTGAACATACAAAATAATAACAACGCTATGTGGTGCTGGCCAAGATGAATAAATGCGACCACCGCCGCCGCCGCCGCCGCATATAGTATATCGCATAATCGATACACGCGCCAAGATTTGCTATTCTCAAAATTTTTGATAGACTGTATAAGACAGAGATAGATTAGATGAGCTCCTTCAACGCGGCCAGCGGAACAAGAGTGCGCGTTCCAGTATTACTATAGTTTAGTGACCATGCACAGCGCGCTTACAATGCCACGAATTGTGAGCAATCTGCAGTATATATTGATGAAGAATAGATAGATGCAAGTTATCAAGGGCGTATATGATTCCCAATTGATTTATAAAACAAAATTGCATGTGTTTGTATGTATATATATATTTAAATTTTTTCAACTTTGATTTTGTTTCCAGGAGATCAATAATTTTCAATTTATATATTATTACTTGCCGGGGAAAGCTGTCCGTTTTCCATGGAAAAAGTTGAAAAAAAATTGAGTGGATTACATGGTCGATTCGTTGACGACGATGTTTTCTGTTCCTACAACATTTGAAACGCGCGCGCGCGCGTCCCGAACGACATAGTTTTTTCTTTTTAAATAATTGTACCCGCCTCCTTTCCCCTGCGAGCGCACATTTTAATCACCCGTTACAAACTTTCAAGTACCATTTTTAATATGTGTAATTGTAAAATTTGTCTTCGTTCGTATCATTCAAAGCCAATTTTGTTGGCCAATATTGCTGTTTCGGAATATATGGGACGAGTCGAGAACTGACCGGAGTTCCGTTTTTTCTTCATTTTTTTTTTTTTCTATAGAAAAGAAAACTGCTACCGCGTTACGAGAATAGCTTGACAAATGGAAATAATTTTGCGATATAAGAATAGAATTTGAAATAATGAGATCGTTCATACGAACCGATAAAACATAACGAAAATACAAGTACGGAAGTTGGTTGTTAAAATGACCGGTGATTGGTCGTTTAAGGGGAAATGCGTGCTTCTTGTTAACGCCGAGGTTAAAACGCGAATCAAGTTATAGCACTGCGCGGCCGAGCTCGAGACCAAACGGACAAGTGTGATTTTTTTATCGTGTGGCGCGGTTGTGTCGGCATACTGGACGAGCGCTATATTTCGACCTATCAGATGCAGATGAGATTTATCCTTCAGTGCATGAACAGCAGGGTCACCGACAGGTTGAGGGAAGGGGCGGGGGGGGGGGGGCTGTATTTTTCATGCGGTATGTGATTTTCATTACGACAGATCATCTTTTTTTTCCCTCCATGTATATATATGTATATATAGTATATATATTATATACATATGAATTTGAGCGAAAAAATATTTCATCGTTTACTCATATTCCAGAACCATTGAACCGATGCGATACATATCTCGTGTTTTTTGTTATGGAACCACTTACATTATGTAGTACGTAACGATTGAATCTCCATTGACTTTTCACCCAATAATAGTCCGGTCCGCGTGGTGATTTTCAATTTCATCAGTTTTATATTCAATGAGAGATGAAAAAAAAAAAAAAATGTTTGAATTTTTTTTGGATCTATATAAAAAAAAAAAAAGTATTATGAAGTTACATGGGCTTTATACTATTCTTTTTCAATTTCAGACATCATTCTTCAGTTTTCATCTGAATAAAATAATCTTTCCGTTTTTTTAATCTTTCATAATTCCATTCGAAATGCAGTAACTTTTGTTTCAATACCGAATCTCATTTTGTTCGTTTTCCAATTTTATTCCAATCGGTAAATCGATTTTTTCGTTTATCGATGGTATTTAACTACCGATGAGTTTTAAAAATTAAAGATTGAACGTGATAGTTGAACTTTTTTTCTTTTTTTTTTCATTTCTGTAAAAATCAAGATAACGGAATTTTGTAAAACCACAACCACAGTTTGGATCATGATCTTTAATCTCGTGAATTTCAACTGGGCGTTTAAGCGCCGAGGGACCGCTGCATTCGATATATCTATGTATGTATAGGTATGACTTGATATGACTATATTGACTATGATATATATGTATACATAGTCTTGGCATAGACTTTCGGGACGCGCTACGATGATGGCGCCCTCTGCTGTCTCGAGCTTTGCGTTGCCTGCCCCATTATATTTTCCCGCATTTCCTAACTCTATCGTCAATCGTAACATCACCGCGGGTACCTCGGAAAATAGATAATAGAAACAAATTCCAATATATAATATACATCCCGCCTCTTTTACATTTGTAAAGCGAAAAATTCGAGCTCGCAAGTGTCGGGATTAAAAACACTGCTCCATTATTTTTCATTTCGATAATTTCGTAAAACAAATCGAGACCGACCCAGCCAATCTCGTTCTTCAGACTTGGTCTGCTACCTTAAAAATATTTTGAATCGAATTTTGGCCTGATATGAAATAAAATGAATAAAAAAAACAACAACGAAAATAGAAAGCTCGGTATCAGAATTCCAGAAATAATGATTTTTGGCGACTTCTCGCCGGCACTATATATATCAACGAATTTAACGAAAGGCATTTGACACAGAGCACCGGATAAATATAGCTCCAATCTGATTCCTTTTTATTTCTACGATTTTTTCTGCTTCAGATACTTTGCGTTCTGAATACGACTGTTTAACGTATTTTTTAACTTTGACGACTGAACCACATTTCAAAAAGAAATTTTTTACGTGACGTATTTTAAATTTTGTCATTTTTTGGAAAAAAAAAAAAAAATGAAATATTTACATGAGAAGCGCGTCATAGGGGACTTTTCATAAAAGTAAATCAAGGCTTGAGCTGCCTGCGTAAAGATTCCGGTCGAAGAAATCCTTGAAAAAATTTTTTTAAACACGCGGTCAAAATAATGTTAAGGTAAATGAAAAAAAGGAAAAAGGTCATCTTCAAAACAACGTACCCCGGATGTATAAAAAATATGGTAAAGAATTTTTAAAAAAAGTCATATATTGCAGTTGATTTACCGTATAGGTAATCCTCTTTGCGAAACGTCGTTCATATATGAAATCGTTTGCGTCTTACAACTAATCTACAATATATGGTACTAGGGAAGCTAGGCGCGCTTCGCGCGCGGACTCTTTGCGTCTTTCGTTTTAGCATCTTTATAAAATCTCTTTCTCCCTCTCTCACTCTTTCTGCTTCTGCCTCGACCTCTTCTACCTCCGCTCGGTCTCTATTGCCCCTGTTTCTTCTGCCTCTGCTTCTTCTGCAACTGATTATTCTGTCTCTGCTTTTTTGCCTCTCCTACCTCTGCCTATGCCTCTTCCACCTCTGCTTCATCTGTCTTTGCCTCTTCTTCCTCTACTTATTATGTCTCTGGCTCTTCTATCTCTAACTCTTCTACCTCCTGCCCTCCTCTGCCCATGTCTCTTCCCGCCTCTACTTCTTCTATCTTTGCCTCTTCTGTCCTGTAACTCTTCTGTCTCTAATTCTTCTCATTCCTCTTCCTCTGCCTATTCTGTCTCTTCCACCTTATCTTTTATATGCCTTTGCCTCTTCTGCTTCTATCTCGCTACCCTCTGCCTTTTCTGCTTCTGCCTATTTTGCACCTGCCTTCTCTGCGTCTGTCTATTCTGCCTCCACCTTTCCTGTCCCCGACTCTTCTGCCTCTGCTTCTGCTCCTCTTGACTCTGCCTATTTCTACCCTGCTTTTCTGCGTAAATTTGTTCTGCCTCCGCCTCTTCTTTCTGCCTCTACATATTCTATCTGTGCCTCCTCTGCTTCTGCCCTTTCCACCTCTGCTTATTTTGCCACTGCTTTTTTTGCCTCTGCCTATTTTGTTCCAGCCTCTTCTGCGTCTGTCTCTTCTGCCTCTGCTTCCTCTGTTCCCGACTCTTCTGCCTCTGCCTATTTCTCTCCTGCCTTTTCTACGTCTGGAGTTTCTGTCTGCTTATTCTGCTTCGGCCTCGAACAGAAACCGACATAGGTGGAGTGTACTTCACCTATGTCTGTTTCTGTTTTGTATCTGCGTCATCTGGAAAAATCAAAAGCTGGTAGTCGGGGCTTGGGGTCACTGATTACGAGTTTACATTGAAAATTTGAAATTTCAAGATCACGGATCTCATATGACGGACTAAAAATACAGAAAGTCATTTGATGAAACTAAAAGTCAGTACTCGGAGGTGTTTCGTCGTTTAATCTTTGTGTTTTTATTAAGATGAAATTAAACTAAATTAAGAAGTCACAACTTTGTTTTGGGAAAAAGCCAGAAAGGCATAAAAAACCCAATTTATTGAAGGAACAATAACATGAACAGAGAACGAGTAATTAGGTGTGAATAATTGTGTGTGTGTGTTGGTTGTGTTTTCGGGAGGAGCTGATGCTCGACTCCTACGGACGATCGAGGAGATCGTCGCGTTCGTTAGTGAGGATCTGACCTCAGGCGTTGGATCGGTTGGCCAGACCGATCGCTGCCGATTATGAGTTTGATTTTGTGTGATTGTATTGGAATGGATAATCTTGAATTATCGATACGATTGCGTTACAGATTGACTCGAAAATTGAAGTTATCGCGAGATGATTCTCTTTTTATCCGAGACGTTCGCGCTGGTTCAAGATCTCCGAGAATACTAACTCCTTTTTTTTTCTTTCGTTGCCACAACGAAATCTCTCTTTCTTTTTTTCTTTTTGTTTCAACGCCTTCCCGATGACAACGTTTTCAATGTTCATTTTTTCCTACTATCGTTGTCTCACTTCCTACGGAACAGGAGGGTTATATTGACTATCCTGAATTATTCAATTTTGGATGCAGAATCGTTATCAGCGACCACAAAAAGCTCCAAGTATCAACTTTCGATTTCAGTACACGATTTTTTGTATTTTTGATCCACCATATTAAATCCGTGATCGCGAATTTACAAAATTGAAGTGCAGATACGTTATCAGCGACCCTGAAAACCGGCCTCCGAATATCAACTTCAGATTTCATCAAACGGTTTTTGCAATTTTGGATTTCCTTAATTGATTCCGCCGTCATGAATTTTCAAATTTCGAGCTCAGATTCGTGATCAGTGATTACGAAAACCCCGTAATCGATCAACAATTTTTTTTCTTCGTTGCTAAAGGCATACTTATTTGTTAGTCGTCATGGATACGATTGTTTATTCGCTGCTAAGCAATTGACAAAATTTTGTTTTCGTTGCTATGGACATATTAATATTGTTAGTTGCTAAGATAACAGTCAAACATGAAGTTGGCTGTCATTTGACACTTCGTTGCTAGGGACATTTTTTTCGTTGCTATAGACATATTAATATTGTTAGTTGCTAAGGTGACAGTCAAACATGAAGTTGGCTGTCATTAAGCGACCAATCACAGCACGAATAAAATGAGGATAATCGAACTCGCAATTCGATATTCGATTGCCCATGAATTTTTTATATTTAGGGATTAGGGAATTAGGGAATTTAGGGATTTAGGGATTTAGGGATTTAGGGATCAAAAATGACTCCAAGACGTTTTTTACGATTTTCCCGGAAACTTTTCACCGTAGCGGTGTATGCGATTTTTTTCAGTTTCTATTCTCCACGATATATACCTACGCAGAGAGGAATGTTTACGCGAAGGACTGATTTGAGAAATATATATTTATAGCTCGAGGTCCAAAACAAGATCGCGATGAATGAATATCGACAATGCTATGCTGTATATAAAAATAGGCGTCTATAATTATGAAAAGTGGCAGCAGGGAGGCAAACGGGCAAGCGAGCCTCGCGCTTATTTTGGTCGTTTGACGACCATCACCGCGCGACCTGCATTCCGCGCTTCTTTTTCTCGATCTTGTGAAAAGGCGGAGAGCCCTCATTCGTTTTCCCAGGAGCCTCCAAAATCGTGCAGGTTCAGTGACATCCGGCGTTTATTCTTGTCCGTTTTCATAGCCACTCACAACGATTACATTTTTGGATTTATTTTATATATATATATATATATTTTTTTTTCTCTCACTTCGACGAAACAAACGCAGGTTGGGTCATATGACTCTGAACCGCTTCAGTTCCGACACGGTTTCGCCGCGGGTAATACAACCCAATAACGTGCGATCTGTTGCAGCGTTCTTAAAACTTTTAGAAAAAATTGGAAAGGATAAGTAAATAAATGGAGAAGCAGCAGCGACGTTTCGCCTCCGCAGACATAAAAAAAAAATTTTAAAATTTAAAAAAAATTAAAAAAAAGAATTAAAAACGTCAAAGAAAAGTAGCACCGCCGTACCTTTATTTTAGATTTATCTCCATTTAGCAGCAAAGTCGTATTATGAATTATTCCCAACCATAAATGACAATTATTGTAAAATTTTGTTGGTTCAGGAGGGAATTGAAAGCCTCGGTTTGCGGGATGCACCCATGGTATACAAGAACAGTACGGGGGGTGACGCAATCAGGCTTTACTACCAAATTGTGTCAGGATAGATATTTTGTTGAGCACAGAATCGCTCATATTTTTTCCTTACCCAGCAGCACCGAATTGAGACTGCGTTATTCTATCTAGAAGCCCGAGTCGCGAGTAAAACTTTCTGAATACGATCCCGATATTTTTTTATTAATCTCGATATTCAAATATTCAATGTTTAAATACGTTTGGAGACGCGCGCACACGCAAACATACACCCAAATTTTTGTGTCGGTTTACTATATAACTAGTACTGAAATAATATTTTTTTTACGAAGCACTTGTCTATGATAATTGACAGAAACAACGAAGGTTGCATAACCTATAGCGTCTGAACTTATTTTGAGTATATGCCTATATGTAGAGCCAATAAACGATGCTGTTGATACCTTTTATAGCTCTCGCATGCTCGCATCTTACCAACTCGAAATTTTGAGTAATTATTTATTGCCTCCATTTGAATGGAAAAAATTTCTATTCAACGTATTAAAAAATCAAACATCATAATTTAACCGTTGGAAATAATTACGAGTGACGATTTTCTCAAACAACAATTTCTATTAAACGCATACTATTTATAATAAAAAATTTGTAAGCAAAAAAACGAATCTGTTGATAAAATTTATGACATAATTCTGTTTGTCATAGTGCGATGTAGAAAAAAGGATAGAGCCGGGCACAGAGTTAATAATCGGGGCACGTATCGGCGAGATCGAACTTGGCGATTGACCTGGTTTTCTCGGCAATCGCCTCCCTCCAAGCAAGCCAGCAACAAGACGTCAAGGCTCGCATCTCCCATATAATCGAGACGTCCCACCCAGCACCTCTCGCATCTTTTGATCTTGCGTGACTCAACCATGATTTGGAAAACACTATAATTGCGCATGCACAATCTAATACGGTTGTATAATAATAACATCTGATCAATTATATACATTATATCGGTTGTCAAATTTTTATTCGGATGAATTTGAGGTAATGTTGCACGCGTATATGCACTACTATTAAACAATAATGAACGCGAGAGAACAGCCAAGTTTTTGGGTCATGCGAAAAATTAACTTTGGCTTCACCGTGCTGCGGTGTATATTTGCTGATATTTGAACTATATTGGAGTTGCACGCAATTGATTTCCGGTCCTAATTTCCCGAATTTTGTAAAAAAAAAAAAAAAAAAAAAAATTGGGCCAAAAAGAACACTCGGAGACATGAAAAATCGAAAATTTACATTTTTTTCGGAATACAGACATTTGAAGCGAATTTTTTCTAATGAAATGCGAACGGATTATTATTACACTTCTTAAATGCGACTCATAAAAGAGAATTAATGATGAGAAGAACATATAGTTTGGTATCCAAGTCGGAATTTTAGGAAATTTATGACATGTCAGATTCGATGCGTGCCTATTTTGCTCTAGAATTTGAATTTTTTGTCCATTCCACCACCACCACCACCACCCCCCCACCCGGTATCCAACGATTTAAGCTAATATATAGGGTCAGACAAATTTGATGAATTTTATGCAATTTCATATTTGGCGTGCGTCTTTACTTTCCACTATGTATCTTTTTTTTTTTTTTTTTTTTTTTTCCTCAAAATTGACCAATTGAGGCTGATGTAGAATGAAAATGTAGTTTCGGCTCGAAATTTTATTTTTTTATGAATTTTATAAAACTTGAGATTTGGAAAAGTTCATTTTGCACCGGAATTCAAATTTGTGTGGCAAAACAGACGCGGTGTTCGTTTTGCCCCATATTCCCCTATATCTATACAATAGAGGAGTCTTTAGATTCCATATCTTAAGGGCTAGTCACCTGACCTAACCTCGAATTTTCAAAAGTTAAATTTGCAGCTCATGGTGGCCGGATACCCCGACTGACCCATACTCTTGAGCTGATCGATCAGTTGCATAAGCGGAGGGAGGGGCTGAATCGTGGATACACGTTTTTCTCTCGGGCACGCTTGATGTTTCGAGAGTAAACGGCGGAGCGTTACACGTTCGCTTAACGTGTAACTATCCGCGTTTTCTCGAAAAACTGATGTATCCGCTATTCGGTAAACACAACCCCCCATTGATGATGCAACCGCGATGGATCACCTTAAATGCTAAACTCGTGGGGAGAAATGAAAAAAAAAATTTTTTTTAAATATATTTATATAGAAATTTGATGGAAGCAGACTTGCGCCCTCTTCCGCACCGCGCCTCAAACCTCTACGATCATTCGAGAATACATCATTAGAACTTGAACGTATATATGATATAATATAAAAGTGTAATATTGTTTGAAAGATAGTTGAATGATATTCCGAAAAAGTAAAGAAAGAGGAAAATGATATCATCCGATGGTTGCCTCTGCTTCGAGTCCATTCGTTCCACCTCGGAACACGGTGAAACTGTAAGCCCGGAGTAAGCGGACTCGCAATGCTCTACTCCGCGCGGTAGACCATTTCCCCTCAATATGGAATGAGCGGGGAAGCGTCACCCCCACTTTCTCTTAGTTATTATAATGCTCGGCGCGTCGGGTCAACTCTAATCTAGACGTCAGTTTCACTATTACCGAACCTTCCGCTTCAAGCTTTGGTAGGAACGTATACGTTGTTGTCGCACGGGTGCGGCCAAGTTGAAAAACGTCGCGCACAGTGGATACACAGCGCCGATGGGAACCAAATGCGGAAAGAAAAAGAGGAGAAGTGGCAATAAGTACCACAAAATTCGCGTATGATTTATGAGGATAAAAAAAAGAAAAGGATGTAACAAAAAAATACGTCATGTTTAAAAACCTAGCTGCTCTTCTGGCTGAAAGTTCGGTGTCCCAAAAACGTTGAGGAGTTGGGACAAATTTAACCCTTCAATGTAGTTGCCATCTATTAATAACATAAATATTAAACGCACGTATAACTCTACGGAGCTCTGAGAGATTGTCCTCGCGGAGATTCGTTTTGAAGCGAGTGCTGGGAGATGTGGTAACGTATAATAATAATAATAATAATAATAATAAAAGTATTGCTCTTTAGTTGATGCACGCGTGTGAACGTTAAAAAACGGTAGAGCAGAGTACTCAATCGTATAAGCATGCTGGGGGGTAGAAGCAGAGGGGAAAAAAAGAAAATATCTCAACACAATGGACGTTCAACGACAGATCGAAGAGGCACAATTGCGTCGCATTGACCCGGTTCGTCAGCTCTTTCGTCTTGCTGCGCCCCTATACGCGTGAGTAATTTTACCGGGTATCAATACATATACGATATCGCGGTAATGATATTCATTTCAACTATATGTTTACATACTGGATAAATAATAAACAATATAACAACACGTATCGTAAAATTCAAAGACCTGCGTTTTTTTTTTTTTTTTTTCGATACTCGAGACGTATTAAAACGGCTATTTCCGACTAGTGTGTATAGCGTGCGAAAAGTGGATGACTTGTCACGCATCTGTATATGAGAGCTAAAGAATCCGCCGCCGCCGCCGCCGCCGCCGCCGCCGCCGCAAGTACTTGGCAAGTGTTTTAGTATTTCGGTAAATTTTTTTTGTTAGGAATAGCGTACGGTATATTTTTCTATAAAATTTGGAAATTTAAACCCTCAGAACTTGTATCTATCGATCGTCAACAGGTTCGCGTGAACTTGGTTCAAAAATAGGCGTGGCGGTGAATAAGAAGAGATTTTGACGCGGCAGCCGAGTGGCGAGTTGCGATATCGATTGTGGAATGCGGGACTAAATATTTCTTAACGATATAACCTGATCGCAATATCGATTCACCTCAATTTGGTGTTTGCATGCGCGGACGAGTATAGAGAGAAAATAGTTCCCCAAATTCAAACGTTTTTTTTTTTTTTTTTTTTTTTTTTTTTTTTTTTTTTTCAATCCGTTCGTTCGTAATACGGCACTCGGAAAAAAATCGAGAAATTCGAAAACCATCGCATTCGAGTCTATTGAGGCGCGATAAGGGATAAGGCCCGCACTGGGTTTGTTTGTTTGTTTGGGTTTTTTTTTTACCTCAGTATCGAGCCACTGCCGCGTCTCTTGATAATTTCTACAACACGATGTACCGCGAATTCATGGATACGCGAAGAGAAGGTATATTGCTAGCTCACCTCTCGTCCAAGAGACTCATCATCGAGCCGATTGTTCGAGCCGTCGAAAGAAGCCGAAGTTGAACGACTGTTTGGTACAACAGTTTTACGGGGAGATCCAGCAGCGAAGATAGTCAGCGGGGCAGATTGTTGAGAGCATTGCGAGTGCAGTCCCTGATGGTGTTGTTGCATCTCAGTGGCAAGTTCCTGATAACAAGATTCGCCGGAACCTCGTCTACTTCCGGCGATACACATGGCGCGTCGAAAAAGGCTAGCTAGTACCGTACACAAGCCGCATTGCATACCGGTCGCCGCGCTCCCGCGACTCGAAAGAGATCCACCGTTTCCGCGATGACGACGGGTCCTAGCCCCGCCGCGGGACCCGTCATGCTCACGCTTTTCCGACGCCAGCTTTGAATCACTCGCACCTTTACCACCTTTTCCCCTGCCCCCACCCCCACCTCCACCCCCACGACCAACACCACCGCTAACGCCTATTTTTTTTTCATACGAGTACTTGATGATCGACCTTTTACTCAACTTGGAATTTCCAGACTTGTTTTCATCGCATCGGCCTTTTCGTATTTCTTCATTTACCCACCGATGCTGCTCAAGTCGATGCTGATGCCTCCCGAATCCTTTTCCCGTGTCCCAACAAAATTTTTCGTCAACCATCGACGCCGCTTATCATCAATGATTTCCTCACTTTTTTTCTGCATTCGCTGCTCAAATTCACTCAATTACACTCTTCTATATATGATAATGTAAACTTTTTTTCGTCAAATAATATTGAGTCGAACGTTATATTCGTCGGTAATACCTCGACACCACGCGACGCACTGTTTTTTATCCCGTCCTTAATCATCGGGTTGTAAATTTTTTCACGCTTTCTGCTCGTATCCAATGCAGCGCGCGCACGCCTATACCCACCACATTTCCACTGGTCCTACCATACACACCACCACCACCACCACCACCCACAAACGCCAAATATATGCTTCTGCTTACCCCTTTTTACATAATAATTTCAAACTATGAAAAATTATGAAATATATCTATGGATACTTTTTCAGAAAGCTGCCTGGCCGGCTGGCTGGCTGGCTGCTTGCCCAAAAAAATCTAAAAATCTTTTAATGACAAGGACTCGCAAATATACTTACTTGACATTGGACATTTTTTAAATTTTTTTACACATCATGATCCAATATCACGCCCAGAAAGTATCAGGTATATATTCGCATTATTATATAAACTTGTGACACTTTATTTGCCACTACTATTATGAGCATTCGTTTCAACTGAATATTCTTCATTTAATTTATTTATCACTGCGCGCCCCCCAGTTTAATGGGATCAATATGGTGCGCGAGACAGCTTCGATCAGCACTGGAAAGTTGCATAGCATTTTTTCAATCTATCGGATGTGATATTATTATGGTATATGGTGATGATTAACAAAGGCAAGGAGTAGTAACCCGATGATGCTATAAAATTTTGCACGAATTTCCAACTATTGTATCTTGGTCGCATCACACAATGGAAATCGATCATCATAACGTATTACGTTTTCGCATCTTTCAGTCACAGATTAATAATGAAATTAGGCAATTATAACACGCGTGTGGAATGAAGCGAGCAGCGAATTACAAGTTATTGAGAGATTAATGAAATAAAAATAAAATAAAAGCAATGATAGCGCCGGGGTCACGAAACAACTGAGACTATGATGAAGGATGCATATCGGTAACCACCGCATCACCTAACCTCACTTGGAATTTTCCAAGTTGAAATTCTTCGACACAATCGTGTCGATTATAAAAAAGCTCTGTCAGTCCCTGATGCAGAACGATGGTAAAAATGAGCTGGCGGGGCCTTTTTTTAATCGGTCAAACGGTGTGTCGAAGAATTTCACTTTTGAAATTTGCAGCTATCTCTTTCGCACCCACGGTGGCGAGAAACCGATTGACCCATACTCTTGAGGCCGGTAATACTGAGATGATCAAAACGACAGCCTCGCAATTGCGTGAGGTCGATGTGAAATCGTATTCACCCGCGCGTTTCGAGCACGCGCGCCTCGAGTCAATAGCCTTGTGTTTTCTGCTGCTGCTGCTGCTGCTGCTGCTGCTGCTGCTGCTGCTGCTGCTACGAGCACTTTGCGAAAGAGAAGGAGAAAGAAGGCATACACACCATCACTTTATATTCCCGGATGAGATATGTAGATATATAATAGCGATATGTCGTCCGAGCGCAATCCGAGCGTATTATCGGCCTTCAAACATTAGTTACATGCTTCTTCTTCTTCGGTAGTTTCTTTCACGAATAGTAAAATCAGTCACTGCGGAGCACTGTTTTTTTTTTTTTTTTTTTTTCCTATGCGAAAACAAGGATTGCGGGACAATCTTTCTTTCATTCTATCGATATAGAGCTATTATGGAGTGGACGCAGTCCTTCCACTGACATGATAAAAACAATATAATGATATCGTTTAGAGCAATTTGAACTTGACAGAATTCAACACATATTCTGCAAGATTCTCATAAAGCCTTTTACTCCGCCGATGCTTGAATCGATGTTTTTATTTTACTGCCACGTACTAATAATTCATCAATCATTTTCATTCGTCGGATGGATAAAAAATTTTCTTTCATAGAGCTTCGAAATTGGAGTGAAAAAAAACATCATAATCCCATTCGCGTTCTAGTTAAACTTGACTTTTCACTACCGTGGGGGGCCTGATCGGCAAACACTATCCTTCCACAGGCATGTTCGGCGGGCCGATGATCGAAAAAACTGCACGATTTGGAAAGCGTCGTCAATTCACCGCTATTTCATTATATCCCTCTCTCGCTCTTTTACGAATCTCTGAATCTCGTCGACATGGTAATTTCAACAATAACTCTCCCATAACATTGCGATTAATGAAAGAATTTATGCCGCGCCTATTATAATTTCAACTGCTCGGAAACACTATTGCTCACTGCCGCGCTATTGCCTCATTGTTTTTTTGCTTCAATTATTAAACGTGTGTGGGATTGGTACGCGATCGAGCGAGTGAACAAACAATTCATATAACAGAGAAAAAAAACTTGGACGTGGAGCGACCGCGCGCGTTTAACGACACGCCGACGATGCGCGCCGGCCGGCCGCTGTGCACGCACTAAGCACTGACTCCCCCGTCTTCCGTCTTTCACCTCGCCTTCATCGCTGAATAGTAACTGCTGCTGCTGCTGCTGCTGCTGCCGCCGCCGCCGCTGCCGCCGCCGCTGCCGCCGCCGCCGCCGCCGCCGCTGCCGCTGCCCCACCTCGCTAAATATCGAGTAGAGGAAGCGAAGCAGCGCGGGAGCGTTTGCTTAGTTGCTCGCTCCCCACTCCCGCAGCCCCATGTTATTGCTGTTGCTAGCGCACCATCGCGCGCGGTTGTGTATATTTTCGTACAGTTGAATCTCCCATTTGTTAATTCAACGGGATGAAATTTGTTGGCCATTGCCAATTTCTTTCCTATATCCCCTGTTCTTAACATATTGCCGAGACCCGGCCAAAGCAGCAGGCGATAAGCGCAAAGAGCGAAACGCGTTTTCTAGCTAGATATTCTAGCAGAAGCCGGACCCTGCTGCCGGTATATTTTATCATATATACAATATATAGCCTCGATCCGTCGTATCTTGATTCATGCGACTCGTATCGATCGGTCTGCGCCCCGCGCCTGCTGGTAAAGGAAGCCCCTGGGCCAATCCGGGCATTCGTCCGTGGTGTGCCCAAAAACATGTAAAGACGAAGCGCGAGCAACGTCGTTCTATATTCGCATGCAAGCAGCAGGACGTGCAGTCAGTCGATCCCGCCACTGTTTAAAGAATCAAAGTTGTAGTGTAAATATCGTGTATGGTTCATTAAATAAATATCGAAGAATTATATATCATTTCACTACTTCTACTCAAGCTGGTGGAGCACCATAAAAGAGAAGCAGACGACATTAGAAAAAAAATTATATTGCCGCAATGACTGCTCGCGGCTTTGACGTACACTGCTCGTGTTGGAGTTGTTAATGCGGTTAATGGGTGGGTTGAGTAATGAGCTGACTCGAAATGCACACAAGGGGAAAAGTTGAAAAAAAAAGCGTGTGTACTTTTCGTGCGTAAAACTTTGTTAGGGGCGTCGAGGGAGCGCGGTTAAATTTCGAGGCCCCGCGGCACGAAAATCGTCACAGCGCGCCGTGATTCAAAAGATACGACTTTGCGAGAGGGAGAGAGAGAGAGAGAGAGAGAGAGAGAGAGAGAGAGAGAGAGAATGATAGAAAATTATCGGCGGGCGAATAGCTCATATACATGGCGAGATCCTTTGAATCGTCTCTGTTTTGCGCGATTCTTCGCTTTCCCCCTCTTAGCGCGGTGAGATAAATACATACATGATAATATAGCGTATATATATATAGAAGCGCCAAATAGAAGAGAAAAAGGTGAGAAGAGAAGACGGAGAAATCTAATGACAGAGAGTTATCCACATACATGCACGTTTCGCATGAGAGAAAAACATCTTCTGCTTCTGAACTGAATTTAAGTTCGAACGTAACGGAAAAGAGGTACATTTCGAGTCTAGATACGTGTTGCGACTTTTACCTCCAACGCGCGTTTATGCGCCATCTTTGTTCAATACTTGACGTCAAAACGCTCTTGCCTCTCTAGATATATATATAGATATAGTATATGTGCATAATTTTAATTCCTTTCGAATTCAATAATTTTGATGAATTGGAATGAACTAAATTTATGCACTACACATTTAATTTCTATTTAGCATTTAAACACGCCTAATACTAATTCTTTGAAATTGTCATTTCTAAATAATTAAACTCCATTAAAATTGACATTCGAATGAATTCAACAGAAATAAAATAATTCATACAGATTCAATTCGTTCATTCGTTTTCATTTCACAACTGAATCATTATTGAACTAGGAATTAATTCACTCATTCGTTCGTTCATTCTGTAAATAATTGCAGAAAGTGGGATGATTCATTGGAGAATGAGAATATTCCTGAACTGACATTGTGTGTGTGTGTGTGTGTGTGTGTGCGTGTGTGCGTGTGCGTGATTTTGGGTTACGGGAAATTTTTGGCATGCAAGCAAAGATTCACCATCGTAGCGCAAAGAGTACAAAAAGCCATAAGAAAAAAATGGGCCGAACGGAAACGTCAGCGGTACCGAACAAGTTTGCTGTAAACAAGTGTTGCATATAAGAGTAAATTTTGGCGTCTTAGGAGAGCGAAAGGTTAGAATCTGCTACCACATAATTTTATAACTATATAATTCGAATTGCGACAATATAGATCATTGTGTGGTCTAGATCGAGATACATCAGCAGTATTTTGTGACGCGCCAAGTTATTAAAAAAATTAGATTGTAAAAAAATTCTGAACGAAGTACTTGGCGAGTTCGTGATCATGATCTATACATTACGCTAATTTCATGGAAAAATCCTTGCCAAGTACTTCGTTCAGATATTTTTTACAATCTAATTTTTTTACGTTTGCAATTTGGTTGGTAACATAGTTGAATTTCCGAACTTTTTATTATTTTTTCTATCAACATCAAACCGTATTTGAATATTTATTAAAACGCAGTAAAGCTTCCCGTATTTGGCCACGTATATTTCAACAGATCTTGACTTATTTTGTAACTTTTTTTGTATTCTTCTATGCGACGTTTTTGATTTTTTTTCAATATCATAGAGAAACGAGGGACCGCACCAATGTACTTTTTTTCCCCGTGAGGGGATTTTTGCGATTTTTGCGTTATAGGGATCACAAATCGTCGCGACACTTGATGATGACGGTCGCACATCGAAATACACATAGGTATGTAGGTATACACATGTATATACGTAATCTATTCCTGCTGTCATGGAGGATGGGGAGTTTTTAGGAGTTATGTTTACCTCAAAACTTGGCTGTGAATTGACTATGTGCGAGTCGCGTTATCAAAAGTAATGTTCCGCTATATACCACCGAGTCAAATTGAAAACTCAGAACGCATTAGATTCCGCATAACGGCATAAAGTTAAAAAATTGTATTTTTATTCTAAAAATTATCATTGCATTTTTTAATGATATTGAGTTGCGTATGCGGTCACTTGTTTCCAAAATTGCCTCGAAAAACTGTCTATCGACTGGTACACGAATCCTTAAGGAGGATGTAAAGCGAGTCGTGTATACTTGTAAATGGGCAGTTTTTCGCTGCAATAAATTATTGCGCTAATAAGCTATCCGGCGGCGCGGTATAATTTAATCATGCATATACAGCACTATATATTTTGCGTTACGGACAGCGGTCTATTGTGTTATGGATCGAATTTTAAGCATTTTGGCTTGTTAACGCGTGACTCGCTGATACATGGCGAAAATATTACTTTTAGCAACATAATATTACTTTGGCACATAATAAATTCATAGCTGAGGTTCGAGGTAAACATATCCCCTAAAAAAGCCACCCTTCGCTCGACAGTCGGAATAGATTACCTGCATATGTATACATATGAGGCATATTCCACGCCAACCCGGTAAACTTCTTTCCTGACCCCTGCCAATCTGATTCATCTATTGCGTTAAATGATTGCATTGAGTCTATAAAAAACACGCTAAATTTCCTTAAGAATTTTATAAACATCTCTTGAGAGGGGTGGCCATGCACTTTGCCCCAAAAAAATATATCATATTTCGAGTGATCACTTCCGGTCGCAAAGGCCTACGTACGCAAGGACTACAAACGGTAGGATATAATATCATAAGTTGCTTCGTTCTTCGTGCGAAAAGGTAAATCCAGGCATCAACAATATTCGAAAGATCATTCATGTTCTTCGATGTATAGTGGACTGAAAGTTTATTTTCCGTATGAAAAAACATTCGGCAAAATATATCAAAGGATTTTGACTCATTTTTTTTCATTCCATCCGAGGCAGGGTCCACTGTGGCTTGTTTCTTTTTTTTATAGCAGCCTTCGTGTTTTATGCGGAAACAGTAAATTACAACGCCTGTGTAGCGAGAATTACATTTATAGATTTTCACCGCACCTGAGAGGGAGGGAGGGGGGGGGGGGGGGGGGGGGGGGGGGGGGGGGCTGGCCACTTTGCCCCATAAATCGCAGTTTAGTGAGTGACCACTTTGCCCCATATCCCCCTATGCTTGAAGTCGATGCATATTATTTAATTGTTTGCTTAATTTATTGATCCATTACCCATAGATTGCTGTTGCATGTTTTTGTTTTCTTTTTTTCTCGCAACGAATCGGCTTCAGGCAGTTCAATAGAGGTATTATAGAAAATTAATTACATGTCCAAAATGTTTCGACATATTCAAACAGAATGACAACTTTCTGTTGCATTTTCTATTTTTTTTGTTCCTATGTTTTTTGGTTTTTAGTTTCTGTTTTTTTTTTTTTTTTACGTCTGCACAAGACAAGGAACAAGCACATTTTCCACCAGTAGTGAGCTCGATGCATCGAAGACTGGAGAGAGAGAGAGAGAGAGAGAGGGCGTTCTACATTGCGCGCGCCCCCGCGATGTCAGCGATGTCGTCGCTCGTCCAAAAAGATCAATAACAAACCCTTAACAGCGGCACCATTGCCTCTGATAGACCTGCAACCCGGTATAGCCCTCAGACTTTCCACATATGTTTTTGAAATAACATAACGGACGCAATAGCTCGAATAATAATACTTTTCTACTCTATGATAATTTTCACCTACTCACCGCCAGATATATACTATATATATATACCGATTCGGCGACCTGCTACGATACAATACGAGTCATCACACCCCTTCTTTATCATGGTCGTTTAATAAATTGATGCTCGCAGTACGCAATATTGTCATAATTGACAAGTAACGCGATATTTCAATTTCATCCATGTACTCATGGGAGCTAAAATACAGCATTCTATCCATCATTGTATCATTATTATAATTAAATCTTCTACCTTGGTAATCCGATGTACTACGTACATGATCAGCTCCTTGATTAATAAAATTGCATAAAAAATAATTATTGGATGTGAGAAATTTCCAACCGATCAAGTTTTAATTTATAATTAAAGAGTAAATTAATTTTTCCATCGAATGCTTCGTAGGATACAATCGCAGTAGCTCAGCACACAGCAGTGACTAGTTTATTCTGGACAATATACAATAGCTGATAAATCAAGACTCCGAGTTCTAAGTTTTAGCCTTGTTTTATAGGGAAAAAAAAAATATCCGAATTAGCATCTATCTTCGAAACTTATTACCGGGTCTTATAAAGTCACTTATTCCGTTTTCGCTGGGGGAGAGGGGAAAAAGGATACATTTGGATCTTCTTAGGGTCTCCCCGTATCGCTTTCATATCAAGATCTTATGGGTCTCGTTTCTGGTTTTCGTTTCCGGATCTTACTGATCTACGCAAGAGATAAACCCACATTTCTGAAAAAGTTTGTTATTAACCAACATCATCATGGGCCTTCATCATTTCTCTCTGCTTAGTTACGAATAAACACTAGCGATACAATATTGAATAAAGCAGAGAAAATAATAGAAATTGAACTCTCGTGATTACCCCTGAAATCACACGCCTTCCCTGCCTGCTCTCTCTCTCTCTCTCTCTCTCTCTCTCTCATCAAAATATGATCTTTTTCTCTATACACTACATATAATTTCTTGTACTAGAGTACATCAAGTATTATAATTGTACAGTCCACCATTATTGTTGCCACGAATCGGGAAACCTTCTTCGTTCTCAATAAATAAAATTCTTCAGCTTGAAGAAGATCGCGGCCTTTGATAAAAGTAATCATATATGAGAGTAGCATTACAATCTCAACATTTTACTGAATTGCCATCAACGAAAATCGCGATAGGATTGAGAACTAGTATGGAAACGACAGGAATACCCGATCTTCTTTCTCATCGCGGATAGGATGCACTTTAATCCATTTTTTCTGCACTCCCCCCCCCCCCCCCCCCCCCTCCTCTTCAATAATTAATCTATTATACTTTCCTATGATTGTTAAGGGCTTTGAATGAATGTAAAATTGTTGCGACTGTTTGCCTAAATGAAGAAATATATGTTTTGCTTTGCTGCTGCCTCCTCCTCGAAAACCCTCTTGATTTACACACGACACGCCTATATACGAATTCTTTATCGTTTTTATTCTCTGCCTATCACAACGCTCGTATCAATCTCATCAATATCTCTAGCTCGTAAGCAATAAATACTATAATATCGTCCTCTCTCGCCATTCAGGCTTCCCCGTATTCTTCTACCCCGTATATGTTCTCCTCAATAAAAATAGAAATTTCATACAAGTCGCAGTATCCCTAAAGAAGCCTGCTCAACGACAAACAAAGAACAACATTCAACACGAGTCTCATGAACGATTGTCAATTTTTGAAAATGCTTACAGCACATTTAGTTGTTTTATTATTATGCCAGCTAGATAACTTGAAATTTATGTTTTTCAGTAGTACACTCCGTTGAATGCTCATTCCCTGGCGGATCAGCAAGTATCTGGAAAAAGTCCCAATTGGGACTCGGGATTTGGGACTTTATTGGACAAGTAAGACTCACTTGTGAGTCCCAAATGGGACTTTTTTCCCCTCCCTCGGTGCGAGACGGGAATTTTGTCCAAAGTCAGTCGCAAAAAAAGATCCTGTTTGGGACTCTGACTCCTGATTTGGGATTCATGACGTCACAGAAAAAAGTTCTATTAGCGACTTATTTTGGGTCTTACTTGTCCACTCAAGTCCCGAGTCCCAATTGGGACTTTTTTCGAATTTTTTTGGGACTCGCTGATTCGTCAGGGTTTTTTTTTTTTTTACAAATAAACATGTATTACGAGTATTATTTTTTTAATGCATATGTCCTGAATCGAATTCAATGTTTCCAGCCAAAGTTTTTTTTTTTTTTTTTTCACTTTCTTTGCTTGGGAAAGGTGTTCCGCTTTCTACGTGAGCGTACCACTTTGCTTGGTCCTCCGAGTTTAATTAGATCGCACAATTGCGTAAGCCAATTGTTGTAGCAGTGTATATGTATATATATCCGTGACAAGGAGCGCGGCTTTCTTGAATCGCGGTGAGAAAATTAGTCGAAAAAAAAATTGGCCAATCGACCTAAACCAAATCGGAATACGAAATATGTGCGCCGCATGCACACCCGGCGCCCACCTACACCCAAGAGAGACGACATAACTACGCCGCCATCGACCGTCATATCCGAACGGGTGATGCACTCCGTATTGATTTTCGCTGGGCGTCCCCCGTCGTCGCTTATTCTCGTCAACTCGCCGGGATTCATGATGCTGTCTGCGATCTATACCCTGCTTGCATTCGCTTTCCCAAACGTCCGTGTATACATCAGTCATGCTCGCGTAAAACAACGCAGCGGTACATCTTTTGCTGCATGATCTTGAACGCGCGCGCGCGCGTCCAAGTCGTCGTCCAGCAACATGTAGCAAATTTTTTCGATGAGTCTAATCACGCTCTGATCGGATATACGAAACGACAGATTGGTGACAGCCGGGTTAGTGGAAAAGTGCGAAACGTAGGCAACGTTGTCGGGTTATTGAAAACTCGGTATTTCGAAGAAAAAAAAAAAAAAAAAAAAAAAGGTCTCAGCGCGGTTATGCTCCCGCATATACGTTTCCTCCGGTATGGGGGCCCTCCACACGCTATAATAATAATAATATAATTATTAATTATATTTCAACTTGATATTTGTTTAATTATTAAGATAAAACTGTGTCCGGGGTTGATCGATTTATTAAATTTTTTACGAATCGAAGATGAAAAAATTAAGAAATAAAAAAAATGTCCAACTCAAATAGATCTCCGCATTGAAGGCGAGACAAAATAAAGCAAAAAATTCATTCGATTCAACCAAGTACTGATCAAAATTACTCAGAGATGTCCATTTTACATTGATTATTGACAAAAATCGCATTTATGTGAATATGGAGTAAAGTATAGCCTGCTTGAGGAATTTGACGAATTTCGTCGGTGAGCACGCAGGGTCATTCACTTTATTTCAAGTCCCAAAATTCATGTTCGAAGCTGATGGAACGGATTTTGGGGTTTAAAAATAAGGGAATGATCCCAGCATGTTTCCCTATATATCTCTCTCTCGCGGACACGCGCGGTGGCGAGATACGAACTGACCCATGCTCTTATAAATCCGTCCAAACTTGGCCCAACGCATTATTCACCTACGACCATGCACACAGGAGCAGATTAACCCCTGACTAAGAAAAATACGTGTTTCTCAGAAAATTAACCGTTACGCGATCATTACGAAATGCTCTCTCGTCGGCATCCCCCTACGGAGGATATCATATATAGCGACCGAAGTTGTTCGCGTCTTTTTAG
Source organism: Campoplex capitator (assembly GCA_037576405.1). Lineage (NCBI taxonomy): Eukaryota > Metazoa > Arthropoda > Insecta > Hymenoptera > Ichneumonidae > Campoplex > Campoplex capitator. The sequence continues at coordinate 2,262,620 of JARBWI010000032.1, read as the reverse complement.
ACATCTAATTTGCCGAAAAAAAGATCCATTTGGATAGTTTTAAAATTAGTCAGTTTAATCGGAGTGTTAATAACTTGACAGCCAGCAGATTTTGATCGATTCGTTGAGAGAGAAAAAAATAACTGAAAAAGACTCGCACAGTATCTCTTTTTATCGTTGAATTAGACGTCTGAAAAGACCAAAACTATATTAGTTTTTTTTTTTTTTTTTTTTTTTTTTTTTTCGGTCGCTATGACCCGTCAGAGGGCGACCATCCTACGATTCCACACACGCTTGACCGCGAATAAGTGCTCAACATTCACCCTATATACATACACGTTATTGCACACATCGCGATTTCATATTATACCCCACGATTTCGCCCACAGACACCAATATAGATAGGGGACTATGGGGCAAAACGAAAAAAATTCGGAGAATTTCGAAAAAAAAAATTTTTGGGGCAAAACGGACATTGCCTTTCGGAGGTATAAAAAAAGAAAAAAATTTTTTTTTTCGAAATTGAGACGTTTGAAGCGACTTTTTCCGAATGGAATGCCAACTCGGTAATATAAGAAAAGAAGCGCGACCACTTGGAACCCCATTCCTTGGCTTGTAAGAAAGAAAAATGAGCTATATCTTGAAATCGCATTTAGGCCATGTTTTTGGGTCATGCAAAAAATGAACTTTGGCTCAATCGTGCTGGGGTATAATTGATGTTTGAACTGTATTGGAGTCCCATAATCGATTTCCGGTCCTAGTAAGCCGGATTTCGTGAAAAAAAATTTTCGGGGCAAAACGGAGGTATAAAAAATCGAAAAAAAATTAGATTTTTCGAAATTGAGACGTTTGAAGTGATTTTTTTCGAATGTAATACCACCTCGATAATATAAAAAAAGGAATGGGACCCAAGTGATCCTATTCCTTGGATGTAAAAAATAAAAATGAGCTAATTTGAGATCGCGTTTGGTCCAAGCTTTTCGGTCTTGCAAAAAATGAACTTTGGGTCCACCGTGCTGGGGTATAATTGATGTTTGAACTGTATTGAAGTTCCATAATCGATTTCTGGTCCTAGTTCCCCGGATTTCGTAAAAAAAATTTTTTGGGGCAAAACGGACACAGCCTCTCAGAGATAATAAAAATTAAAAAATTACGAATATGTAGATTTTATTTGGTCCAATAAAAAAAAAACTTTTTTTTCCATATTTTCTCACCGTGATTATAAATTTGGTTTTCAAATAAGTCACAAAAGAGAATGAATAGTGAGCCGTAGAACGTATTAGTTTGGGATCGACGTTAAAATTTTATGAAATTTATAAAATTTCGGATTCGACGTGTGTTTATTTTTCTCTAAAACTTGAATTTTTTGTGCATTTCACCCCAGACTTTAACAATTTAAGATATTTTAGGGTCAGAAGATGGTTGGATCCGAAAAAAAAAATTTTATAAAATTTACATTTACATGTGTCCGTTTTGCCTCCCGCGTGTCCATTTGCCTCAAAATTCACTAATTCAGGCTGTTTTCGAGTAAAAATGTAATTTAGGCTTGAAAAAAAAATTTATGAATTTTACGATATTTCAGATTTTGAAATGTTCGTTTTGCCCCATAATCCTCTATATTGAATGCAATTGGAATAAAAAGTTGCCAATTTATTGTTTAAATAACAAAATAAATATATTTGAACAAAGTATTGTTCGTGTGCCGTTTGATTGAAGAATTTATCGTATAATCCTTTCCGACGCGGCCAATTATTATTCCCTGGATTTAGTGCGAAACGCGTCAATGTTGTAACAACGCTGGTCAACAACACGATTATCGCCGCGAGTTTGCGTGCGGCGAGAATGATTTTTTCTTATTTTGTTGCGGTTTTAGATTTTTGAAAAAGAAAATTACGATTTTGCTTTCGTGATTTACGGGAGTCGTATTTTCATGATCCGTGCTATGGATATACTATATCATGCTTCCGTTACATCGGTCCTGTGATAACGACATTCAAATCCATCACGACTTATAAATTTCAGTCCGACGCTAGAGGCTGGCTGGCTGGCGTCGAGCGTCAAATCGGGTCACGTGACTTCCGCTTGAACATATAATTGACGCTCGATATGTAGAATGGATCGGGTCGCGTGACCCGATTTTTGACGCTTGAAGCCCCAGCGTCTAGCGTCAGATCCGAAATTCAGTCGCGAAAACATGAAAAAATACAATTTTTTCAAAAATATCATATCCTATAAACGAAAGTATATATTTGGTGGTAATATTTTTTGCTTTTCGAGCTGCGCGAAATCAGGATGCAAAGACCACCTTTGTCATCACCAAAGTTTTTTTTTTTTTCTTTTTGACATGTACACCTACATATGAATGTTACAACGGGCAAAATAAGTGAATTTTTTGTTTAACGACAACAACGTTTATTTTTCCAAGTTTTTTTCGTAAAAGCCTGACGTATAAAACACCGTATCGTCGTATAGTACGTTGCCCCGTTTGCTCAATTATTCGCTTCGATCTCTTCTCACGACTGAAGAAGCCGAGGGGCGCAGCAGGCGGCTCGCCAAGCCTCCACGATAAAACGTGCGCTTGATACGCAGATTACCAATCACAATATGCCCAAAAACGGGCTTATACACATCGTGGCCAATTGAAAGACAAAGTTATTATTTTCTAACAAATCGGGTATAATGATGCGTGCAAAAAGAGAGGATATATAAAAGAGGAAAATGTGCTTCCCTCAGCGACGGTCGAGCATGTTCATCGGAGATGGACAAGAAAAATTTGACAACGACCGGAGCATCGTCTCGCGCGTAGTACGAAAAAAGATTGGAAAAAATGGGAGGAAAGAAAAATTCAATGTAGCTGTAGTATACATGCAGACTTGCACGACGAACCTCTGCTCTGCATTCGTTGATCATCAATTTGTCATTGTTTCGAAGGAATCGGAATTTATTATTTGGGAACTAGCGCGCTAAATATAATTTCCTCCAACTTGATTAACGATATCGGGTGGAGCAGGAACTCTAGGTTGGGGGGCGAGGAAAGAAAAAAAATAATAATCTGCTCAATCTCGTATGGCAACACACTCGGTAAGAGTGGAAGAAACAAACGTAAATTTTATAATGGCAACAAAAACTTGGACGCATCGCGCGCCGGAACATCTTTCTCATCGTCCTCGCGACGATGATTCTCATTCCGTTTGTTTTCCTCATCCTTTGCCGCTGCTTCTCGTATAATCTCGAATGATATCGCAGCGATTATAAAAGTGAGAATATCGTTGGTGCGAGGTGCGATAGCCGCCGGAAAATAAATAGCAAGGAACCATTTGAGCGAGCGAGCATCCGTTCATTCGATAGACGACTTGGAGAAATAAGTCGGAATTAACGCGGAACGGGTAGGCCCATCTGTTTCTTCAGGATCTTGAAGATCGAGCCGGACCACCGTTTTCAGAACGAATCATCCGGATCGAAGTTGGTCGATGAATTTTTACTCTCCGGTGATCGCATCGCTATGTATCGTCTTCGCAAAATTTCTTGCAAATCGTTGCAAGGACTATTTTCACGTTTCATTTTCAGCGGTCGACCACCGGGTGATCTGAAATTATTTTCAACATCGAATCAACAAAATCATATTACGGCTTTTCGTCCGTTATAATATATCCGTTTTCAGTAGAGGCCAGGAGATGAGGGAAAGATTTACCGGAGGAGGAGGAGGAGGAGGAGTATCTCACCTCTGAATCGGTTTGAGTTTCACTTTGTCAATATCTTTCAGCATATCGCCCATCGATTTTTGAGAGGTCAAAGGTTTTTTCCGCTCCTCCAATTTGTGATCCTGAAGGCTGGCGCGTCTTGCTATGTGAGGCGTAGTGGGTGGCGGAGGAGGAGGAGGAGGAGGAGGAGGAGGAGGTAGCCGCCGGTCGCTCGACGAGTCCGGGCTACCTCCGTTGGGCAGAGATACCGCCGAATAGTCTGCAAAAGAATCCCCCGCGCGTCGTTATGGATATCCGACGTGATGGAATAAATCTTGGACGGATGAATAATGTTTTATATAGATGAAATATAAACAGGGATATTGAACTCACGGCGTTGGAGAGGAGCAGAGTTTTTAACTATCATCGACACTTGAGTTCTCAGTTCCTGAAGTTCTTGCTCCAGAGCTAGTAATCTGACTTCCGATCCGAAGCTTATGGGTTCCAACAAGTCGGGTTTACTGCCGGATAATATTCCGCTGAGATATAAGCAAAAAACAAAGGAAAGTTGGTTAATTTTGTTAGCCGATCCAAGGCAAATCTTATATATTTACCATGCCGCTCCGCCGCTCCCGTCGTTATCAACAAAATCATTGAGCGTCTCGTCGTTTATCATGGAATTTGTCATAGAGTGCAGAGCGGTGACTCTGACATATATCTTTGGTGGCGGTTTGAGCGGCAAAAATGATCCTATGCGACGGACAATGCTTCGTCTTTTTCCATAGTATTTTGGCACCGTCTCGCTCATTCTAAAAAAATTCGACATTATTGGGGGCAAAAAGGTGCATGCCTTTTTATCCTTTAAGCAGAATTTCAGAAAAGTTTTCAATAACAACATAACATGACTGGCGATATATTGCCAATGTATGGGAACACGCGCGTGTTCCGCGCGCGCGGCGCGACTATAGATTTTCTTGTTATTCAACGTAAACAAGTCGGTTATATTTTTCATCTCCTAATATATACTACAGTTATATATGACAAACACAGGCCGCGATTTTTTTTTTTTTTTTTATCAAGTTTTTTCATAATAAGACGACTCACCTCTTTTTAGCCTCAAGTTGCAAGGCGTTTTGCTCTTCCCAAGTGTATTATTGTGACATGAGAATAAACCCTACTACCTACTTTTTTGCTATTATATCAGCAGCCGCGATTATTTGCCTTGCTATTTGGAACAAGTACTACGAATTCCATTGAGCATTACGAGTTACGAGCGTTACGAGTTACGAGACGAGCATAACCTGCTACTTGCTGCTATGGATGCGTTCCGATATTCATTGCCAATTGCCAGAAATGCCAGAGATTACACGGTAGATTATACCTATATAGTCGACGGTAACTCGCAGCCCTCGCAGCGCAGCAGCACCACTCTATGGGCGGGCAGCTATGGGTACGCGTTCGGGTTGCATATTTTTGGAAAAAATGATAAACCACTCGACGCTTTAAGCGCAACACCGTACACCACTGCGTACGACCTCCAAAAAATTTATAAAAATTGAAATTAATTCAATTCCCATATAGGAGCAGGACGGGAGAAGGTTTATATTGCAGCGGTTGCGGCGCGATGCTGTTATTATTAGCAAATGGCAATGTAGATCCCTTTCTCATTTTTTATTTCACTCGTCGCGCTCGCACTGCGCTCCATCTTTTTGTCGTGCACTCTCGCGATTATGTATATTTATAATATAATGTACTCTGTTGGATCGGTTGAGCAAGCAGGCAGCAGAGCCCAGCGCTGTGGTCTCTGAAACTATTTTGTAAGAGATATCGTGCGCGCGCGCTGCTGCTCTACCATCATGATTGACATAGATACTAGCGCCGCACGCACCATGATTTAACCCTCTTCTTCTGCGCAGAGTGCAGAGTGCAGTGAGGCCGAGTAGTAGCAGCAGCAGCACATGTTTTTTTGGATTAAAACGAGATTGATCGAAAAATAATAAATAAAAATGGTTAAAGAGGAGGCGGCGGCGGCGGCGGTAACGAATGCGGAGATGAAAAGAGAAGAGAAAAAGGTGGCAGCAACCGACGACCGCCATACGAATCGGACGAACGATAAATCCTTGAAACAATTAAAAATGGTAACCTGGAAAAGACGACGCGCGACGACGAGTGAGAGTCAAATGGAGGTAGGAGGTTATGTTTGTTGCTTACTTTGGAATGAAAATATTATAATGATAAACGAGTTGAAGTAAAATTAAGAATTGGCCGATTTAGTAGAGAATAAAAAAAAAAAAATATGTTAATAAAAATGTGATGCATCTCGCGATGGCGGCGGCGGCGGCGGCGGCGGCGGCGGCGGTGTTGTTAGGTCGATACCGTCAGCGGTATAGAAGGAAAGATTTCGTCATCAAAATGTCTGGCGAAACGATCGAAAACCGTCGAGGGTGGAGAACAGCGAAAGGTAATAATGCGCTGCGCGATATCAAGAATCTCGTAATCTTTGTAATCGCAAAGGCGCAATCGAATTAATCCCGTAATAAATTGCAGATTTCAGTGCCCGCTCACAGATACTCGCCCCTCAAAGAGAACTGGATGAAAATATTTACTCCTGTGGTGGAGCATTTGCAATTACAAATTCGTTTTAATCTAAAAACGAGACAAGTAGAAATTCGTACGGCTCCCGAAACTCCCGACATATCGAATTTGCAAAAAGGAGCAGATTTTGTAAAAGCTTTTATTCTTGGTTTCGAAGCGGAGGATGCTCTGGCGCTGTTGAGACTGGACGATCTCTTTGTAGAGACGTTCCAGGCGGAAGATGTTAAGCCGCTCAAGGGGGATCATCTTTCTCGGGCGATCGGAAGATTGGCAGGAAAAGGAGGAAGAACGAAATTCACGATCGAGAACGTAACGAAAACTCGTATAGTTCTGGCTGACACGAAAATTCATATACTCGGCTCGTTTCAAAACATTCAACTGGCTAGAAGGGCCATTTGCAATTTGATCATGGGCAGTCCGCCGTCAAAAGTTTACGGTCAACTGAGAAACGTAGCTTCTCGCGTTGCCGAACGTTTCTGAATCAACAATATATCGTAATATAAAAATAAAAATACATAGGAAGGAGAAATGAAAATAAATAAAATATCAAGAATATTCTCAATCAACGATTATCATTATAAAAGTATTTTATATTTATATTTACGAGGAACCTTGTTTAATACCAAACGACCGTCGTAACTGAGAGAGGCAAAGGTCCAAGGATCAGCCGAGGACCATTCGACCGCGTAGACACTGTCCTCGTGCTCCTCGTAACGTCCTACAACACCGTCCTCCAGTCTGAAAAGCGTTGGTCGGATGGGTGGTTTTTAATGGTCGTTGGCCAAGATAAGATAAGATCGCTCGTTAGCTCCGACTTACTTTTCTCCTACGCCTACGAGGATGTCGTGCCGGTGGTGCTGACCGTCGGCCAAGGATAAGTCGACGGCGGTCTCATCCTCGGGGATAACCGCGTGGGCGAACGGCTCGGAAGATATCGATGCTATGCTGCTCAATATGACTCGCGAGTCGCTGCTCGAGGTAAGCACCAGTTGATCGTGAAAACGGTTGATTCTTATCGACCAAACCCAGTGAGAATGCTCCATACGCGAATAAACCGGCTTTGCGCTCGAGCGTATGTCCCAAAATTTCATAAATCCGTCATCTCCGCAGGTTGAGATCAAGTATTGTCTATTGGCGTTGAAATCCAAATCTCTGCCGATAATTCATACAGGGATATATATTTGATAAGTTGGAATATAAAAAAAGCGAACGCGAGGACGATTCGAATGCGGAGCTACCTGATTATTTGAGAATGGGCGGACGGAATGAGCCAACCCTCTCGCGAAAGATCTCGAAGATCCCAACCGCGAACGTTGGTGTCGTCGAGGGTGACCAACTGATGGCAGCCCGTGTGAGGATTCCATTTGGCATTGGTGAATCTTGGCTGACCCTTGCTCGACAATACACCCACGCCGACCTCCTTTCTCCCCGTAGGATTCAACAATTTTTCAATACATTCGACGACGAGCGATGTTTTATTTTTATTTTTATTTTTCCATTTTTCCATTTTGTATCGAGTTTTTTTGAGAAGAGAACGAGGCGCGAGGCGTACCTGAGCTTTCTCCCCCGAACCTATATTCCAGAGAACGAAACGATCGTCGACGACCGAAACGAGCCTCGATTCCTCCGTGGGATTATAAGTTATGACTTTGAGGTCAACCCCATGAGCGCTCGTATCGATATCCGCCAATTTTTTCAATTCTTCCGTCCGTTGGTCGGGCGTGGGTAGTTTCCAAAGCGCTCCTCTCATCTCGCACGTCCCTTCCGCTGTCATCGAACCGATAACATTCCCGTTTAATGAGAAAAACTCAATCTTTCTCTCTCTCTTCAATCTTACCGTTCAAAGCGTTGTAAGCGGTGATAAATTTGAAAGGGTCCGTCGGCGATGCTTCCAGAGCCCAGATTTCTCCTACCGGATGACGATAAACTTGTGTTTTTGGTCCATTGGAGTTTTCTTCGTTCAATTCAACCAGGTGTACTTGATTATTGGAAAATTTGAGAGATTGGGTTCCTATGAGAAAACGAACTACCTCCGTTTCAGCTGTTTGAGCAGAAAGCGCACGAGCCTAAAATTCGTACAACATTCTTATCGTATATCCTATTCTTAATTAAACTCATTTTTATTTAAATGCGGGGTTGCTGCCGCGTATCAAATAAATATATACCTATAGTTTTTTTTTTTTTTTTTTTTTTTTTTTATTGTTGCTACATACAGAGTGTGACCAACTTACTTGAAATTCCAGTCCATATATCACGGGATTATCGTTATCCATGATTTTTATTTGTATATTAAACCTCGATTAATTCGGCAGCAATAACTTGTCGTCGTCGTCGTTGTCGTCGAATTAGTCAAGTAAATGAAAACATTTTAACCGAAGAGAGGTTATGACTTATGGTTAAAGCTTGACGTACACGACGCACGCTTGTTTTCGTCGCGTATTGTATTATGGTTATTGGGGGGGATGATGATGATGATGATGATGATGATGATGATACTACTACGACGAAGAAGAGCTGCTGCAACGTCGTGTCCCTCCGTGTTCCGTCGCCGGAACAAGCACCGCGGCGGCGGCCGAGACTCGGTCAAAGTTTTTCTTGCCGCTCTCCTCTGCGCCGCCGCCGCCATTATAACAATAATAATATAACATCATAAAAGTTTTGTTTTTTTTTGCAATACCCCGTTGCCGGAATTAATTGAAAAAATGGGCTCTCTACTGATCGTTTCGACAATCGTCTGCTTCTCCGGATATTTGACTCCAATCCTGATAAAGCGCGTGAGTCGATGCCGCAGCAGAGTAGTAGTACGCGGCATGCACTCGCTCATCGCAAATATAAATTTTATCACATGTCATCCTTATTTGCCGTATTTATATAAAAAGACCGCACCCGGCGTGCGTTATATTTTATATTATAAATAGTATACGCGCGATTGAAGCATATTTATTAACAAATGCTGGTTGTTTTGATTCTACATAGGTTTTACAGGCAATGTATTCAAAGAATAACAAGATGGATCAAACATTGCGCTCTGAAATGAAAAAATTGGAGAGAGAAATGTCGGAAATGTCTGTTGTAAATGAATTTGCAAAATTCACCAGAATCCAGAGAAGGCATACCAGGATAAAAGATGAATTGAGGGAAAAGGGTCGGTGGTGTGCGGTTATATAATACATAGTATACTTATCAATTAATTATTCTATTTACGAATTAATTTTTTTTTAGCTTGCGAGAGATTATCGTCGCGGAACAGGGCACAACTGTACCTAACATATGGAAATAAACTCATAACCGTTGGTATACTCGTTTTTTTTACTTTTTTTTTCTTTCTTCCTAGTACGCCTGATGCGATAAAACTATTTATTATTTGATTATTTTTTTTTTTCATTTCCAGGCCATCATTACCGTGATACTGATGTACGCGTATGGAAGAGAAGCGGTTGTCGTTTTACCGCATAAACTTGTTTGGCCGCTTGAAAATATTTTAAGCTGGCCAGCTTTCCATCGGAATGCCATTTCTTTGACCGTATGGATGATAGTCGTCAGAATGGTCGTAGATACTTGCAAACAGCATTATTTCTAACCAATTTCATACAATACATATTATACAAACCCATTCGTTGTTTTTTTTATTTATCGAAGCACTCGTATATATAATGCTGTTTGAATGGTAAATAAATACCAGCAGTATGTATGAGAAGCAAATAAATACAATCGTACTCCTTGATGCGAATCAAAATTATTCGCCCTGCTCTCGCCCGATCCGGTAATATGTACGAAATAATGAATCAACGACTCGTCTCTCGCTCTTTCTCTCTTATTGTATTGCGTTTGTGCTATTTATTGAACAGAGACAGGGTAACAGACTTGATAACGCAACGCATACGCGCGCGCGCGCATTACTTACTCTTTCATTCTTTATTATTTCCGTATAATTTCAATTTTGCATCTCAAAAGCTCCAACCATCAAATTATCGGGTAGCACGGTAGCGATAATTGGTAGATAATGTGGTGCCGGTCACAATAATAATAATAATAATAATAATAGCGATTGATTTTTTTCGAAATTCGTTGGACGAGCGCGGCGCAAAACCTGTACGCGGGTATGTTTGAAGCAATAGAGTCTAATACAGACAGATTGAGATATCCTTTTCATCGTTTATCTTTTATTTTTTTCAAGCATCGCCGAGACACATATTTTTTCGGGTCCCAACGGAGAAAATGTTGCGAGAAATCATCGATATATAATAGGGGAGTAAAAAGAAAAATGAAACAAGAGTATTTTATTAACGAATGCATTTTTTCAAAAGTCCTTAATTCTTGAAATTCGAGTTTTAATGGCGGCGGAATTTATACTTGTACGAGTTGATACGATCAGGGCAATCTCAATGCGAGGTTACGAGAAGATGATTTTTTTTTTTTTTTTTTTTTTTTTTTTTTTTTTTCCCCAAGACGGCAGCAGTAGCAGGCTCGCGTGTCAAAAAAGTTATTACGGATACTTGTCTCATGTATTTGTATGTATAAGGAAAGAATAAACAAGTAATATGAATGCAATCGCGGTAATGAATGATGCGCGGCGGTGTGGTGAGAATGCTTTTTCATTTCCGTGAAATAATCGGGGGGATCCTAACGAAAGAATGTTGATAGAATGTCGAATGGCGCTACCTGCTTGAAAACTTGCATTTTCGGTCTTGCCAAAGTCGAATCATCGTACGAGAGAAGGACATGAAACGAACCCCGTTCTGTACTTTCGCGGCGCTGCTACTACAATCCGCCGCGACTCGGTGAAAATTCTTCTTCTTTCAATCGAAAGACCTTAATGCGGAGCTCGTGTCCTTTTTTATGCGTATGCGTATGCGCGCATAAGCATAAAAGCGTCAAGGCGTGTTGTTGTACCGAAATGATAATTGGACATACCATTTAAATATTTTCGTGCTGCTGCTGCTGCTGCTTTTGTATATTGGCACCTTTTTTAAGGATTAATTTTATATCGAAACTCTTGCAAACAAACGCACGCGTTAAACATTTATCGATAGTCGCGCTGTCGCAACAATTAGGGGGGAAAAAATCAAACAAAGAGTAAAAAAAAAGAAACGTCAAGGAAAGAAGATGAGACGAGAGGAGGGAGAGGCGAAGAAGCAGAATGTAGAATGGTGTAAACTCTTGACCTCTTGGATGATCCAAGGAAAAACAGGAGCATTCGTAATATTATTCAAGAAGAGCGCGGTGAGAGATGAATTTTGAAATGAATACCGAGTTGATAATTATTGTAACTGTATATGAGAGACCAAGTTCCGTCTCGAGTCTCTGCATATTATATGCGATGATTGAGTCTTTCGTCTTGTCGATCGGTAATCGTTGTCGTTTACGTTTTGGCAATGTCCATCGGCGAAGCACCACCGCCACCAGCGGTGCCGCTGCCACTGCCACTGCCGACGGTTGGGAGGATCGAAGGTGCCGCCGCCGATATCGGTGGCCCACCCGGACTCGCGATGGTTGGCGGAATCGCCGGTTTTACAAAACGATCCGATGTTCGTCGCCCGGAGGGGGGAGGTACGATATGGCCCTGTGTAAAAGAAACGAATTGAAAGATATCGCGCCGAGCGGATCGAATGTCGAATCGCGTTACGATAAAATAATGCGAATCAAGATACCGATGTCGGGGGAGGAGAGCTGGAGAATGGAAGCATGATCGTTTGGCCGCAAGCGTAACAACGGTTCGAGGTGAAACTTTCCCGAGATCCTGAGCCCGCTACATTGATACCTGCAACGATATCGATAATGAGTATGTATTTTTTTTTAAATATCTTTGTAGTATTTTGTAGCGTGATTATTAACCTGGGCTCAAAGGGCGGGATGAATTCGGTGAGGGATTGTACGGAACCGGGCTGGAAACGGTCCGATTTCTGATACCGCTACCGGACATGACAATTTCGTTGTAATGACGTTCCTCCTCCATCTCGAGACTGAAAGGTACAGACAAAAATAATGCTTGCCAATCTTATCGGCGGATAATCGCGGCTATCGATCCCCCCTCCGAGTACCAACCTCGATTCCGACTCGGACAAATGTCTACAGAGGGCTTCGCGACGTTCGACCTCTAGCTGCAATTTTCTCTGAAGTCTGAGGTTCTCCTCGCGAATATGCTTCTCCTCATTGACGTATCTCTGCATTTTCTCCGTATCTGTTTTCAAGAAGAAAAAAACAAAATAAACGAGGCAAAGGATCATCATCGAGTGTATTATATATATATATATATCGATCGAACGACGCTCACGTTCTTGCTGCGACATTAGCAGAGTGTGCCTCAATCTGGCGACTTCGCTTCTCAGAGTCTGTATATGCGTACTGAGATTGGTAGCGGTATCGCCGTTGTTGATGTTTCTCAAAGATGTAGGATCGGAAAGCGGCTGATCGAGCTTTATCTGTAACATTCTTTTCTCAGTCTCCAGCTTGTCCATTCTCTTCCATAATTTGTTGACGAGCGCCTCTTGCTCCTGTTCAAGGGTATTTTCCAATTCTACTTTTTCCTTGCGCAATTGTTCCAGATTGCTCTGCTTGGCCAATGTTTCCGCCTCCAATTTTTCAATTTTTCTCATCAATTTGTTCACCAGGCACTCTTGCTCTTGTTCCAAAGTTTGCTCCAAGCGACATTTCTCTTGGCGCAATTGATTCAATTTTCGAGATAGGTCGTTGGTCAAACATTCTTCTTCTTGCTCGTAATGATGCGCCAGAGTCTCCTTTTCCTTCTTCAAAGCTTGAATTTTCTTCAGCAGAGTGTTACTGATGAATTCCTCCTCTTGTTCGGCTTTGGCTTGCTGAAATTTCATTTTTTTCACGCATTATTGGCGCGCAATCAGGATTCGATGATCGACCGGATCGACGGTATAGAGGTAGGCTTAATATAAAAATAATGAAGGAGAGAAAAGTGCAGAAAGCGTATACTCACGATATTGACGGAAGCCTGACGTAAACTTCGATTCTCTTCCTGCAACGCCTTAACCCGAAGCTTGTAAGTTTCAAGCTCGACTTTGAGTACGCGGTTATGTTGTTGCAGCGATTCGATCCTCTTTTGCAATTGTTCCCGAGTTACCGGCGACGGTGGCATCATAATTGGTCCACCGTCGATCGAGCTTGAATCGCTCTCGGATGCGCTATCTCGGTCAGCCATTTTTTTTTTTTTCTCTCTCTCTCTCTCTATACCGATAGATAGATCCGTCTGAAAGAGTTTACGAAAACGAAAAGTATTATGGTTTATATCGACTGACAATGATACGAGATATCATGACCTCCCGTCGTGGCCACGGCTCCCGTAAACGCTATACTCGCTCGCGCGGATCCGCGAATCGAACAAAGAAACAAGTTCCGCGATAATCTTGAACGCGCTCGGCGACGACAACGACGACGACCACCTTCTCGAGATTTTATATCACTTTGCGAATAGAGCCAACTGTTTAATAACGAATATATCGATGATGGTTTGCGGCGACGGCGGCGGCGTCGGCGGCGGCGGCTCAAACATGTGGTCTCAACGCGACAAAGCGAATCAGCTGTTGTTCGTTCTGCTGCTTCTCGGTCTCTCTCCATCTCCATCGCGGCGACCGGCGACGACGGCGTCAGCCTATATCGTTAGGCTGTGTTTCCAGAGCGGAGATTATTATTATTATCCCGCCGCCGCCGCCGCCGCCGCGTCATCTCCTTTTCCTTTTCATTTTCATTTCGTTCCGGTGGAAACCTAGCTTCACAATGTTGTTTTTACTATGTACCTACTATACGCGACTACGGCTGCTGCTGCTGCTGCTGCTGCTGCTGCTGCTGCTTGAGCTTGTAAAATAGCATTAATCTTGCGACTATACAAATTGCAATTTGCGAGTAACTGCAATTTTTAATATCAGAGTTTGAAAAAAAGTAGTACAAAATATTTAGCGGCGGCGGCTTCGGTCGTTATTCTAGCCTCCGCGTGGGTGCAAGTCCTCCCCGGCTGCTACCTGCTACATCTGGCCGGTCAAATTGCGGTTGGTTGATTATTATTACCCAAAATGTATTAATCGGTTCAATTATTATAATTATATTGACCAAAGAATATAAGCAGCATCAAAAAGTGAATACTCGCGGATGGAAGATGGGCGAATAAAATGTAAAAAAAAATTCAGCGTTCCGGGCTGCGAAACCGTAAAATTCTATAGCTCCCACAGGAAACAATTTATGGAAATTTTTCAGGATTTTTTTCTATATACATTGATTCAGCATTTTATCCAATTGCGTGCTTGAAAAACGCACACAATTAATTATGTTGGGTCAACCTGCACACACACACACACACACACACACACACACGAATTTCATTTATCCAATTATAAAATAACTATATATTGACTACTAAACATGTTATTTAATCGCGGTATACCGATGACCTGCTGATGAGACCACTGAACGAACCAACACACACCGAAAGGTATGATTGAGAGAGAGAGAGAAAAAGCATGAGCCTCGCCTCCCCGCCACATCACAGCGGTGGCGGCGGCGGCGGCGACCCAAACCATCATCTCGAGATTCTCGAGAACAAATAAGCAGGCTAACGTCGATCCAATATGGCGAATGGCGATCAGTTTGCGAGTGTTCGTATTGGCGCGGACCTCACGCTGTGTTGTTGCTGTCGTCGCTACTGCTACATCCTTTCCGTTTTAATACCCGATAATTAATCAGCTAACGCGGGGTGATCCTTCGTTTCTCCTTTTTTTTTTCTCTTTCTATTCGTCGTGAAAAAGCGGCATCGCGTTTGTGCGATTACAACAATACGTATATGTTCGCGCGGATATACATATAGAGGAAAAAACGATAAAGATATATATGTGCATCGGTTCATATTCGACCGTCGTTGTGTTATCAAGCAGGATTTATTCTCATCGAATAAGAAGAAGAACGCCGAAGCTAGGATAAATGGTCAGCGGGGCATAATATACGCCCAAATTTCTTCTCCCGCCGCCGCCGCCGCCGCCGCCGCCAACGCCAACGTATTGAGCTTTTATATTTTTATTTATTTATTTTTTCATTCACCTCAAATTTGACACTCGTATCGTCGACTCAATTATCAAAATTCACGGTAAACGAAAAAGTACATGGTCGATGCTATACAATATTTGCCGCATAGCGGTTGAAAATTTCAAAATTGTTTGGTATATTAGGACGCGTCGCAGTCGCAAGATCGTTTGACATAATTTTGCAGCGTTGCACGATACGAGTGCATGGCTTAAAAACAATAAATATATCACGCATAGATACAATTTGTTGGAAGAGTTTCTGGTCGAAAAAATGGTCGACGAGCGACGCCGCGCTGCTGCTGCTGCTGCTGCTGCTGCTGCTGCTGCCGGCCCAAAATCCAGTTTCTGCGCTTGATTTTTATTTATTTTTTATCCAGTCAATCGAAACGCTCGTTATTCATTATCACGGTAATACTTGAAAACATTGATATAGTTGATATAACGTTGGTAAATACAGGTATTAATTGATGCTCGTAGTTGATGGACTCGTCCCGGGGCATAACCAGCGATTGAAGGTGGGAAGAAATAAAAATACAACATCCGTCGTCGAACCAGAAACGATCGTGCGACAATAAAATAATTGGCGACAGCCTCAATTCGACGAGTTCCGTCGCCGAAGATAGCGGAGCCCTCTGTGAAATGCGGAGAACATCGCCGCAAAATAAACGTGAGTTGATATTTTTTAAATTAATTAATATTTCAACCCGCCGATCGGTAAGGTATTCACACTTTTTAAAAGAACCAACTGATTTTTATTTACAAAAAAGTTCAAGCCCGTGCGAATAGAGTGGAAAAATTTTAAGCCGCCGTATCCGCTTTGAAGAATTACAACTATCATCAAATTGTTTGAACGTCGGGGACAATATCTGCCTCGCGAATGAAAAAAACGACAAAAAATTGTAACGAATTGGTAATGATGATAAAAAAAGAGGGGTCATTGAATGTTTGAAGGAAACATAATAAATTAAATGAAAGTTGAAAAATGCGTTCTCAAGCAGAACGCGCTTTTCTAGCCTCCCAATCTCATAAACTGGTTAATCAGGGGGGAGGAAAAATTTTTTTTATTATTCCTGGCTGCTGCGAGAGGTGTAACGGAGAGTGTTATAATAATGTAGGTATTTTTATAGGAAATATCAATGAGAGAGATGCAAGTTGGAAAAATTGTCACAAACAGCAAGCTTTTCGTAAGCGAAACTCTTCTCATCGGGGCTAAAATTAATTCAAATTAAGAAAAAAATGTTTGATTCCCGGTTATTGCGAGCAGGTATAATATTTATTGAGAGCCTGGACAAATTTCGGACGATCAATGAGTGGCCCGCTGACCAATGAGGATCCTGCTGGTCCAACGATATTTCGCGTGCGCTCCGCCGCCTCCTCCTCCTCCTCCTCCTCCCCCGACATTTTTCATTCTCATTCGTTCGCGAGTCTCGTCAGCTCCGAGTTTAATCGCGTACCGGTGCTCTCTCGATTATTAGCCAATGACGTCCCAGCTGTCTCGGTTCGGCTTCGGCAAGTAAGTGCAAAACTCTCTGCTCATCCTCGCTCTCGTATCTTTACCTTGGATATTTATTTTCATAATTCATCGAGATATAAATCTTGGTAATCCGAAAAATTATCGAGACGAATAAAAATAATAATATAAAAATTTAAATACGCATACGGTTTTGAAGCGGAACGCAGAGTAGATGTTCTCGAAAAAGAGAGAAAAAAAAACCACGAGAGATCTATCGTAGGAGATTGTCCTCCCGTTCTGCACACAGACGCGCTCAAATCTTTCTAATAATAATTACAACAACAACCTCCCTGGTTACTCCAATGACGATCCCGTGCACTTTGCGCCGCGGCGTTACGCACGGCGTTACTACGGCGATTTGGCGACGAGCGAACAGCTGCTGTACCAAATACCATATGCCCCCCCCCCCCCCCCCCCCCTTATTCCTTCTCTGTATCAAGCGGCGGCGGCGGCTAACCTGGAAAATTATCAACGGAATAAAGAAATGTTAAGACAAGATTCTGATTGATTCGCCTCGCGCCGTCGAGTCATTACGAGAGACGACACCGCCTAGTCCAACAACGACTCTACAAATGTTACAATGACAGATGGTTTTTCGTATCGGGAAGAAGAATAACGAAGAAATATTATTCTCAATAAATTTCGCGAAAGAGATATTTTATTAAAATTTGAGCAATTTATAAAGAATAATCTTTTGAGTATAATTTTTTTTTTTTTTTTATTCAACCAACGGTTCGAATAACGTTGACGCTGAAATTTCATCAAGAGCATCCGATAAAAAAAAAAAGCAATTTAAGGAAACGATAAAAATATAAGACTAGAAACGACCACGGAAGATTAATGCGGTTATTGAAGAATGCATGGCGAAGATGAATTATTTGTGAGACAACGCGCCTCCCAAAGACCTATTAAGAATAACCTATTAATAATTATCAATAACGATAGATTTGCGAAACCTTGAACCGTTTGTTCGCGATGACTTGATTATTTTTTCACTATAAACGCATCGTGTCTCCAAGTTGTTTTCCAAAAAGTTATATCCTTCGCGCGATTATCCACCGCGTTGCTCTTTTCCGCGTTCATTCCTTTGGAAATTTTTCTCTTTTTCCATTTGATAAAATAAAAAATTAGACACGATGAAGCTTGCAATAACGAAGCTACGAGGAACAAAATGAAAGGACGCGGCGGCGGTGGTGCATTACAATTTGAAATTGATTGAATTGGCTATCCACACTGAGGAATTACGGCGGTGACACGCGGGTTGTAGCGGGTAGATAACGAGTATATTCGGAGCAGCTATACAATATATAATTTATATATTTTTTTATATTTGTTTGTTGATGATAGTAGAGAGATCGGGAAGTGGGCAGTCTGGAAGCTCGCCGCGGGTGACGCTTCGACTAAACCAGGTGCGCAACACCAAGGATGATAAAAAAACGAGCGGTACAGTAACGACTTGTCGGCAGAACGCGAGCTCGGCAACGAGTCAGATGGAAGCTCCGAACAAAAATCCTAGCGGCTCGTCGGGATCGTCATCGTCGACGATTTCATCGAGCGTCAATTCTACAACGGTTCTGAGCGCTAATACCAGTAGCGGCGGCGGCGGCGGCGGGGGCGCTACCGCTGTCGCTACTGCTGGCTGTACGGTTGTTACCGAAGGTGGTGGTGGTGGTGGTAGTAGCGGTAGCGGTGCAGTACAGGCGAGTAGTACAGGGGCAAGCGCAGGTCCTGCCACCGGTACAACTATAGGAGGAGGAAATGGGAATTCAACGACGAGCGGCGGAACGAACGACGTTTATGAATTTAAAAGTTCAAAAGAAGCGACACCCGTCCGAGGCGCGAGTTGCTCACCGAATCCCGAAAAAGACCACGAAAAAGATAAAGAGATTGCGGCAGTGGTGGCGGTCGCGTCTGGAAATCAGGACACCGTGGGAGGGGGCGTCGCTACATGCACCGGAAGTGGGTCACAAACCGTACAAAACGAAACAATAGCGGCAAATTCGGCAACTCTGATAACAGCGAATGCACCAGGAGGAGGAGGCGGCGGCGGCGGCGTTGATTCTCACGTTGGGATCGTTGGCTCACCATCGGCGAAGCGTCCCTATGAACCTGGTGATAATTCTGACGAGCAGGAGGATGAGATAAGACGAAAAAAGAGAAAAGATTCGGAAGGTACGAGCAAGGACTCGAGTGGCAAAGGACAACAAGGAACGAGCAGGCAGAATGTTGGCAGAAGTGCTGCTGCTGCTGCTGCTGCTGCTGCTGCTGCTGCTGCTGCTGCCACCGGTCCCAATGACAAAGTCAGTAGAAACAAAATTAATCATTTTTTTTTATCTATTTTTTATTCATTTTTATTGTTGATGCCGCCGATATTGACGCTCTCGTCTTTCAACACAGTCGACAAAATCTGGAAAACAAAGTAGTGGCTCGAGCGGTGGTGTCTCATCGTCTACGGCGTTGTCGTCTTCGTCGTCGTCGTCGTCGTCGTCGTCGTCGATGTCATTGAAGAACAGCAGCAACAACAACAACAACAACAACAACAACAACGGTCAGAATACAGTTGCGACGAGCGCGGATCGAAAGAGTCCCGGAGGAATATCGGTAGTGGCGACGGCATCAACGGCGGCAACGGCGATGGTAACGGTGACGAGTGCCAGTCCAAAAGCGTCCCAGCAAAGTGCTCCCTCGGGTTCTGGAACAAATTCAAAAACTTCGACTCCGGCGCCGGTAGAATCCGACGAAGAGGATGACATACCCAAAAGTTCTGATTCGAGCTCGGCACCCAAAGTGCCACCCTTGAAAATTGTTATACCACAGAGTACAACCTCGGAGCAAGAGCTTGGCGCGAGAAACGGCAAAAATACCTCAAATCGAAATCATCAGTTGCCTTATGTTGTACCAAGCTCGAACAGCAGCGGTAACAGTAGCAGCAGCAGCGATTCGAGCGATAAGGATCAAGCTGTTTCTGCAAGCGGCGGCGGCGGCGGCGGCGGCACCACGAGCCCGAGTGAAACTCCAAACGTTTCCAAAACCGAAGAAAAGAAAGATTTCACGGGGTTACTGCTGCACGGTGGTGAGGAACGTTCCACGCATCATCAACGAGTTCTCAGAAGTTCTCACAGGTATTTATATTTGTTGACTCATTCATGTTTTTTATTTCTCCAAACACACACACACACACACACACACACACATCGGACTCGTTAATTTTTATTTTTTTTTTATTATTTCATCGTCGACCAGCTATGATGACGGTTATTCGTTCGTATTATCGTTACCTATATAGTCACAATCTTGTAATAGCGGAACAATGAATTTAGATTTTTATGAAAAACAATTTGGACGGTCGGTCAACTTTGGAAGATTCGTAAGATTCTCCGAATTTTTTCGAGTTGCTGTGAGCTATTGCCGCAAGATTATCTTAAAAAAATAATTCGTTCATTATTCGTATTGAACGATAACCGATAACCGACCGCTTTGTCTCAAACAGATTGGAACGAGCCGATTACAAATAAAAAAGAGTAATCGAAAAAAATTGAATTTTTTTTGTTACTTAGAAAAATGAGCGAGCTCCTTCTTTATCTCCTTTCATCGCAATTTTGAGCGTTTCGTAAATAGCTTGAACGGATGAGTCTTTTTTTGACCCACGTAATAGCAAACATATAGGAATTTTATACACACGGCCATTTGCTCATTTTATAGGAGTGGAAATGGTGGAATCGGCGGCGGGTCATCGTTGAGTACGAAAGATGGATCAGGTTCTAGTGGATCATTAAACGGTAATTACGCAAATTCATCGCCTATACCGACTGCGAGTGTAGCCCCCGCGATCGCAACTTCATCAACTGCGACGGTGGATAGATCAAACAATTCCTCTCCGCAGCAGCTGCAACAGCAGCCTCTTCTGGTTCAACAACAGCAACAGCAACAACAACAACAAACTCAAACACATCCGCAACAGCAACAGCAGCACCAACAACAACAACAACAACAACAGCAGCAGCAGCAACAAACGCAAACACATCAGCAACAGCAGCCGCAACAGCAACAGCAGCAGCAGCAGCAACAACAACAACAACAACAACAACAACAACAACAACAAAGGCACAATTCACCGATACCAGAAACAGCGCCGAACGCAGAATCAAGCAAAGCAAACCCGATGATCGAGTTAACTACGAGTAATAACGCAAGTGGAAACAATAGCGCGACCGGGAACGGAAGTCCGTGCAACAACTCTGGAGGCGGGATCGCAACAAAAAACGGTGGAACAGGCGAAAAAAGTGACAAAAATGCAGACTCTAACAACAAAAGTCCTAAGGAATCTAATGAATCAACGGAGTCAGCGGCTTGTTCATCCGCTTCGATAACGACTACGTCGGCGATTAACAACAACAATAGCAGCAGCAGCAGCAGCAGCAGCAGCAGCAGCGGCAGCGGCAACGGTAGTGGTAGCAGCAATAATAATAACAACAACAACAATAATACAACGAGCAACGCTGCCGTTGAATTGCATCCAAGAAAAAGAAAAATGAAACCGAACAAGGAGGCTCAACAAGCAGCAGCTACCGCTGCTTCGGTGACGAACGAAACCATTGAAACGGCCAACACCGGTCCGGAAGTTCATCCTCACGACCAACCGATAACCAATTGTTATCAATTGTTTCTCAATATTAGAAAACAGGTACGTTTATCAATTTTTATCACTGTACTAGATTTTCCCCTTACACTATAATCGCAGAATACTGCGATTATACGAGTCACCGAGTCAATTGAATAGAAGGGAGAGGGAATTAAGGGAATTAAGCTCGGGGAAAGGAGATTGGATAACGTTTATTTCGGAATGTAAATAACGCCTCGGTATATACCGCAATTGATCGCATTAACCGCGTCCATCATTTAGTACATAATTTTATTATTATTTTTTATCGTATTCGTATAAACCATCGATCGATGGAACGATAAGAAAGAAAAAAAAGTAATGAAAATTAATGAATTGTCGTCACGATCGATCGATGTATAAAGATCGAACGACGTAGGAAAGGACTTTTCCCGGTGCAACCGAAGCCGCCTCAAGGCTTCAAGGATTACCTTATGAATCGTTGCACGTACGTCCTCGCCGGAAACGCCAACAAAGAACCAAATATAAATCCTCCGTCGAGCCTCCAAGCTCCTCCTATGAAAGATCTTTATGGGGAGCAAGAGAAGGAGCGATATCGTTTGAGAATGCAACACGTTGTTGAAAAGGAAAAACTGGTATTATCGGTAGAACAAGAAATTCTTCGAGTACACGGACGAGCCGCTCGAGCTTTGGCGAATCAATCGCTTCCCTTTTCCGTTTGTACTATTCTCAAAGACGAGGAAGTGTACAACGTTATAACACCCGAACAAGAGGAAAAGGATAGAAATGCGAGAAGCAGATACAACGGTAGATTGTTCCTGAGTTGGCTTCAGGATGTCGATGACAAGTGGGAAAAAATTAAGGTACGTCTCTCATTAGCCCCCCCGTCGCAATGAAATTTTTTCATCTCGCTATTGAAAACTACTTATTATTCTAATGACTCGCGACGAGACAGGAAGCAATGTTATTGAGACATCACAACGAAGCAGAATCGTTGCACGCGGTTCAACGCATGGACTGGGAGTGGAAGTTGAAGGAAGTTGGACTGTGCGAATTCAAAGTAACTCCGCAGATAGAGGATCTTCACGTACCGATGGTTCATGTCTCGGATGACTTTGATCTTTTACCCGCCTAATCCTTTTTTTTCCGCAATTTTAATGAGACTCGTTCGGTTATATCCCCCCCCCCTTTATCGTGTAGATATTGTACATATTCTGTAATTATCACATTTCAACGTCCAATAAAAAGGTCGCTCTTGTATTTTTCATTTTCTGCGTATTAAATTGCCGCCCCTATGAAGGAAGAAGAAAAAAGAGAAAAAAACGCATTCCAAGCGCACAAATTGGAACAAATTGGATCGAGATCGTTGTTGTTTCGCATAGTATTTATCATTTTTTTGTCTCCGAGTGTGCGTCTTGAGCGGGCAGAATAAAGTCCATGGGTTTGTCGAAACCCATTATACGTTTGTAATGATCAATGTTTGTAAAATATTTCACGTCCATGAACATCGGTATTCCTTTGATGAAGCACGAAGTCAGCATTTCGCTCATATTCGGCAATTTTACATCCTCCGGCTTAAATTCAATCTGAAATAAATAATAAAACAACAAACGACATAAAATTTGACTCGGAAGGGGATGCGAATGGAAAATTAATTGAATGAAAAAAAATGGTTCAACGACCTCTTTTTTTTGGGCAAAGATGGAATAAGTGGTAGCGACGTAAGAGTCCGCCCAAGGATCATAGTCGACATGAACGACGTATCTCTTGGTTATGAGATGAAGCATGAGCGGCGTTACAAAAGCAAAGAATCCAAATACAAGGCATATCCCTCCGACTCCCATGTTGCTGCCCGTTTCCACAGCTTTTGATATGAGATATGGCTGACATAATAAACTTGCGCCCGAAGTTGCGAGAGAAAACATTTTCACAAAACGTATTTTTTTGTTCAGCATTCCATCGTATAAACGTTCACGTTTGTTCGAAACAAGATTTTTCTTAGCAGAGATCAATAATTCCGCTTGGTTCGGCGGCGGCGGCGGCGGCGGCGGCACCGCGCTCTCCTTCTTTTCCTCCTTAAAAAAAATATTATTTTTTATTCAAGCTGTATTGTTGTCGCACCCGAGTCAACAGGGAGTCAACAGGGACCAAGTGAAAAAAAATCCTCACGGACCTGTCTTTGGTAGCTCCTCGAGTCGAGACAAGTAAATTGTCTGCTATTGGAAAAATTTGTTTGAAAAATCAATCGTCGTCCTCGGTTGAGAAAACTGGCTCTTAGAACGGACGTCATTATTTGATGTAATTTTTCCTATTGATGAATCAATGCGAGATAGGTTGCTGCGGTGGACTCGAATCAATAAACATCCTACGTCTCCGATGAATGTTGAAACACGTCGCCG
Source organism: Campoplex capitator (assembly GCA_037576405.1). Taxonomy (NCBI): domain Eukaryota; kingdom Metazoa; phylum Arthropoda; class Insecta; order Hymenoptera; family Ichneumonidae; genus Campoplex; species Campoplex capitator. The sequence continues at coordinate 2,238,795 of JARBWI010000032.1, read as the reverse complement.
CCACTGCCGCTCTCACAATATTTCTTTTTTTTATATTTATATCAAACCCGAGCAGCAGGCGGGGCGGCCTGATGGATCACAAATAAAAAGACCATTTCTTATTTATATACCCGACCGATTTAAGGTTATGCCGGTAAAGGGTAAAGGACACGGTCGTACATGCAGGTCTGGAAACGACAGTAGCATTGCATAGGCAGCATATGGGCCTCTTAATGTCCAAGCTTTTTTTTCTCACCGCTGCCACGGCATGGCGCTGTGATAGGGGGATGTTACAAGCTATATACAGGCCTAATTTAAACCGTAACGTTCTCTCTTCACGTGTTCTCGATATTTATTTCGTCAAAAATTATATGGACGTGAACTTGGCCGTCCGACATGAACTTTTCAAAAGTTTTCTGATTTCAATCGTTTGTAGAGTATTGTGAGAACAAAATAAACGCTTGTGAGATGAGTTTATCGCGAAAAAATCAAAAATAAAAAGTAGCGTGAAGTTACCCCGCCCGCCCATTCTACTTTTTTAAACCAAATGAGTCTAATTGTACGTAAATCAATGCGAAATCGTTTGTAGAACATGAATATTACAATAAAAATGTTTGTAAGACGCATATTTTTATGAAAAAGAAAAAACAAAATTTGCACAAGTTTTTCCGAACCAGTCAAGGAAACTGGTGTGTGTACCATACGGGTCGCAACTGATTTTTGAAATGCTAAAAACGATAAAACTGATTCATAAATGCGAAAGTATATGGATGGTCTGTTGAACTGATTCAGATGTTACCCCTGCTGGTCTATTCCTAAATTTTATTTTATGAGGGATTATATAAGAATATTTTGGAATGTTAAAATGGAAAAATTCTACAGACCAAAAAAAATACAGTATTCATTCCTCATTTCATCAATCAATCCACGGTGGTCAGTAAGAGAAAAAACATTTTATCCTTTAAAGATTAACGATTGAAATGGCGGAAATCGAATTCTTTCAAAAATAATATTTAAAATCAAAGAAAGCCCAACAGTTTGATACTGAAAATTGCTATGCACAGAAATGAAACCAATAAAAATGATGGAATTATGTACTCACTCGTCGATGTCTTGTTCCCCTCCTCAATAACGAACCTACCTTTGGCAAAACCGAAAAGTCCGCAATTCCGAAATAGTCCGCACCAGTTAATATAATCCACTGCTTCCGTTGCAGGACACTCATTGCAGTTGATTAATTTTCACTCGATTTTTCCCAAATCCTGCATGATTCTGAATTCAGACGAGCAGCAGCAGCAGCAGCAGCAGCGTCGTTTTTCCAACGTTGAAAACGATAGTTCATCATATATAGTTCAAAATTCAAATGCACTAATTCACACAACACCAATATTAACTTTTTACACTTCCGAGATAGTAAACGCGTGATTAAGACGTCAAAATTTTTTTTCAATTTCCACGTCAACAAACTCATGCACGAAATAAAAATATTCATTCAATGTTTCTTTGTCCCGCTAACTCAAAAAATGTTTTTCTCTTGGGTCAATAAATTGTCTTTTAGCAACAGAATAAGGTTGACGACGAGTGATAGAAAGTGTAATGGCAACTTGTGCCATAATTTCGTGGAAAATCGTGCGTGCTCACGTGGGTGCACGCGTGCACGGGCGCTTGCGTTCTATTGTACTATAGCAATTGCGATAGTAAAAACTATTCGCAATGCTGTACAATAGCTGCGGTTATACAAGCCTTGCGTGCATTGCGTTGCGTTGCACCGTTTTTGCAGCATATATCCGGGTTATATGCATGGACCTTGCCTGCGCGACTTCGATATGCGATACAGAAACTGCAGTATCGCGTTCGGAAACAGCAAACTACAGAGTAGATTTATAGCTTTCGTTCCGTCATTATTCTTGCCGACAATCCCATGGCTTTACGGCTTGCGTGCGTGCGTTTGGTGCTTTGCGTTGCGTTGCGCGACTCGCATGTATGGTTGCATCTTAGCTCCGCTTGCGAACACGCGTGCGTGCGAGCATACACACGATTTCCGAAACTGTAACACAGCCGTCACTAGACTGTCTGTCACTCAAAGCCCTTACTCACGATCTCACATTAATCGTGATTCGCTCAAATATTCAAAATAATTCATCCTATAATTTAGCACGAAAAATAATATCGTGGGCAAGAGGCTTTCCTATCGACTTGTCGAATATCGCTTGCGAGAAGAAAACTCATTGACAAAAGAAAAAAAAAATTGAAAATTCGTTACGATTGACAAACGAGCGAATTGTGTTTAACGACCCTAATATTCTGCTTTTCATAGCGTTTTCGTGCATGGTTCGTTTTCGAGAAATCGCGCATATTTTTAACCTCTTATTTTCGTGCATTTTTTATTTTCAAAAATCGCGCACATTTTCAAGCTCTAATTAACGGAAATTATTACGGCGATAAAAAATTATGTAAAAATTATAGATTTGGATAGTTTTAATAATAAAAAATTTTATCACGATTTTCCGTTTTTTTTTATTATCCATCGTTGTATTTTTATTTGGTTTAACGACAATTCAGACCGTTTAAAGTATTTTAAATAAAGATTTTCGTCATTAACACCGATTCTTATTCCGCACTCTGTTTTATCAATTTCGTTGCAATAATCAACGAACGATAATGCGCGGTATTGCACTAGCCGACCGATGCTAATGCAACTCTCTCCGCGCGCGCTACTTGCCGCCCCGCCCCGCGTCCCGCGGGCGACTGAATGAACGCGAGACGCGAGTCCTTCGCTCGCTCCCTCGTTGCCCCGCGCATGATCCAGTTCACGCTCGCGCCTGCCCCTTCCAGTCGCCCCGGCGTGAGCTCTCCCCACCATCCCCGCTACGGAGCGGCTTAGCAGGCCAAGCGGCGCGAGAGCGCGTAAACGTAAACACAGAGTCGAGGCTCCACGAATATAAACAAACCAAATAACAAGCTAGGGACATTCATTCGCCAATATTTAGCGATCACATTTTTGTGCACCGTATGAATATTCGTTCAGTAATATTTTATAACAATTCAACAACGTTTTATTCTCTCGTTTTCCCAACGCATAAAAATGCCGGTAACAAAAAAAAAGACCGTCAATCGAATTTCATTCGGTTTTTTTGAATCTAGGAAGATTTGTTCCCAGAAAAGTCCGCACCGAAACTTTTATTTTTTATTTTTTCGTGACAAACTCATTTCACAAACGTTGATTTTGTTCTCACAATACTCTACAAACGACACACAAACGATTGAAATCAGAAACCTTTCGAAAAATTCATGGCGGGGAGCCAAATTTACACCTCTAAAAATTATTCGTGTAACAATTAAAAAATCTTTAATAAATTGATTGCATTAAAATAACGAAATCCTGTGCGGTACCTCACTACAAAACAGGGTATAAATCGAATCAAGAAAAGAGCTCTGTTTTTTAAGTGCCAAAAAACCCAGAACGTTTTAAAAAGTGGCAGGCAAAAAAAAAACTGTCAAGCGACTGGCTAAAAATTAAAAGTAGTTTCAAAACATCTACAAGAGTTTGTTTTTGGTTTTTCCCGAACACACGTTCTCCTGCTTGATCCCCCGGTCCTATGTCTATCATAAAACTCCACTTGTGCTTTTTTATTTTTATTTCCCTGAATTAACGATTTCAACGAAAAACAATAATGATTTTCATACGAAAAAATTATAATGGAGCAGAGTGCATGTACTGTGCCCAAGAGACATATGGCTGTCTCTTTCGCACACAACATCCCTTTTCCAATTCGCACCATGCGGCCAAACATGGAAGCTACAAACACTGGACGTTAAGCGACCCATCCCCCACCACCGTCGTTTTCAGACCTGTATGTACGCGACCGTGGTAAAGGATTATGATCTGCGCCGCTGCTGCCGTTACGGTGCGCGCGACCGAACACCGAAGTACATAGTGAACTATTCGCGCGCGAATAGTTCAGTGGGTTAGATGATGGACAAGTTGACGATGATGCAACGAGAATTTCGTTTATTATTTCAACTTTTGAACGAACGCCGCTACCAGCCTGGAATAATGAAAAAAAAATTAATATTACACAGTTCATCGAGGTAGATTGTTTGTTATGACCGCTGCTGCTTCTTGTATCACGGTACGATGCGCAGAAGATTGGTTTTTTTGTTTTTTATTCAGTGATGGCGCATCTCTCGATAACAGCAGTATTCGTTTGACTTGACGGTGTGGTGGTGGTGGTGGTGGTGGTGGTGGTGGTGGTGGGTACGGTGTACGCGGTGGAAGCAGCAGGCTTGTTGTGAGTGCAGCAGCATCATATATCACATCATACGACGTGTCAAGAAGTAATAATGATCGCGCGCGGCAGTCGATAGTCATCATATTCCTTATCTCGCTGGATCTTTAGAATATTTTTCGTTCCAGAGGGGGACCACCATCGCTACCATAATTTTTGATACAACACAACGCGACAATTGGATAAAATGATGAAAGCTGTTATACTAATCGGTGGTCCTTTAAAGGGCAAGTAATATAAATTAACAACTACCGACCGCGCGAACGACTGAAATTATTTTCTTGTTTCAATTACTCAATGATTAATGATGCGACATTGATTGTAGCCGCGTCCATAAAATTACTAGATAGTAGATTATTTAACATTTGAAATAACGCGTACGTCTCTAACGAATGGAAAATTGGTTTTCTCCTCAGGGACCAGATTTCGTCCTCTCTCGCTGGACATACCAAAACCATTGTTTCCGGTGGCGGGTTTACCGATGATAGAGCACCACATAGAGGCTTGTACAAAAATCTCAGGTCTGAGCGAAGTGTTTATTATCGGTTCGTACGCCGCCAACGATTTGCAACAATTTGTACAGGAAATGTCAAAGAAATATACAAAGACGATAAGGTATCTTCAGGAATTCACGGCGTTGGGTACGGCGGGTGGTCTCTACCATTTCAGAGATCAGATAAGAGCCGGATCGCCTCTAAATTTTTTCGTTATGAACGGCGACGTCTGCGCAGATTTTCCTTTACAAGAAATACTCGAGTCTCATAGAGAGTCGGGATGTTTGATTACGATAATGAGCACGGAAGCAACGCGACAACAATCATTGAATTACGGCTGTTTGGTAATGGCCAGGGATGGCAAAGTTTCTCATTATGTGGAAAAACCCTCGACCTTTGTCTCCACTCTCATCAATTGCGGAGTTTACGTAATTTCACCTGAAATTTTTCCTACCATGGCCCAAGTATTTTACGCTCGTAATCAACAGGACAATCATTCGTACGTTTTTTTTTGTTGTTTTTTTTCTTCTCGCATGAAATAATTACAATTGAAGTTGTATATTTTCTGTATTAACGACATGATTCGCGCCTTTAAAGCGGTCAAACAAATGGAAATGGAAATGGAAATGGAAAAGATCCGGCGCACATAGCCCTGGAACAAGACGTTCTGACGAGGCTCGCCGGAACCGGCAAACTCAACGCCGTTCCGGTGAAAAATTGGTGGTCCCAAGTTAAGACGGCCGGTTCGGCTATTTACTCAAACAGACATTATTTGGCTCTTTACCGAGACAAATATCCTCAGAGATTGGCTCTTTCCTCAATTGGCGAATGTAACGTTATCGGGGATGTTTCCATTCATTCGACCGCCGTAGTTGATCCGAGCGCCGTGGTAATAATCATCCTGCTCGAATAAACAAATTCGTCATAATAATAATAATAATAATTGGCCAATTTTTTATCTTTCGTTGTTGAAAAATTGCAGCTCGGACCAAACGTCAGTATAGGGCCGTACGCGAGAATCGAAGCCGGAGTTAGGATCCGAGAATCCATTGTACTCGCCGACGCTCATATTCAAGCTCATTCGGTCGTTCTCCACAGCATAGTCGGCAGAAGTAGCGTCGTAGGTGAATGGGCTCGCGTAGAAGGCACTCCCTGCGATCCTAATCCTAACAAACCGTTTGCCAAGATGGAAAATCCACCGCTCTTCAATGTCAATGGAAAATTAAATCCTTCCATCACTATTCTTGGTACGCCCGGAACTAATCTCTTTCTTTCTTCCTTCGTGACGAAATTACGAAATTACGAAATAGCATGAGAATAAACGATAATGATAATTATTTGTACGCAGGTACCAGCGTAAGTCTGGCTTCCGGAAAAATTCTTTTAAACTCGATCGTTCTGCCGCACAAAGAGTTGACAAGAAATTTCAAAAACGAAATAATCTTGTAAATATTCTCAAGGTTGATTCGATATATGCTAATATATATATAATATTTGGAGGAAAACTAGCTGGTACGGCAAAACGCACGATTCATATACAATATATAGGAATGAATTGTGGCGCAAATTGATTTGTACATACGGTAAATTTTTATTATTCATTATTCGCCATTTGCGTATTCGAGGCTCTGATATCGTCCTTCTTTTTCTGCGCTTTCTTCTGAGTTTGTTACAACAATGGTACAAGAGAATATATTGAAATATTTCAATTTTTATACGTGTGCAACAATTAAAAACAATATACGTACGTTGTATTTATTTGTAAAGAAAAATAAATGTCTATATATGTATGTATGAAAAGCTTGAAACGAGGTTGATTCATTTTCAATTTTCAAAATTTATACGCCACGCCGCGAAGAGTGACAAATTTTTTTTCTTTCTTCATCCATCTTCGCGCATGATGAAAAACGCCCTCAATTTCGAATTTCAGGATCGAAAGAAAAATCATCTTTTCCACATGTTTTGAGAATGCAGACGGTAAGGTAGGTTAGAAATTGCAGTTTTTTGTTTTGTTGAATGTTGAAAATACTCTAGCAAAACTGCTACGCAAGGTGGAAAATTCACGACAATAAAAGATTATTCTAGACATAAAAAAAATGATCCAAGAAGCGAAAAATTATTGATATAAATTTACTCTGCGTATTATTATTGATGAGCAATCCCGAATAATAACGAACAAGTACACACACCACGCTGACACAATATGTTATCTCACGGAGATGGAACTAATCCGGCATCATTTTTTCTTTTTTCTTTAATATAATCAATCGGCCCAACATTCAAAATGCGACATCGTGTACATCGCTGCTAAAGACCACCGAGCGATTTGCAAAGAAAAAAGTCACAATTATGCGGTGACGATGACGACGATGAGGGGTTATGTTTGGGCGAGCGACACCACATATCGACCACCACCACCGCGTACCTATGCGACTCCCAACCCCAACGGATTTATAGACAAAATAGCCAAATTAATTAATGGTGGATGGTGGTCGTCTTATCCACCATCCGTTGACCCACCACCACACCCTACTTTGGGAGAAAGAGAGACAGGAGAAAAGTTAACAAATTCCTCAATGATGGCGTTCGGGTGATGCGCTGCCGAGAACGCCGCCGCCGCCGCGGATGCTGTGATAGTGCGATACCGTGACAATCGTGATGCGCGTGCTGCATCTCGTCGTCGCCTCGGTACAACGAGAATAAAATAAAAATAAAAAATAGTAGGAGGAAGAGTGATGAAAAATAATAAGCAAATGCGAGAATGCAAGTAACCGCCGTTGCCGCCGCCGCCGAATCTGAATGGTGTTATTAAAAATATACATCATCGTATCGCTGAATCGGAATCAACAGCAGGTAGAAAGAAAGCGAGAGAAAAGCATGGAAATTATTTCGAAATTTCGGATTCTTTATCCTCGGATATTGTGTGGCGTCTAAATGAACCTTTAGCTCGATGAGGATAATAATTTTTCTCGGTTATTTTATGGTGTATATAATGTGATGACGACGACGACGACGACGACGACGACGATGATGTATGGAGTATTTGTGATGAATAAAAAGGTTTAAACTTGAGGTGAAATTGCAAGGATACAAGGAGATTGCTGCGAAAGTGAAAATCACGCTGTTGCGGATCCCCGGCGGCGGATTATCAAATTGTATATAGCACGTTTGTGTAATATCATATCATGTCAATGACATTCGAGGAATGCGGTGAGTGTGAATTACTTTTCGTATGCCGTGCATATATTATCATCCATTCTTTCCCTTATATTTCCATTCACGAGAAATTAACGGGCGCGATAAAATACCTCATTATAATCGAGCTTTGCGCGAAAGGAGAAAATATAGAAAATTAGTCAAGAATTTTCAGATAATTTCAAGTACTTATCGATCAATTGTTTTTTTATTCTTATGCCAACACGATTAATCCTCAGCACGTAAGTTTCGTGAGGATTTTTTATTACAAAAATTTCGTCCAGCTCGCTGTTTATAATGTTTTTTTTTTTTTTTTTTTTTTTTTTTTTTCCTCCAACTCTCATTCCAATGAGAATTAATAAAAATGAATAAACGAATGGGTAAATTATTAACGACAAAGAGTCGTTCGTTTTACAATATGCAACGGAGGGTTACAAAAGAATTTGGGCGCTCGTCGGTGTCCCAAGACTCGCTCCGAACTTAACCCAAAGAGAGAGATATTTTTTAATTATTTTACAGAGCGATTTATCATAAAAACCTTTATTATTCGACTCGTCGTCTCTTCCATACTAGTTTTATTGCTTATTTCTGGAATTTTGAGTTTGCGACGGTACAAAGAAAAGGATAATAATAGCTCGCAAAATAAACCAGGTAAACGATAACGTCGAGATAATATTTACAGAAATTGCATAATGCCTTAACGAGACGTAGAAAGTTTGGTGAATGGTCCAAATGGGCGACAAAGGCCCATTATGGCCCAAAATCAACGGCTTGATAATCAGCACGAATTTTTGCCGCTATGCGATGTTCTATTCAACATAATATCGCTAGCTTCTTATTTCTGCGACGTTGTTTTTGATCTGGCGATGGCGTATGCTCTTGCCCGTCATACGTCCGCTCCGTCGGCATTGTTTCCGACAAACGTAGCGCTGGTCGTAACGGCGCTTCTAATTTCCCAGGTAAATATGACGGAGGATAAAAAACGTTGGGAGGAGCAGGCTGTAATATTTCATGATATTTTTTCTTTCAGACTGTCAGTTTGAGGTGGTACCTCTGGGGCGCCAGGGGCAAATTAACCGGAGGAACGGCGACGATAGACGGCCAAGATTCGAGGAGAAAAAAAAATTGCGTCGATTGGACAGTTTGGTGCGTAGTTTTGCTCCATTCGTCGCAGATCGGTGTACTCTGGAGATACTTCAAGCTCTTTATTCCTGTCGACTTGGCTTATGTGAAGCACGAGGTGATACGAAAGATTTTGTAATTCGTGTGCGCTCGAGAGACTCGCGAAATTCTTGACGAATCGAAGCATGAATTTTTATGTATTTTCAGGTACGAGAATTGTGCGTGCTACGATTAATTCACGCCTTCTGCGAGGCGGCTCCTATGTTGCTATTACAATTATATTTATTGTCGATCGGTATTGGAAATGAGAACGGATCGAAGGAGATTAAGTTGGAAAGATTGCGACAAGACGGTGACAAATTGGCAGAATTGACAGCGGTCTCGGCAGGACTTTCATTATGGAGCGTTTGTTGGGCCGTAGCGAGTTTCAGCAAAGGTGCTGCAAGATTAAGAAATTTGGAACGTTTGGTTCTGACGTGGCTCGGAGTTTTGGCTCAACTAGCCTGGCGCCTTGGGACAGTGAGCGCGCGTGTCGGCGCCCTCGTTGCTTACGCCTCTCTCTACGGTGGACAATGGTTACTCGTTGTCATGGCCCTTCATTGGCTCTCCATGCTCACCTGGCTAATACTCACTCCCGATGGTCTTTTTCATGACAGCGAGAAACTCACCTTTTCACGCAAAACATTTCTCGCTTCCCTCCTCGCCTTTGTCTACGTATTCGCTTACGTTAATCTTCACGAGACGAATCATCGACAAAAAATGGTGAGATTTAGCAAAAATAAGTTTTTCTTTTTTACACGCGCCTGCTCTAAAATCTGCGTCAAATGGTCCCGCCCATTCTCCGTTGGACGGCTGCTGCTGCTGCTGCTGCTGCTGCTGCTGCGAACAGCGCCAAACGAAATTCATTCTCTACCTCATTATTGTTTTTATTTCTTTTGACTTAGATAATATTTTATACGGTGATGTTCTTGGAAAACAGTTTACTCGTCGGCGTGTGGGCCGTCGGTGTTGACGGGAGTGATCTTCGGACTTTTCGACCGATTTATCCGAGACCGATAATCCTACTTTTGATACTTTTTGCCCTATTTTTCGGTGGTCTCTTTTTCATGGGACTTTATTACAGATATTTTCATGTAAGAAGGCTGAGATACGAGGCGGGTGGTCGTATGAACGGTGGTAACGTTGCAACGACATTGGCAAATCAGGTAAATTGTCGAGCGAAAAAATTTAACATCTTTTCTTTTTTTTTTTTTGTTTTTTCTCAATCTCATCCAACATCTATCCGCAGGACATTACGGATGATAAACAAATCGAGTACGGTGAGGAGAAAAAAAAAACTTTTGCCAAAGGTACGAGAAAAGTAAAATTAACGAACGGCGGTATTCCGGGCGTTTTTAATTGTCGTTTTGCAAATCCGACCGTCACAAATCTCAATCGGAAGAAAAAAAAACCGACGACGTTTGTTCCTCCTCCGGTCCAACAGACAATTACGACTATCGGAGAAACGAAACAATGGACAAATTGCAGTGGCAATACCCGACAATTGATACCATTTTGGAAAAGGCCACTCTCAGCTTCGACACAAGTGAGACATTGGCTTGTTTTTTTTCTCTTCTTTCCCTCCAATTTCTTACAAGCCCAACGAATTCTCGACCGTTGACACAAGTTCAACGGTCGTTTCGAATGAAATTGAAAAACCTTGTTGAAAAAAAAAAAAAAAACGTTTCCATTAAATGGGTTAAAGCGTGTGCAAAGCGCAAAAAGAGGATATATATATATATATATATTTTTTTTTTGTTTTCCTTGAAGCAGGCGGACGAGTGGGCAGCATCGAAGAATGAGATAGACTTGGCGGTCGGTTCGCTGAACGTTAATCTTATAAGAGAAAAATTGCGAGAAAAGAAGCAGCAACAATTGCGAGAGTTGAGAGCGATACAAGAGGAAATAAAAGAGGGCAAATTGGTTCCACCGCCCTCGGCCTCCACTTCGTCGTTCTCCTCTTCATTGTCGGCAACTAATCAGCGATCACCACCCAATACGAAACTTCATACATCGCCGAATTCGCCACTTTCGGGATCACCGGCTCCGTTTACCGAAGCGAATAACGGCGGCGGCGGCGGCGGCGTCACATTGACTTCGTGGCCTCCGATAAAAATGCATTGCCTCTTGCCACCGACGCCTTCCTCTCCTTATCATCCTACTTGCCATTCGGCCGGCTATATTTGGAGAGGCTCACAGAGAGACAGAGCGGATACCCCAGAAATTTTGTTAGCTCCACGCTGTCTACCTCATCATTTTCCCCACTGGACGCCTACCGGTCACAAGTAATTTTTTTTTTTTTTTTTTTTTTTTTTTTTTTTTTTTTTTTTTCATTTTTCATTTATATCCTATGAATCGCATAATAATGATTTGCATAGCATTGTTCGGATCAAACAAGTTATTAACGTGTTTGGGTGTTTTTTATCCTTTCAAGATTACGATCGTGTAGGCACGACGCCGCCGAGGATGAGAGTTCCAAGGGCGAGGGGGGGGGAGAGGCCGGCGATGGCGGCGAAGGTGAGGTCAGCGATATAGAGGGTAGTCAAATATCTTTGCCGAGAAGTTATACGCTTCCACGGGAATTCAAGTACAACAACGGCAACAATCCGTTGAGAGAACGACGAGCAGGAGTCGCGAGTAAATTGCAGCCTTCGCGCTTTTATCTTCCTTCGACCAATAGTTCGGACGGTATGAAGAAAAATTAAATTTATGACATTTTTTCTCGTTTCTCGTTGGCAATATCGTTGGCCCAATTTGCAATTAATGAGCTTTATCGTGTGTTGAAGGGGACGTGGATAGCGCCGACAACGAGGAGGAAACTGATTCGGAATTGCAGCGAGCTCGCGGTTGCGGCGGCCTGGCTGGCGGAGGAGAAGAAACGTTGCACGTACGTTGCGATTCGTACGAAGGCGGCGGCGGCGGCGGCGGCGGCGGCGGCGGCGGCGGCTGCGGCGAATCGATCGATTCGCCAAAATCGGACGCGAATCTCGCTTCAACGCCGATATCGCCACAACAGAGTTGTTACATTATTAATTCTTTCGGTCCTCTCAGACCCAATCAATTGTTGAGAGCGAAGGTGAAGCACGAAACAAAGTTGTGAATTTATCTATTAATCATTTTTCGTATTTACCAAGGACATTTTAGTCTTTTCTTCCTCTTTGATTTTCAACTCTCGTGATGATAATAATAACTTAATTCCAGAGAAATCATAAGACTGCACGATAGACGTAAAAACAAACACCAGCTAAATGGGTTGAGGGTGGGTGGGGAGGGAACGAAACTGCTGCGAATGTAGCGGTGCGAAACACCGTCTCTTCGATATGCTCAATCACTACTAACGACATTTCCGTCCAACTTGAAACGCGTTCGAGTCTTTTTGGCGCGATTGAAAATTGTTCAACTTTTTTTTTTTCTTCTACACACCAAACGTTTAATTTAATTTAAGAAAAATATTCTATTCGAAACGCGGAAAATTAATTTCTTTATCAGCCTTGTAAATAAATAAATGTCGCCAAATCCGGTATCAAATTTTGTTCGAACGTTCTTTTGCTTGTTGGACAAAAGAAAATTTATTATGAATTTTAATACGGCTTTTATCGATGCATCGTGCATTACACGATGGATCAATAATGATTTTTTCATTCAATAAATATATGATGATTCGGTTAAGGTAATAACAATTCATTTGTGGTAGGGTGCCGTACCTCTATACCATCCAAAATCTTCTCTTTCGTTCAATTCGTTTCGTCACAACCGTCTAATTTATTTTTCCCAATTATTCAATTGATTTTCAATTCAAACGAACGGTTGAGCGAAATAAAAAACATGGTCAAGTTTTCCAAATCTTTTTTCAGTTATCGCAAAACTTTTTTTTTTTTCCCTAAAAGTATTGCATTTTAAAATAATTCGTGATAGGAAATCAAATGTTGGCACGAATTCATCGAGTTCAAGATGATTGGCGTTTCATAATACGAGAGAAGCTTCTTGATTCATCATCTATAAGAATATATCAACATAAACAACTACTTTGTTTTCAAATGATGTTTTTTTCTTCTTGACAAAAATTATGTTTTTGTATTCGGGGATAGGTCATGATCCGAGTACGCCCCAAAATATGATTCACTATTAACGGAGCATCCTGTATATGGGGTATTCCATGCCAAACCGGCGGACTTTTCCCTGACCCCTACTAATTTGATTCCTTTTATCTATCGAGTCATCATATATCAGCCCCGAGTTAGCGGTTGTCCGCTAGCTTTCCGCAATTCTTAGAACGTTAATAACTCGGAAAAAGCGAAAAAAAAAAAAAAAAAAATCATAATACCACTACGGATGATATAGCTCCAAATGTTCCGCGTATAATCGCGGATTTTTCGCAATTTTTTCCGATTTTTTAAACGGGGCGTATTTTTGAAATTGAAAAAAAAAAAAAAAATGAATCAAATTAGCACGGGTCAGGGAAAAGCAGGGTCCGGCGGTTTGGCATGGAATTTTCGATATCATATAGTCCACGAAAGCGTATTCCACCGAAAGCTGTGGGCATTGACTATTGATTACGAATTCGCCCTGGAAGGAAACCGAAACAGAGAAAGAGAGAGAGAGAGAGAGAGAGAGCGAGGGGGATAAAAATTCTCACCGAGGCTTCTGCTGCTGGAAAGATCTATCGGCGAGCGAATAAGGAAAACCTTATTCTCACCGTACCGAGATAGTCATTTAAAATCGTGTAATCAGTCTCTCGCTCTATCGACGACTGTGGTTCGTTGCCGAGATTCACCAATTTCATTCGTTTTCCGGTTTCAACGGAATTAGGGGGGGGGGGAGTATAATAATATATTATTATATAAATATATAATAATAAAATAAGAGGTAGTATAATAATGCCGAGCGCGAAGCGGACAAAGTGGGTTCAGCAGGAGCCAGCGGCCGGGATATGAACGAGCGCGAACGTGTTTTATTAAACTCGGAGGATCGTTAACGCAGCAGCAGCAGCAGCAGCAGCAGCAGCGTCGTCGTCGTCGTTTACCGGTGTCGCATATATTGATAGAGAATAGAGTATAGAGAAGTGAAAAGCTGTATCGCTTTTCTCCGTTGCAGCAGAAAGCAGGCGCGGGTGGGGAGTACTGGAGATGGAAAAAAAAAACAATGCAATGAGGGAGCGCGGCGAAAAGTACGGGAGCAGACACGTCTGCTGCTGCGCCCTCTCTTTTTTCAACGCCTTTTCCCTTGTCTTCGCCGTCGTCGTCGCTCGTCGTCGCCGCCGCCGCCGCGAGGCTCATCGCGCGATATCATCCAACATAATTTTAATGATTTAAAATAGAATAATAATAATAATAATAATAATGAATCGCGAGCGCATTGTATAATATATTAAAAACTTTGCTCGCGCGGCATCGAAGCTATAATTATCGATGGAAAATCACACGGAAGAGAGCAACGAGACGTCCCCCCGCGGTCGAAAGAGAATTTTTTTTTTCCAAATAATCGCGCTCGTTTCGGATGGAGGATGGAGGGAGAAGGTTCTTAAAAAAACGCAAACTAGTTTCCAAGGGAATATTCAAAGCTTTATATAAGTAGGATTGCTGGGTAATGTACAGATGGGATACTACACGTCGCTTGAAGATCCGAAAAGACTAGCGCCGTATAGCGGTGAAATTTGGAGCCTGTAGAACCCGGTACAATATTGATTATTCATCATGAGATTTAGGTGATAAGCGTACGTAACGCGGCGGCGGCGGCGGCGGCGGCAGCAGCGATAAAGACGGGAAAATAGATTTTTACCATGTCTACGGTGGTGATGCGATTCAGGACATGTTTATAATTGAATCGCGATGACTTTTTTTTAAAACAATAATTCTATCAAAATTCCTATCCAATTTCGAAATTTTAAAATAATATCCCTGCGAATAAAGTTGAAAAATCAGACGACATCTCGTAATCATTTCATTTTTTATTATTTATAAGTGACATGTGTCGTGCAAAAAGCACGGAATCACTTTCGTTACTCTTGTAGCGACGGCGCTGAGCTCGCGTGTTGCATTTGTTAACAGCAACAGCGGGAGGAAGCGAAAAATCCCAGGATCGCGAAGCGAGTGTGGAACGAAAGAGAGGCGGCAGCGGCAGCAGCGTCGGAAGTCGGAAAAGATAGCGGCCTGCGGAAAGGGGGGAGAATAGAAGTTGCGCGACGGTGGCGGCGCGTCAGGCAGAGTAAGCAGCAGCAGTGGTGATGTACGTACGACGGCCGTTTGTAGCGCTGGTAGCGCACCAAGCAGTAAGCACCAACCAATCGGTCTATCCCGTTTATCGGTCAGTCGCCGAGTGACGGTCGGACCGGGACCGGGTGATTCCGTGTATACGAGATAAAGCGATAAATCTCATGATAATCCTTGGAGACACTGATAATGAACCAAAGCTCGTTAACGATATTTCGTGATGAATTTAGTTGGAAACGATCGGACCAGGATAAAGAGCGCAATGTGTTGAAAAAATAAATAGATAACGGGGATAAAAAAATATATAGAAATAAAATAATTGGGAAATTGACAAGCGGGCGGATACGGAAGCAGGGAGCGCCGCTTTTCGTCAGTTTTTATTTTTTATCCACCCATGTTTTTGCTCCTAAATCTCGAGGCAGCGAGTCGATGTACTCGATGTTTCCGTTCGCGTTGACCTAGGCAAAAAGAGGAAAAAGAAGAAGAAAAAAAAATAAAAGACATAAAAAGAGGGAGGGAAGAATGTAACGAAATGGATGCGGCGGCGCACGATGCTTACCGGTGAAATAATGAAAAATAAATAAGAGCCGCGGTACGGAGAAAATGACGGTTCGCATCTCGTATACCGAGGGGGGAAGATACGAATCGTATGGTGTCTTTTAATGAACAAGTGCGCGTTGAACATTTCGTCGTATATCGTCGGGATAACGCGTGTCCAAGTCAGCCAAGTCTGGCGAACGTCTGACGCGCCAAACGCTCGTGTGCGCGCGCGCGTGCGTGCGCGCGCGCGTATGTGCGGCGTTTCCATGTGTGTACGCGTGTGCGAGCGAGGAGCAGCATAATCAGCGTACGAGCCGGTCAAGCGAGAGAGGGAAATATGTTGGGAGGAGAGGTTTAGCCGTCGCCAACGAGGAGTTGTATTATACCAACCGGCGGCACAACCACCAGCAGCAGCAGCGTAATCGGCTAGCCTAGGCAAATTCTTTCCGACCAAATAATTGAAACGCGCCGCTTTAACGTTTCATTCGATCCATCAATTTTTTCAAAATTCATCGAGAGGACAATTTGTCTATTTAGCCTTGTTTTATTTCCGTGCATGCCGCCGCGCTCCTTTCTGCCGAAGCGCAATGAGACTCGCTCCCAGAGAATCCAGCCATCGTCGTCTCTGCTCCGAGCAGCAGCAGCAGCAGCGGCAGCAGCGTGTCGCGAGGAGACTCGTCGCCACCAATGTCTTGCGCCGCCGCGATACACCGCGAGTGTTGACGTCTCTCGTTCATAAAATCTCTGCCGACACAAAATAATAAATAAATAAATAAATATTGGAGAAATCGCAGGTATATAATTATTCTCTCGCGTTATCATAACTCTCTTGTCGGCAAAAAATCGGAAGAAATTGAAAGGAAAAAAAAAAAAAAAAAAATTGAAGAAGGCACCCGCGGATCGAGGTACGTACGAAGAGCCAAGGATTGTTGGTCGGTGGAAAGTGGGAACGGAAGGGCGAAGCGGGTACTCGCGAGTTCGCGGGCTCTTGTTCCAAGTTTGAAATAAATAAATAAATAAATAAATAAAAAGTGCGCGAGGAGAGATGTTTATCCCAAATAAGAGCTACGAGCGGGACGTTGCTCGTTGCATCGAGGCGGCGGCGGCGGCGGCGGCGGCGGCGGCGTCGTTGTTGTCGAAGCGTGTGGCATCTCTCAGCCATAACGATGACTATTGTCTCAAATAAAGTTTCGTTGAAAATCTTTTTATTCGAATTTAAAATCCTCTGTAAAGAAATATTGGGCGAACCGACGACGACGACGACGACGACGACGAGAAGCAGGAGGAGAAGAGCAAGAAGAGGAAGAGGAAGAAAGAGAAGAATAATAATGAGAAACGTGGGCGATGATAATAATAATGAGGATCAACTGGTCGAGCAAGTTTTCGCGCTACAAGCAGATTCGCGTAAGCAGGGCGAAAAGTGCCGGGGCGAACCTGCTCCTTCGACGCTCCTCGATTGATAACAAATGTCAACGTCTGCTCGTCGCGCGTGTTTAGAAAAGCCGGGAAAAAAAATAACAAAAAAAAACGGTGTGCGGGAGGTCGTTTTCTCGCGCGTGCTAGCGCCTTTGAGAAATATATAGGCGCGTATAAGAGAATAGGGAGGGAGACGGATCGAGGGGCTGGGTAGGCGGCGGTTGAGGGAGAGGTGGTAGCGATGATACAAAAGGTGAAATAGAGTTAAAAAAAAAAAAAAAAGGTGCAACGCAGAGGAAACCGGAAGTGAAAATTATTCGACGAGGAGCGCAGCCGTGATATGGTGTAAATTTTTCGTTTCTTTTTTTTTGTATAAAAATGGTACGAGAACTGCGGCCGGACGAGATCGAGAGAGAAAGAGAAAGAGATACATGTTTTTTTGTTTTCTCCCCCATATCGGTGCTGAAGAGAAATCTTTGCGAGCGATAATGCGATGTAAAAATCTTATTTTACGAGGGGTAACGTGAAAAAAAAAAAAAAAAAAAAAAAAAAAAAGTCTAAAATTTTTGGATCCGATGGTAATAATTAGTGGAAAACCACCATATGAGGGAAAAAAGTAAATAACAAAGCGCGCGCGCGCGCGACAGAAGCTTTTGACGCCGCGATTCGGTTAACGAAGGCCGCCGTAACTGCTACTAGACCGCACGCCGCGGCTCTCTTTCTCTCTCTCTCTCTCTCTCTCTCTCTGTTCTCGAGGGTCACGATTACGGTCTTATGGGGGAGGGAAAATACGGATCAACTCCATTCTTTCCGTTGTTGCAGTCTTTTTCAAAGTATCCTCATGATTTTTCCATATTTCGATCGTCTACGAAATTGCGGCGGAGAAAATAACAAATGGGAATAATATTGAAAGAAAAAGCAGAAAATAGCGGAGCGCGGGAAAGAAATGATAGTTGTATATATTGAGAGTGGAGAATTCTTGTGCTGGCTACCACGCGGCGAGTGCCGCGCTGCTGTGGAAAGTTGAATCAGTTGACGCGTAACGACGACGACGACGACGAATAAAGATTTGAAAGGAGTAAAAAAGTGAATAAAACAAAAAGAAAATATAACAATACCGTATGACAAGAACGGGATCGAGTGTAAAAAAGGATCGACGAACTATGCTCAAGTTTTTAACGCACAAGCTAAGGACTCACTCGCTCAACGAGGATCCGAATCAGGAAAAGGTGAGGAACTAATTAAAAAATATATTTCAATTGTTTTTTAATTAGTTGGTCAGTTGCAACCGAATAACAAACAAGATACATGTATCGCTTATATACAAAAATTACTCTCGAATAGAGAAATTCGCCATGATATCAATCAATTATATTATTGGATAAATATTAATGAAATATCGAGTTTAATTACACGCATATGATGTACATGTACTACATACATACACGCGCTACGTATACTCGAATAAATTGAAAATCGGTGCATTCGTCCCTTTTATTATTTGCATAAAAAAAAAAAAAAAAAAAAAAAAAAAAAAACAACGTTGACTCGCGACGAGCACCGCGTGTGCGTGTTACGCTGGAAAAGAGTGAATAAAGGCCGGTGGGGGGGGGGGGGGGGGGATTCGGCGCAGTCTCAGGTCTCAGCTATAGGAGAGAGACGTGTAGAGAGAGTAGTATAAGGATAGATAGGATGAGATAGCTGATGAGCTCGTTGAAGGCTTGAGCTTGCGCCAGGTGGTGCTTTCCTGCATGCATGTACGACCCCACCAAAGTACGACGACCTTTCTTCGCTTTCCGCTTTGACTAATTCGAGCGCTCGCGCCAACTTGCAGCAACGATAAATTATTGAGAAACCGCGCGAAAGCACAATTTTCACATCATCCTCTATATCAAGTTATAATCAAGAGGCGCGCATTAGTTAACGATCCTTCGCGGAGAGAAAACGACGATTCGGTCTCTGCTGCTGAAGAAAAAAAAAAAAAAAAAATAATTGTCCTCTTCTCGTCGTTGCATGCACACGATGCGGTTTGGCGTACATCTTTTGTTCTCCCCCCCCTTCTTTACCGCGAGCCGCGTGAAACATATTGACAAATGGAAAGATATTGAACAAGAAAAATCATACATGACGATGACGATTGATCGCCGGGGATGACGCCGCGAGAGGCTATACGTTTTGTTTTTCCGACACTACTCCGCGCGCGCGCGCGCGCGCGCGCGCTGCCACGCGTCTTTATATATAGGGGAATATGGGACAAAACGGATATTTTTAAATCTGAAAAATTATAAGATTCATAAATTTTTCAAATCTGCCTGAATCGGTGAATTTTGACGAAAAATTCTGGACACACGGAGGGCAAAAAGAATACACTTGAAATGTAAATTTTATAAAATTAAGAACCGCCGCATTTTCTGACCCTGAATTATCTTAAATTGTTCAATTCTAGGGTTAAAAATTTCTTTTTTGACAAGTTCCGGGAAATAATAATGAAGAAATGGATAAGCTGTCATTTATTTACCGCGGTACAGTGGACCCGAAATTTTGTTTTTTTTCACGACACAAAAAAAATTGGCCCAAAAACGATCTCAGAGGATTTGCCTGATTTTTCTCCTTTACAGCCCAAGATATAGGGGGCTCGTTGACAACATTTCTTATATATGATATTACAGAGTTGACACGCCAGCGTCTGAAATGCGAAAAATGTCATTTTTCATGTTTTTATGCCTCCGATAGGCTGTGTTCGTCTTGGCCCAAAAAATTTTTTTTTACGAAATTCGAGAAATTAGGCCTGGAAATCAATTTTAGGACTCCGATATAGTTGAAAGACCATATGCTCATCGATCTCATCGATTCATGGCCTAAATTAATCGTTGAATGTCCCTTTTGCCCCATATTTCCCTATTAAGGGAACATGGGGCAAATTTAGCGAGTTTCATCGGTGAGCACATCGGTGGGTTCATTCCCTTATTTTCAAGTCCCAAAATCCATTCCACGAATCCGGGAAAAACAATTTTTTGGGCCAAAGTGGTCGATCCCTAAATTCCGACTTTTGGGGCAGTGACCCAAATTTTTTTTCTCGAGACACTTTTAGCTGTTTTTAAGACCAAGAGGATGAAAATCATTGTACAGATTACTCACGCCAATTTGGCGAGTGTCGTCGGTGAGTACAGGGTCATTCGCTTATTTCCAAGTTTCACGAATCTTGGGAAAAAAAAAAAAAAAGAATTCTGGGTCACTTGGCCCCAAAAGTCAGAATTTAGGCCCACTTTGTAGTTGCCGGTTCAACGAGCTCGTAATTCGTAACGATAATAATAATTGATATAAGAAAATGACAAAATACAATATGATTAATGGAGGCTTAATAACGATTTCTCATGCAGGCGGACGACGATCACGATTCGGGAACCGAGTCGGATGACGAATTTCAAGATGGCGCTGGAATCGCGGACGAACCCTCGAGTCGTAAGTTTTTAAATCTAACCATTCATCGATATATTTAACCTAATTGCGGATAAAAGAAGAAAAATATTGATGAGATGAGAGGATGCTGCTGGTTGTCATTTGGCAGTTCATACGGGTTAAATTCAGCTATTTTGTGCACTACTTCCGATGCGGTGGCTTATACCGATGAGGAAAGCGGCGGCGGCATAACGAGCGCGTTGTCGTTTTTATTCTTTCTTTTTTATTTCCAGTTCTATAAAAATGCTATTATTTTGTATTCCAAGCGCAAAAGTATATAATATGCTATTGCTCGTCGCGCGCATTGTTATCTTTTCGTTGGTGCAATCTAGCTACCGGTGACAAGACGGAGTTTAATAAGATGATGACTCGTCGATCGATACATTTGTCGCGGTATAAATAACGCGTGATGAATAATGCGGCGATGATATATAGTATAGAAGGGACGATGCGAGCGAGGAGCGACAGGAGGAGATCTCAAGCGGCTCAATCGTGCTATGGTTATCGCGCCGTGCGAAAGAAATTCAAGTTCAGGCACACCCGTGTACGTTCGAGTCGCGCGACAACTTGGGTAGAAAGAGAGCGCGCGCGAAGAGGCTAGCAAACGTAACGCAAGTATATAATTATGCATACCGCTCCCCCACCCCCCTCGTTCATCCAACCGACGAATCATCGATGCAACACGCGCGATTAGGTATCCCCACCGATCGTGATTAGGTACCTATCCCCTCCGATCGCTCTAGAAAATACATTTAGAATGTCAGCGAACGTTGTAGCTTTATTTGAACGAAACAGCCGCGCGATTTAGCGGTCATTAAAGTTCAAGCTTTGACCAAAGGGCTTCGAATCTAACCAATCGAATCTCTCTTTATACATTAGGGTGTCCGTTATTTCCCAAATTGACGTTTTCCACTTGGGTACGGTTTAAATCGTTTGTTTATAGTCCAAAAACAACTTTGGAAATTTTTTTTTTTTTTTTTTTTTCTATATGCCCTTAACCCTTGCCTAAATGACGATACTTTTCCCATTTAATTAAATGGGATTTTTTCACTTTTTCGATTTCAATTTTTTTCTCGCCTACCATATTCATTAGCTCACTTTAAATTGTGGATTCTACTTCTATTATGATGTCTTTGGTTGGTCAATTTTTTATATCGGTGACAAAATAGTTGTTCATGAGTTTTCGAAAGGTTAAATTTTTTTTTACGTGTTATTTTAATGATTTTTAATATTTTTGAGCTACTTAACTTTTCAATGATTCAATGATATTATATACTATATGTATATTTCCAATTATCAAGGGCTTAAAAGAGTTTAATTCACTTTATTATTCATTTAATATAATTTATTAGTTGTTATTGTAGAATAATTACTACTACAAGAGTTAATGTATGCGAATACTTTTAATCCAACAATCATAAAAATGCACTGTTGAACTATTGCAATTTCAATTTTTTTGTGTCACACTCTTTTGTTACACTTGAAAATTTATTTTTTTAATCACTTACTACCCGAAGCGGATACAGTTTTTGATTTTCATCTTTGGTAAACACATGAATGTACTCTCGCGTCAATTGTACAGCTCTCTCCGCTAAGTCATTGACTACTTTCATATTTTCAACAATTTTTCAGCCTTCCTGTCCTATGTTCTGTTTTCGCATTTTTGGAGCTCCAAAATATAATTTTGGTCCGTTTCAAGACCTTTGAACTCGAAAATCTGAGAGTTATTTGGAGAAAAACCTGTATTGACCGTGAATTTTGTCATTGACCTTGAATAACTTTTGACCACGTTGACTTAGCGAAAAGTGTCTATGGACCTTTTTTTGTAGAGCGTTCAATTCTCTACAAAAATATGCCAAAAACTTTACAGTACGACCCATCGTTCGTGAGTTACAAATATCAGAAGGAAAAAAAGTGATTGTCCCTGTGTTATCCTTATGGAAAATCCTTATGGAAGAGCGATGCGCACTAACTTAATATTAATATTAATATTAAGCGCTCAAATTTTAACTGCTCTTTTTTGATAGGGTGATAAAAAAAAAAAAAATTTTTTTTTTTTTTAATCACCCTAATATACACCCTTTTTTTTCTTCTCCATACAATCCTTCCAATCTACCGCAGCAGAGAAACCAGCATTTCTTCTTATACAACGTTTGTACCTTTCTCTTGAGAAAGAAGAAAAAAACCGAAATACAAATTCATTGGCTTGTTTTTTCATCGACATTATCTCTTGAAAATGTATTAATTGCCCATTATTATTTCTTATTATAATCATGTTCCGCGTTAATGCATTAAGATTGAAAATGTTGTATCGCGCGCGCAAAGAATTTCGTTGGTCGCGATTTTTCCGTCCCCGTATGCATACATCAGCACATCATCCACCGATATCTTTTTTACGTATGAAAAAAGCTCTTGATCGCATTTTCTACAAACGTTTTTACACCGATGAACCATGCTGCGGCACCAGTATTTTCAAACAACGCGCGCAGTTTGAAAAAAAAAAAAAAAAAAAAAAAGTTTCGCAATTAAACCCGGAAAATAGAGCTCAAATAAGTCGAAGGAGGAAGACTGGACTCTGTGTCTTATTGAGTTTTATTTTTTCCGTGACAGCGTGAATTGGATCGAGCGTGTTTAATTTGTAGAGGTATTTGAGAGTGAAAAATGAATCGGTTAAACGTCGACGTCGTACGTAACATTCGTATAACTCGTGGAGGGAGAAAGCAGCTCGAATTCTTTGTTGGTACGACGAAGCGCAAACGCGACCTGATCAATACCCGAGCTCGAGAGCAGTTACCTGCTGCTACTACTATATACATACGTAGTACAACCTTTTTTTCTTTCTCCGCCCTGCTTTTTCCATCCCGGCCTCCTCCGCGCTCTCTGCTCGCGCGGCGGCGCCGCGCGCTTCTCGCATTCGCGCTGATTAACGAATATATAGATGCGCGGAGAGATGGAAAATCAAAAGACGGTGGTGATAACGAAGAAGAAAATAACTTGACCGTTTTATTGAGAGATATTTATTCAAGAAGGTCAAAGAATTTTGACAAATATGTGCGGATATTGAAGAAAAAACAAGAAGAACAAAGTCATCGCGGCGCCGGTATAATATATCTATGCGAAGTGACCTCATATTGAAATTCCAAGCCCGCATGCACGCGGCGGCGGTATATCTTTTCCGTATGGGGAAACGGTTACCAAACCTGCTGTCTTCGTCGTCGAATCGTTAGCAAAATCGCGAAAAAAAAAAAACGAGAATTAAACAACGACTTTTGTGACATGGAAATTTTTGGCCTAACAAAATGAATGCTCACGCGGTATATGTATAATATTATGAGATTAATTAACAATAAATAATAGCGAGGTAGGTAGCGAGTATTCGAATTATTTGGAAGAATAAAATTTCGAGATAATTAGGTACGTAAATGTATAATGTTTACCGCATAATCGGTTGAAAGCGGTGCGCATATACATATAACAAGATCGCACGCAACGATATAGTCCCCGAAAACGGTTGAAACGTCTGAGGGTCTGAGAAACGCAAATTTTGAAGGAGCAAACTAGGAAACAAAAAATTGGCATCGTTTTTACCAAGAAAAAAAAAATGGGTTAGTTATCCTCTAAAATCAGTGTGTCCATGCGTGTGAGCGCGCGGCGCGTGCGTAATACGTATGCGCGCGTCTAAACGTATATAACGAGACGCACGCGCTCCGCATAGCAAACGCACCGTTCTGTGTACGCGTTTCTCATTCAAGTTCAGGGTCGCTCACTCTCGCGGTGCGCTGTATAATTCCTCTCTCTCTCTCTCTCTCTCTCTCTTCAGAGATAACCCGACGATCGTCGTGGCCATCTAGGAGCTTGTATATATAAATTGCATGAAAAATCAACGATTCTCTCCATCTTTTTCATCACAACTTTCCTTCATTTTTATTACATTCGACTCGATTCGACGTCAATTTGACGAGTTTTACTAAATATAGGGGAATGCGGGGCAGAGTGGACCACCATTAAATTGCGATTTCTCGAGCAGTGACCCAGAATTTTTTGTTTTGTTTTACGAGAAACCTATAGCTGTTTAAGACCAAGAGGGTGGTGAGAATCATTGTACAAATTACTCAGAGATGTCCATTTTATATTGATTATTGATATAAAAAATCGCATTTAGGTGAATATGGAGCAAAGTGGGCTGCTTGAGGTCGAATTTGACGAGTTTCGTCGGTGAGCACAGGGTCATTCGCTTTATTTCAAGTCCCAAAATTCATTCCACCTTATTGTTTCACGGATCTTGAAAAAAAAATTTTTTGGGGCAAATTTTTATCCTATTATGGAAATTAAGCAAGATCACAAAGTATGTATACTCCGAATGAAAAATATCGCATATCAGCCTAATATGTATAGGTACCTATATGCTGATGTAAATTCTATTGACGAAAGAGGGTGTATGTTACGTATCTGCAATATCTGCCAGCAGTTTACTTTTACAACATTTGTGCAAGTATGCGCGCGGGGCATACATATATATGTAGGTATAAACCGAACGAGCCAAGCGTGAGTCGATTGCGGCAACGCGCAACGATAGCTACCCGCGCAAAGAATGTTTCATACCGGCCGAGTAGAACTGCTTTTAAAATTTCAATTTTCGCATATTGTAGCTCTGCTGGGATGGAATGGATAATGGCCTTGAATGCCGTTGTAAAATTCAATTTACAAGTTGAACAAAATTAGCGCGTCCATCGGATTATTATACAATCGTTATTACGAATGTGCGTATCAATAAATGGTTCTTATTTTTTCTACGATTCTCCTGTAGCATTGCACGATAAAAAATGATTTTTCATTCTTTTACTCGTTGAAGAAACTTTGTAACGCACAGCAGGGATGTTGAAATTCAAGACTTTTCCCCGTCACATTTTTTTTCATACGTGTACTACCTATTTTATCATCGAGAATGATAGAAAGTCAAAATCGCGATTTGAATATTGCGAATAAAAAAATATATATGCGGTGGCGGCACCAAGTTTTGCATTTTTTGGTTGGAGCTAAATTTTTGTCAAAATCATGCGCGCACGACCCCGAAAGGGCAGGTTGCTAATTTCGTTGAAACTGTTGGCTGAAAAATTGCACGCGAGCAGATTCGTTCCGAATGCGCGGCGTTGCCATTGCCATTGCGCCTCTAATCGTCGCGCCCTCGTCTCGACAATGATGACAAAAAGCTAGGCGGGCGGCAAGTTTCAGAGGGTAGAAAAAAAAAAAGAAGAAAAAGGATATTTTCGTGTATTTATCCTTGTTTATATTTTGTGTGGAAACAATGGCGTAAACGCGTGCGGTTAATCGAGACCGAAGCTCCAACTTCCGGGACGGAAATAATATGTGAGCGCGTGTACGTCGCGAATATCGACGATTCTTTTCGAGCTGATGATGAAAAAATCGCGTCGTACATGCATCCCCGCAGAAACGGGGAGCTCGAAATAAAATCATTCAAGCCATTCCAGCACCGCGTTTTCCAGCAACGCGAGTCATAAAAATTCGTATTGCAATGAAAAAATTTCCCTTGACCAGGAGCAAGGGGGGAATAAATCGACGTGATCGCTATAATTAACGAGCACAGAACACTCTGCGCGGCGGCGGCGGCGGCGGCGAGCGAGTGGTTCGTCAATCGTCGCGCGAGTAGTAAAAGCCCGTGCTGGTAAAAAATTCTCGATCAGACGTGGCAGACTAGTTGGCGCGCGCGCGCGCGCGCGCGGGCGTGCATTTTTCAACTTTTATGAATATAATAAACTCCGCTTTTGGTTAATCTTTTTTTCTTATCTTGTCCGCGCCCTTATTCTTTATACTATTTCACTTTTGTCGCAGTCGCAAATCCACTGGCCTATCCCAATGTTTTTAATTATGCAAGAGCTCGGCGCGTATGTGTGCGCGTGTGCGCGCGCGCACCAGCGAGAGAATAAAAAGAGGTGGCGCGCGTATCGATCAGCTGATGGCTGAGTCGCGAAGAAGACTTGCCGTGGACTTGCAAGAGCGTTGCGAATAGCCGCGCCGCCGCATAACTAAATTCTCGTCGCACCCGTTTTCTTCATATTATTCTTCTTATTATTAATTTTTTCATCCCATCTGCCATCTCTCATTTTCCACAATTATTCGATAACATTCGGATTCGCGATAAGCGAATTTTTTTTTCTTTTTCGATAAACGTACAAATTGCTGAGAGATGCCCATTTTATTTTGATTGTTGAGAAAAATCGCATTGTTGACAATCGCGCGACCGCGCGGCGAGATGTCGTCGTCGCTAATCGGCGCGGTAATACTTTGCCCTAAAAACATTATTATTTAACAAGATTCGGAAAAAGAATTTTGGGACTCGACAATAGTCGAAAGTTACATTTGTTGTTCGATTTAGTGGACCGAAAGTTTATTTTCCGCATGGAAAAAAAATTTTGCCGGCTCATTTTTTTCCGTCCATTCCATCCGAGAAGGAAAGTCCACTGTATACCCTGTTTTCTTATTTTTTTCCCAGCCTTTCTGAAAGCGAGAATGGACCATTATCAAAGTATTTTTTTTTTTTTTTCCCCCAAAATTCGGCAAAAAAGAAGGTGAAATGAATTTTGGGACTTGAAAATAAGTGACTGACCCTCTGTGCTCGCACCGACGAAACTCGTTTAAATTCCTTAAGTAGGCCACTTTGCCCCACATTCCTCTAATTGGGTTTTTCACAGTTTCCGGAGCAGAGAGGGCGGCACGTAAACATTAATGAATGAACAAATGTTATTGTAGAAAACCGCTAAATAAGGTCAAAGGAAAAACTTTACGCTGCTCCGACGATAAGTAGAAGAAGAAAGAAAAAAAAACGATAAATTATCCTCGGGGCGGGAAACGGAATATTATCGACTTATATTATTTCTTGTTGGAAAAATCATACGCAGCGATCGAAGCTTTGCCGGAATAATGAAGCAGGAAAGAGGAAAAAGCATACATTGTACACGACACGCATAATACAGAGAATACAGAGAAAAAAAAGATTAATGAAGATGAATGATTTTGAACGGATAACGATAGGTAAGATATTGGACCGATAAAAATGAAAAATAAAAGCGATTTTTACTAAACATTCGCGCATAAATAGCTCTGGCGCATATAGTTTGAAACTATATATACCCTGCTCCTGCTGCTTTCGAATTCACTGCTTCTCCATCTTTTGAATTATTCTCGTTAAATTTTATTACCCATTGATTTTTTTGGTATATACACGTACATACATTCCTTTGCAGCGTTCCGCAAATCCTATACCGCGCGGATCATTATGCGGCGGCGCTATAATGAAAATTGTATCGGAGCTCGAGCAGCTCGCGCGTCCATCCGGCGGAAGCCTCAAACTTTTCTAATGAAAAACTGTACCTATTTCGTCTCAGTTTTAATAAAATTGAGATATTTTTTCAACGCGCACATGTGCAGCCTATTCCGAAAGCATCATGCACATATATAGGTATATTTTTGCTGCAACAGTCATAATTGCTAAAGGTAAGGTCAACCGAATCGCTACCGCCTCCCTACTTTTTTGCTCCAAAGCTCAAACTCCGTCATCGTTAATAACGACGCGCGCGCGCGATGGTTGAGAAGACGACGATTCCGCGCGAACATTCATCGTACAGGCACAGGCGAGAGAAAAACCGGCGGGGAAAAGAAAGTAAAGAACGAACCAGCCTCTTATTCGCGCGATTGCGTTTTAAGAAACTACATCGACGCGATACAGAGACGCAAGCGTAACATGCGCTGGACGAGAGGCCGAAAGTGTTTTGAGCAACGATTATATACCGCAAATTTGCTAGGACAACGGCTCGGTGCGTCCATTTGGTGCGGCGGCGGCGGCGGCGGCGGCGGCGGCGGCGGTGAACTTTCGCGCGATCTATCCACGATGGGTCTAGGAAGATTAAAAGCGTGGGAAGGTTGCGGTGACGTCGTTCCGTTATACCAAAGACGCGAGGCGTGCGCGAGAGGGCGGATCCAGGTAGAATAAGGTCGCAGCAGTCTCTTCCTGCCCCTCTACTCCCAAGTTTTTCTCCGTTCTCTCCATTTATTTCCTTGCTCCTTATTTCCACGTAACTGGAAAACTGTCACGCGTGGCGTCATACACGTTCCATGATACAGCGCCAACATTTCCACCCTTCTTACCGACGACTCTACGATCCTACGTTTCTATCGGGGTTGCTGCTGCTGCTGCTGCTGCTGCTGCTGCTGCTGCTGCTGCTGCTGCTGCTGGCATCGTACGAAGGGGATGAAAGATCGAGCCGCCCCGCAAAACCCTCCGGTCGCGACGTTGACACTCGTTTATTCACGAGGCCCTCTCTCTCTCTCTCGTCGCGATGCAAGAAACGAGAAACTCGAATGCAACGTATACAGGCTGTCCAAAAAGAGACGGTTAAATTATAGGGCTTCATCAAGTTCTTGACGGGAACGTCATTCGACAAGTTGTACCAAGGGTTGAGCAGCACGAAAAACGAAAAGTTTTAGATTCGATAAATTATTCTAAAACTCGTTCCGAGAGACGAGATTTCAAACGCCAATACGGCGCTCTTTTAACAAAAAGTTTATTCTTATCGCATTGCCGAAGGAATAAAGAAGAAATTTTGAATTCCTAGCCTCGCAGCGTAAATATTTTGTTTGTACACCCCCTCGCTCTGCTGCGGCAATCTCTATTCTCTCCCGTGCGTCTTCTCATCTGAATATAATTCTAGCTCATATCTCTTTCCCCCGGGCACCCCATTCGCATGCATACAAAGTGTCGGAAAAGTCTTTCGGTAAAGTTTGAAACATGAAATCAGCAGCATGAAAAAAATATGAAAATATGGGCGCGAGAATCTAAAATTTTTATGTGAAGCGAAAAAATCCTTATCGTATATAGAAAAAAAAAAAAGCAACGAGAGGCGCAGGCTTTTTTTATCGCGGTACTTGAGGCAAGTCCCGAGATGAGGAGCATGCATCTCGGATCTTGTAAGTATACCAAAACTCATCTCGGTGTACCCGCGACCTTGCTCAGTTATACCGTGTCGTAGGATCGCGCGCGGAGCGCGCAGGAAGCAGACAAGAGACAGAGGGAAAGAGAAATTCATATACCTACTACGATATATAGTACATGCACACGCGGTAAACTTGGTATAGTACGAGTAATATACTATAATAACGTTCGGTGGGCGTAGTAAAACCTTTCCTATGTCCCATATATATACATATATACTAATACTCGTACGTGCGTATACGTCGTCCCAAATTCGCTGTAACGGGATCTACCGCATCCTCGCTCCTTTTTTACCCTCTTCTTCATTCGCTCGATATTATGCGATAAATAATTTCTCGAGAGTTTTCAAGATTGTAGCGATAATATAGGTACTTGTGCAAATGAAGGAGGAACTGCTATATATCAATAAATTGAATGAGGAATGATTAAAGGATAGAAAATAATGTTACTTCACGAATATTTATTTTTTCATAGCATATATTAATGTCCTTATTCGGTTAGCGACATCAATCATATAACGTCGGTAAAAAATTGCTATAATTTTTCATATTTCATTTACCGAGCGGTAATTGAGCCATCGCATCCGCTTGAATCGATATTTAAGAGAAGAAAGTTATTTCTATACCTAATTGGTATGAAAAACATAAATTTTATTTCTTTTTTTGTAAACAGCGATCGAAATACCTGAAAGTGCAGGTCAAACCGATAGCGCAGTGCCATCGGACACGGATTTCGGAGCTTCACCACCTTTGCTGCCGCTGCCGCTGCCGCCGCCACCGCCGCCGCCGCCGCCGCCGCCGCTACCGCTACCATTTGCTTTTACGAACTGCGTTAGACAATTGGAGGATGACCTTGGCAAAGACGTTGAGGTTGATGAGAGCAAAGAACCGGCGCAAGTTCAGCTAACGGCTCAATCGCGAGATGAAGAAATTCCCCACCATCATCATCATCATTATCCTCCCCACCATCACCACCACCATCACCATCACCATCACCACCATCATCATCATCATCATCAAGGAGCCTTGAATTATGGAAATGATCAACATAGTTCGGAAGAAGAATTAGAAGTCATAAATAATCCAAAAATTGTTGTCGCCTCCCAAGGCTGTAGACCCGCGACTGCTCCTGAAAAGAGAAAATGGTCGGAAGTTGGTTCTAGCGGACCTCAGGCTCATTGCAGCAGACAAATTCAGGATCAACAGCAACAGCAACAGCAGCAGCAACAGCAGCAGCAACAACAAAAACAGCCACAACAACAGCAGCAGCAGCAGCAGCAGCAGCAGCAGCAGCAACAACAACAAGCTGCACTTGGTGGTGATCCAGGTACAGTTTCAACTTCCTGTTCCGCACCAGTCAGTAGGGCTGGAAGAGAACCCGCTGGTTCCGGTTCCAGTGACGAAGAGGTAAATTTATTACCTATCTATGTATACGCACCAACAAAAATAATCCTCATTCTATCATGAAAATACGTCGACATAACCAACCAAACAAATGGTTAAAAGCTCATACTTTTTTCGACGAATTCAGTAGTATTGAAAAAATAAATAAATAAATACAATAGTAATTTATAATACAAGCGCGGAAGAAAGTAAGCGGTGCATTTCATCGTGCATCAGCTTACGCGCGATGTAATTCATTTCTTTTCGCACATGGTCCATATATTTTTTTTCAAAGGATGATTTGAGATTCAACAACGACCGCGAGTGAAGTTTCATCGCTTACCTATCATATTGAGTTGACGGTTCCGTGTCGCATCAATTCCGGTGCATGGAATATGAAGAAAGTTGTGTGTTTTTTTGTTTTTTAATTTGAAATTTTTTTTTTTTTTTTCACGCAATACACCTGTGCCTCGAAAGTTGATGTCCGGTTGATGTTAACGGTGCGAAAAGTGGCTTATTTCTCTGAAAGATTCTCAAAGTGTAGTATTATTTGCTTATTTACCCCGCTGTAAAGTAAAACAAAAGACATTCACTTTACCGCACTGATTCTCACGAAAAAGCTGTCTATTCGCGTGTATCTTACTTTTTGTCTTACTTTTCTCCACTAGTGATGCGGGAAAGCAGGTATCGTTGAGAAATCAGTCACGCTTTCGGCACGATACTCCAATCGAAAATGATACCTTCGGGGGGGCATTGCAAAAAATAATTATCGCGAGTATTTTTGGCTCAAACTCTCATATCAAAATGAACTTGGAAAACTTTGATGATGAACGTTTTTTTTTTTTGCGATGTCTACTCCGAAAGTACGATTTTCGATTGGTACGTATAGGTATACACTTGATGCTTTTTACCCGCATTAGTGCGCGGTTAATTAAATGAGCTCTTTTTTAAAAAATGTTGCATCCTTTGCTTACTCGTGCTGGCATAAATCACGATTTTTCACCAACTTGACAAAGGAGCCGTAACTTTTTTTTTTTTTTTTTTTTTCTAATTTAGCAATGAGTCATCTCCGAATTTTTTTTTCTACCGATTTCCGAAGATGTCTATCGTCGCTCGAACCCAATAACGTTACGGCATCGCGATTCAACGTAATTTTAAAAGTTTATCAGAGAGTTCCGAAGAGCGATCCCTTTAAATAGCGAAATACAATAATTAGAAGATGTAAAGCGAAAGCTTTGAATTTTTTCAATTCCGATAAAAGAAATAGTGATTTTTCCGTTGGATAATAGGGATTGTAATGAGCAAATTTGTAGTTTGTTTCGATAACGTCCGATAACGTCGCCTTTCGTTTCTCAGGTGCAGGGGTTACTCGGTGGGCGTAGCGCAAGCGGAAATGTGATATCTCAACCGGTACAATTTCGTACTTCACCGCCGGTGAACGCTCATAAACCGGGACGTTCACTCTCACCACCCCCAAAATTATTTCACGCATCGTCGAGAGACTCGACGAGACCTTTGCCGAGGCCAAGATCCAGGCCCAGGCCTCATCCTCATCTTCACACTCACCTCGATCATCCTCATAATCCTCATCATCATCACCATCATCACCATCATCATCATCATCAACATCCTGGTGAAACGGACGTGGATTCCCTTAGCGCTTGTAGTCCTAGGAAAAGGCATAGGCCACCGCATCGACAGCCCCGACCTTGTCTCGACTTTGAAAAAATGCAGCAGGTCAGTGATCTTTTATCCTATCTCAATCCCACCTATTTTAATATATGTATTTTTTTATATATATTTTCCTTAAAAATAGGTATCAACGCCATTGAACTGTACATTTTTCACGAGCAATTAATAAATTAACATATACAAGGTATCTTGTCGAGAAGCAAAATAGCGCACTCGTTCGTATACAATCTTGTATGAGAAAATTCCATCTCCAATTTTCTTCAAGATTTTTCATTTTTTTTTTCTCGAAAAACTCATAACGACGAATCTATATGATCAATGAATGAGAAAGTATTGTCGTCGAGTGTTTAGGCGCGCGGTATCATTGGATACTCGGTCACTTTTATTCATATTATATGAATAAAATTAATAATTTATGAAAGACGAAGAGTCGCGAGGCTTCTTCACCCCCCCTTATCAATATTTCTCTTCGATCTTGGTTATCCTTTCTATACTCATATTTTATCAACTCGAACCATCATCTCTGAAAAGGAGAAAAGGAAGTACAAGCGCAGAGAGGAGTAGCAGCAGCAGCAGCAGCAGCAGCAGCAGCAGCAGCAGCAGCAGCAGCAGGCACAAGCGGATGATGTTAGCTCGTGACTAATTAGCCTCTCCCCAATTAGCGTTTAATGAGAGACCCTTGAAGAGGAAAAATCTCGACGTAGACGGATAGCGGCAACGAGCTCGAATAGAAAAAAAGAGTGAGAGAGGGGCAAAGTTTTCGCTCCCGCATACCTTTGTGCTGCGCTATACGATCGTCAACCCTGCTGTAAGCTCGAGCCAACTTTTCTGCGCATATAGGAGAAACACCGAGCTACGTCCTTCTCTTTTCCCCTTCTTCTTCTTCCTCTTCTTCTTCTTCTTCTTCTTCGCCTTCCCTCCCGCCGCTGTTCTTATCCGCGTTTACATTATTCATCCTTGAATTTTTCAATTTATTAAATTTTTTTTTCCCAGTATAAGTTGACTGTTTAGTTGAAATGGGCAGTTGAACGGTTCTTCGCCTTTCGCTACGATACAGTTATCGCATTTCAAAACGCAAGCTCTTAATTAACACGATTGCCTATGTTGAACGATTTTGAAAATAATAATCGCTCATTCGCGCGGTATTTTTATAGCGGAAACTCGTACATCATTTCTTCAAATTGTTTTTTTTTTTTTTTTTTTTTTTTTTCGATCAAGAAAGAAAAAAAAGGTCCGTCTCGATTATCACCAAAAAACTCCAACTTTTGAGTATGCAAAAAAAAAAAAAACCACTTTATTGTTCCTGCTGCAAGAGCCGCCCGCCAAGTGTTGTTGCCCCCATAGCCAGCATAACCGTATCGCATTTGTGCGAGGGCCAAGGGATCGCGAAATCGTGCAGAACCCAGCAGCACCCTTTCCCTTGGGCGTTACAAATTTTTTTCCGCTTATGCTCTCGAGTTGTGCCCGATCTGCATCGAGCCGCTATGATTTTCGATTCTCTTACTACCGCCGCCCCGCGATAAGCCCCGATTTTGATTTCGCTTTCCCCGTTCTTTTCCTTTTCTTCGGAAGGTGCGATTGGATGAAAAATGTTGAAACGTTGATTGACGTCAGCGAGTTTTTCTTTGAAAGATAGCGAGTTGAAAATAATTCAACTCGCGGCGGGGCTCGCAGCTCGTTAATTAACGATTGTAAATTGAGCCCTTACGCGTCTCAAGGTTCATTTCATATATTTCGTATCTACGAAATACGCCGACATATATCTCTCACCAACTTGCAACATTATTTTCACGTACTTTGTCTCTTGTCTCCCAGCTGGAGAATTCTCAAAGCGAGAGAATAAGTCCCTTTTCCTCACAGTTGTTTCTCTTTCAGCAGGAAATTCGTTACAGCCTCAAAACTTGGTCTTTTCTTGCTCCTTTTCACCACTCTTCGTTTCTCTCTCTCTCTCTCTTGATTGTCGAAATTTGCCTTTCTTGTTCGAGGGAGGCAAATTAAATGCCAGCCAAGTTCGTATACATTTAAATTATCAGCCACCATCCGACCCCAAAGTACACCATGTTTCGCATCATCGCATTCTTCTCTCGTTCTGGCAAATTATTCGAGGCGACAAAACAGCAATTTCATCTCTCTCCAAT
Organism: Campoplex capitator; assembly: GCA_037576405.1. NCBI lineage: Eukaryota > Metazoa > Arthropoda > Insecta > Hymenoptera > Ichneumonidae > Campoplex > Campoplex capitator. Next base: position 2,203,834 of record JARBWI010000032.1, on the reverse strand, counting down.
TCTTATTGATTCACCGACTGAAAATAATTTACCTCGTATTTTGCCGTCAATTCAACGCGACTTTTTTTTTTTTTTTTTTTTTTTTTTTTTTTCATTTCCAATTGAAGCCCCCCCGGTCATCGACCGAATCTTTTTCTTTTTCATCATAAACGTTGCAAGAATTGATGAATTATTTCACCACGATAATACTCGTTTGCATTTCCGGAGAGCCAAATTTAGGAAAAACTCTCTTTCTCTCTAGTTTTTTTTTTTTTTTCTCCGTGTAACGATCAAGCGGCCATTGTGCCACTGTGCAAGGATCCGTAGCTGCATATGCGCCTGGTGGTACTGCTGCTGCTGCTGCTGCTGCTGCTGCATCGCTGTTCTATATACGAGAGGAAAAGAGAAAAGTATAAAAGTCTATATTATAGAGAGTGGCAAACCTGATGATGCGAGAGAAAGAGAGAACTGTGGTGTCGTGTGCATGCTTGGAGTACAACTCATAGTACGCAACCGTAGTATCCGCGTAGTATTCTCTTCTCCTGCTCTCCTTAAAAAACCTCCCGTCGCCGCCCCTCATTCTCCTCTTTCCATTGTATCATCACCGCAAACTCGTCCAAACGACGCCCAAACGGCGGCCATATTGCGCTTTGCGTCGAGTATGCGCGATTGCGCGCGCTCCTCGATACACAGTTTCCAAATACACCACGACCATGTGCGCGAATCCTCCCACCTCCCTCTTGTACAAGACGAATTAGCAGAGGCTCAAAGGTAAGGGGCGTTTGAGGGGAGTAGGGCAAAAAAAAAGAAAAAAAAAATGATTAAACCGCGAGATGAGTTGTGCATGTTTCGTCAAACAAATATTTACCGCGAAAAAAAGAGGAAATGCATGGTTGTTATTGATAGCGGCGATGAATTATACATATGTAGTACATATTATGTTGAAAAATTCAAGAGGGAGGGACGGACGCGGATGGTTGAATGACCGGCGAGCCATTATCCTCGAGGATATAGCTAAGCCGTCGTTATCGTCCCGAAGCTTTTTACTCCCTGCTTTTTTCCAGAGCAGCGAGCACGTGCGTAGTTTCGAGCACATACATCCACGCGATAAGTGTATATAAACAGTTTCGGATTCGGACAGTGTATATCCTACTATACTTACTATAACTATAGACTTGTCGATCCGTGCGTTTCTCCTCTCGTCGTTCCCCATCAATCCTCGAGCTTTGCGCGTGCTCGCTCGCGCTACCTCCGTTATATACTTGCGTGCGCGTCCTCGTTCATCCATACCGTACGCGCTGCTCTCTGTACGACCAGCGCCAAACCGGTTCGCTATATCCGCGATATCTATAGTATACTCGAGTATACTCGCGAGCTTATTTTCAGGAGCCATTACTACCCTTTGCTGCAGAGAGAGAGAGAGAGAGAGAGGAGAAGGAAAATATATACGTGTAATATACACAGATTCTAACGTCTCACGTACAACTTGCCGCGATAATCACGGGAATAAAGATGACACGGAATTTTTCAAAATACTGTAATGATACGCAAAATAATGTGCCGGCATAACGCGAGATATTTCGTATATACACGAGCGATTAACGAGCGTTTAGGAAATTTCAATGCGTTGCGGGCGGGGCTCGAAAGCGAGAACGATTAATTAAGAATGCGGAGATGATGATGAAAGCTCGTAGCAGCGGCGGCGGCGGCGGCGGGCCGAAGGAACGAGGAGATAGCTAGGATACTACTCGGCATATAAATAAAATAATGATAAATTGATTTGACGAAATTGCTTATTCATATCGATAGATATATTATTTATCGAATTTTTCACCAATTCTGATTGCAGTTGAAGGCACGAGCGGTGAAGACGTGGAGACACGGTGGTGAACACGGGAATGAGCTCTCGGTGTTTTGTTGGTGATAATGATGAGCCGCGGAGATGGTGAAAACAGTTATCGGGGAGCGCACGGAAAAATCGCGGCTGCTTCGTCCGGATGAGACGAGAATAATATGTATAAAAAATAAAATGACAAATGCGATCCGGACCGAGGATCGAGATCAAGAGAATTTTTCAAGCTCCGATACGCGTGTATCCGCGTAAACGCGACACATCCGATAAATTTTCTATCGCGTTTACAACGTCTTGAGAGTAAAAATCTATTGGGCTCGCAACGAAGAAACACAGCAGCCGCGCGCGACCAATTATTAATTCAATGCTCGCGAAAGATTAAGATGAATCTCTTTTGCGAAACGTTTGATTTCGAGAACCGAATCATCGAATCGGATGAGTATTGAAAAAAAAAAGAAAGCGGACGGGTAAATAAAGGCTTCGAAATGAAAATTGAAACAAGATGAAAGATATTCGAGTGCATGCCCTTTGCCATTTGTACATAAAATACGTAAACGCGCACGGGGGGGAGTGAGCGTGTGAGCGTGTGAGCGTGTGAGCGCAATTGTGTAAAGTTAAAACATACGAATCATACAGCGTATTATCGCGGTTATGATGTATGCGTGTATTTATATTTATATGATTAATTAATATAATAAAGAATTTACCGGAATTAATGCGCCTCGAAGATTGGAAAACAAATTGTAAACGCGTATCAAGGTATCCGAGCGGTTATGAGAATGAAAAGACTCTGTAAGACACCCAACAACATTTCCCTCGCTATATTTATAATATATACCTTTGAATTATAATTTTCTCTCATGTTCAGTAAAAATCTTATTCGAATCTGGTTCGATGATATCGTGGATGACGTAGATACGATTATTCTTCTTTCATCCTGATTTTTCGTATATTATCATCTCCGAGAGAAAGGTAACAATCGTTTGCGCACGTTTTCAATCCGTGAGCATGTGTGCGCCAAGAAACTCTCTCTCTCCTTGACGCAAAAAACACCGAATTGAAAACCTCTATTTGTATGATCGATAGACAATATACAGGCGTGCAAACACAGGGGTATAAAGAGCGATGTTAAAAAAGGATGCGAACGATTATGACAACGTGCTCTAGCGAATCCACGGTGCAGATCCCGGTGAATTTGCAATAAAAATATGCGTTAATAATAAGAATGATGAGGTAAAAAAAGAGAAGAAGAAATGGTGGATCGTTGGAATGAAATTGTTTCCAAGATTCGAATCGCATTATTATCAGCGAAACTTTCATCGGCGTTCGTCGGCGGGGCGAGTCTTGTAACAAATATATTCGCGCGAAAGAGACAACGGCGCGCGAAGCGGCAGCGAGAAGATAATAAAAACAAAAATAATTTCAATGGACCAGTGTGCTACGAAAAGGATATAAACACGAATCGTAATATTGACAAAAGAAAATATGTATGAAGGACATGACATACGAAAATTAAACTGCTCGAAATAAGAAAAAGTCCACCGCCGCCGCCGCCGCCGCCGCTTGGTACCGAAACTGTCGATTACGCGTAAATTATGTGCGCGTGCGCACACAGGAATAAAAAAGATAAAAATAATGAACAAAAGACAGACTTGATTGATATAGGTATTTTATCGCGAGAAAAAATTAAAAAAAAAAAACCAACTTGTATAATTATCGTCGAATCGCATCATCGTGTATAATATATTGTATACTATTTTAATATACCACTACGCAGCTATCATATATCAGTGATATCGATCTGAAGAACAAATAAAAATAGTAATAGAGTATAATGTAATGATGATGAAACCGAGAGATCGGGCAACCGCTTGGGTGGGCGATGAATCGCGAATTTTCAAAGAAAATTTATTATGTAAAAACATGGCGGCTCAAGAGGAGGAGACTCGTTTCCTCGTTTCCTCGTTTCCATATTCATTCTTCGCGCGCATCAAGATAAACAAAAGAATAACATTAAGAAAAAATATTACTTATAACGATAGTTATAATCATAATAATAGCCGAAAGTGTAATCTTATTTGGCCGCCGCGCGCGGCTGGTGCGAGGCAATAGATTTTAAGACTATAATAATTTTTAATTAAGACTACCGCCGGGTGTAATGAAGAATTTGAGGATTACAAGAATGCGGTATACCTATCGCGATGCGAATTTGTAATTATATTGTATGAAAAAAAAAAAAAAAACAAAAAAATGATAAAAAAATCAATCAGAAAAGTGCATTTTTTTTTTTTTTCCATCGGAGAAATGAAAGATTCGATGGTGGTTCCGCGCGCGCGCGCGCGCGCGCGAAGGTATGGCGAATAAATATGATTTGTGTAGTCGCTATCGCGTGCACAATAATTGAAATGCTGAATTTCTACGCATAACGTTCGGCATTTCTTTGTATGAATAAATTGGAATAGAGTCCGAGGAGGAGGAAGAAGAAGAAGAAGAAAAGAATGAGCGGGGCGGCAAGAATAGAGAGTGCGTCGAGAGGGCGGCGGCTGCGCGGCGGCAGCAGCGTAGGGGTAAGGTCGATGCTGGGAGACGAAGAGACACACTTCCGTAGCCCGTTATCGGCGTCGTAACTTGCTTTTCAACGGGTTATTAAGCCCGCAACTCACGACGATCATAGGTACATACGCCGGTATATAATTGATAAACCGTTCACCAAGAGAGAGACGTAAACCTTCCGCAAGTATCTTTCTCGCTCTTTCTCAGTGCTGATGGCTGAGTGCAAAACCGGAAATGCCTGTTTGAGGAACGATTCGATTATATAGAGGGGGGGGGGGGGGGGGGGAGCGCAAAATTAATTCTATCTCGTAAAATCAGTTTGAATTGTTCAAGAATAAAATAATGATCGAAACATGCGGAGGAGAATTCGTGACAAGATACGAGCTGCCAATTTGGCTATCCGCGATTAGTTCGCAACATGGAACTTTGATATAAAATCATCGAGCGTAATAACACAAGTTATTGGTCACAGCTCTGCTGAACAAGGTGTTAAACTTGAACTTGTGAATTATTTCTCGTATTTTACCAATATTAGCATACCTGCTGCTGCTGCTGCTGCTGCTGCTGCTGCTCTTACAATATTTGAGAGGAGTTTGTAATCGGACCTCGATTCGGTCAAGTATCGACGGAGACAACATTTCGGAATAGGATAAAATGACCCAAATTTTTCAAAACTATGCCGATAAAAAAAAAAAAATGTCACATATATACTAAATTTTCGTACGAGAAAACATATTATTTTCGTTGGGTTGGGAAAGTAGCAGCAGCTGGGTTCGGAAAATAAGTTGCGACAATGCCGCGCGCAACGGTCAAGTATCGCGTGCTGGCTGCGCCGAGAGAAAGAACCGCAGAAGCAGCATCTCGCTTAAAAAGTATTAATAGAGCGTTTATAAGCGGCGCACATGTATATATAGGTAGGAGGGTAATGGAATAAAGAAAGAAATAGAGAAGGGAAGCAGGAGGCGTCGCGAGCGGCTGGTATGCGTTTCGTTTGGTGTTGGCCGGCCGGTGCTTAGTCTTCTCGACGAAATCGTCGCGGAAGGAAAATATCTCTATTCGCGCGAATAGGTAAAATGAGTAGTATTTGGGAGAGGGAGAGGATTGTATCGAGAGAAGATCCGCCGGCGGTGGCGGAAGAAGAAAGGTCGTGCGGTGTTTGCGGAGTGAAAGCGAAAGAAAAGTGCAGCGAGTGCAAATTGATATATTATTGCGGTCGAGAGCATCAGAAATTGGATTGGAAGAGGCATTCGAAAAATTGTGAATGTTTAAAAGTCGGGATCGATTCGAGAGTCGGTCGGCATTACGTGGCTAAAAGAAAAATCGATATCGGTAGGATCGTGTTGAGGGAGGAGGAAGCATTGTTGGCTTGGCCGGCGGAGGGCACACCGCCCATTTGTCTAAGTTGTAACGCCATTTTAAGAGCCGATTATTCACGAGAGTGCGAAAAATGTGGATGGCCTCTGTGTCGAGATTGCAAGAGTCACGATCGTACCGGCGAGTGCGATTTTACGATTAAACATCGGGCCTCCGGAGTCAGCATAAACGATTTCGAAATTCCACATCCGACTTACAAATCGATCGGCGTTATCCGCGCATTGGCGATGCGGGAAAACAAGCCGGAAGCTTATCGAAGGCTGATCAATCTCGAGGATCATTGTCGAGAAGCTTCCGAACGAGCGGAGCTCTTGTCACGATATCGTAATCTGCATGATTATGAGGATCGGGATCCCGTCGGCGCCGGCGGCGGCGATACACCGCGAGACGTTGCTCGTTTTGTTAAACGATTCTTCAAGCTCGACCACCTTACCGATCACGAAATCGCCAAAATTGTTGGAATTCTACGGGTCCGCATGCATCCCCGCTGCTGCATATCCCTCGCGATCATATATACCTACCTGCTACTACATATATTCATTTTATAATTATAGATCAACGGACACGAAGTGCCGACTACGGAAAATCTTCACGTTGCTATCTACGATCGAGCCTCTTACATCGAGCACAATTGTCGTGCCAATTGTTCCAAAAGTTTCACCGAAAATGGTGGAATTGTTATCAGAGCTGCGGTTCCAATATCGAAAGGTATTTTTTTCCTTTCGATTCCTATAGGGGAAAATACGAGGGCCAGCCAAACAGAGCCAAACAGAGAAGGTTATATTATACGCGATATTCTGCAATGTTTCAGGAGATCACATATCGATTTGCTATACCGATCCACTTTGGGGTGTCGCTAATCGAAGACATTATTTGGCACAAACAAAATTTTTCGATTGCACGTGCGACCGTTGCACCGATCCCACCGAATTTGGCACCATGTTTAATGCTCTCAAATGCATTACCAAGTATATATACTATTCCGATTCGCATCCGCCGCATATATTTACACTTGAAACATGCATTAATTAAAGGGCGGCGGCCGATCAAAGTCGCGAATATCCGCGCGGGCAAGTTGCGCGACAATTGAAAAATAACGGGTTGGTGCCCGCCGCGCGGATGTTCAACTTAATCCTGCTCGCCCCCTTTTTACTACTTACCTATATATTATATATATATATATTATTATAAAAATTAATTGGAACGCGTTCGTTAGAGATTGTAACGGAGACATGCTTCCACCGAGTTTCATTATAACCGATGATGATGATGATGAGTATCCCGATTACGCGTGCTCGAAATGCCCGGCAACGATATCGTGGCAACGAGTCGAGATGTTGCAGGAAAAAATCGGCATTGAATTGTCAAAGATGAAAAAAGATGATATCGAGAGTTGCAAAAAATTCATCGAGCATCATTCAAAAATAATACACGAAAATCACTTTTACAACGTCGATGTAAAATCAGCATTGGCACTGTTAATTGGCCAGGAAACAGGGGGCTTACCCGCTGTCTCTGATCATCTATTGAATGAAAAAATACTTATCTGCCAAAAACTCGGCGCTCTTTATGAAACTCTTGTGCCAGGTTAGAAATTATAATTATCGCATATATCGCGCCTTATTTTTTCTTCCATCGGAATAATTATTTTCATTCAATAGCCGAGAATCGTATAAGGGGAATACTTTTGTTCGAGATGCACGCGGCAATTGCAGAATTTGCTAGAAGGCAGAGCAGCCCCGACGCTTCGTACACTTTACTCGTGGTAAAATACTCCCAATATTATTATTATTATTATTATTATTATTGGTGTTAATTATGATGAAATTTAACAATTTATTTTATTTTCATCTCGCGCGGCCGGAACAAATGCGATATAGTGTGTTTAGAGTTCTATATACTCGCCCGAAATTTTTAACTCGATCGATCTACCAAAGAAACAATCATCTTTTAATCATGAAAATGAAAATTTTCTTTTCTCTTTTCATAATATTTTGATTTAGCATTTTTTAAGGAAATTTTCAATTTCAAAACCCATTTTTCGTACTTTTTTTACGGTCCGTGACATGCATCAGGTACGTATACGGGGGATATAAATAAAAACTATTCCATAAACTCAAACTCTGTATTTCAACACTGCGCTTATCGCGATATCGCGATGCCCGGAAACCGCGCTGACAATGATAATCTCTCTGCTCTTAAACTTTTCTTCAACGCGCTCGACATAATTAAATTAAAAAAGCGTCCGTTTGTTCAACACCTCCGCCAGCGCGCGCGGAATAGAAAAATATTTTCATGCGGAAATAAAATTGTCATTTGCTCGCCAGTACCGCACACCACATTATTTCTTGAGATAGGTCGTGCTAAATTTCTGAATCATTTTTTTTTGTTTTTTTTTTTTTCCCAACAGGAATCGAGAAAAGTTTTGGCCGAATCTTATCAATTATTACGCAACGAGCCCACGATACTTCCGGAGGGAAAATTAGCGAAGCAGGCTCTAAAAAATTTACGGGAGATGGATATGATAATAGAAACGATTTTGGAAAAGCAGACCGCGTCGCCGCCGCCGCCGCCGCCGCCGCCGCCGCCGCCGCCGCCGCCGCAGCTTAACTAAATTATTTTTTCCCTCGCTCGATAATCATATTATTATTCGTGTACAAATTCAAAGCAAATAAAAAATATCATCAATTTAAATATATCATATCATATGTATGGAAATTTGATTCGACTTGTTTGCAAATCGATTCTTTATTTTCGAAAAAAAAACATTTAATTTCCCGCCGTCACCAAAGCAGCAGCAGCAGTGCAGTTGGCAGACGTGTCGAAGCAGGCAAAGAAGAAGAAGAATAATAATGCGATGAATCTTTCTTCTTCTTATTCCAACAAAGAGGTTCCGGCGGCGGTTTCGCTGCTCTCGTGAAAATCAGTGCCGGAGCGGTTTCAACAAACGCGAGAGAGAAATGAATATTACAAATGATGATAAGACGGTAATAAATTCCGTCGTCAATTTGCAAGTATCGAGCAACGAGTGTCGCATCTGTTTCGAAAAATGCAGCCAAGTTTGGCAAATATTTCATCCTACCAACGAGGAGATACCTAGAAAAATAATGGAATTCGCTGCCGTACAGGTTAGGATTTTTGCGTTCTACTTTTTTTTCAATTCCGCTCAGTTGTTTGTTTACTCGCGTCAGTCGATGTAATTTTCAAACACTCATCGCGAGCATCGCGACGACGATTTGTTAAATAAAATGAAACTAGAGGCAAGAATAGATTCAAGCGACTCGCCAATTTGTCGACGAAGCCGACGAAATCAATTCTCGTACAATTTTTTTTCCTTGTTTTTATTCCAACATTCGAGTTGTTCAATTCTCGTCAAACTCGTTCGACACCGGTTATCCCGCGATAAGGAGTATTTCAAATTGTGACAGGCTTAACGATCTCGCTTATTCACATTTCGTTGTATTTTTCTATTCACCCCGCCGAGTAATCCTCCCCGAATTAAGCGCATCTCTGTCTCAATTCTTGTTACAACTCGCATCGTACGGCAACAAAATGAGTTTCGAGCATATTCAAGTTACAAGATATAAGAGCTCGGACCTCGGAACCGGCGATCTCATTTTTCCAAAAGGTACCTGCCTCTCTTAATTAAATATTTCTCGTACCCCGTTAACGAGCTTCTATCGTATATCTTTTGCTCTTTATTTCTCATAACAAAGAGGAAAGTATTAAATGGCGGCGGCGGCGGCGGCGGCGACTCGACTTACGGAAGGAGACATTTTGAAAAATAGATTCAAAGAAATAATTTTTGCGGGGTCAAGCGCCGGTACCCGGTACCAGGGTCGATCGAAAGACAAACAACAAAATTGAGTCGGTCGATACGTCGGATCCGAGCTGTTTATCCTAAAAGACAGAATCAGAGAGGATTGGAGAAAGAAGGCGACGCGACAATAATGCCTTTGATCTTTGGACTCGTTGAATTTTCTTTCTTCTCAGCTTTATTCGTCGTTGCCGAGCTGAAAAATCATATACCAAAATTGAATGATCATAAATAAGATTATTTGGAAGAATGGAAGAAAAAAAAGGCATTTGGTGGATCAAGACGAGACGTCTCGGTGATAAAATAATGTTTTTCTTTGTTTCAAAGGTAGAAGAGGGGGACGGTCTGCCGACGACAATTTGTTACAACTGTCGTAGACTTTTGGACGTGTCGTATAGCTTCAAGCGACAGGTAGAGCAGTCGGACGCAAAATTTCGCAAGCTTCTGATGTTGAAAGAGATGAGCGAGGAGGAGGATGACGACGATGAAAACGAAAAGATATTGTCGTTGTCGCATTCGGTGAATGCGGCAATAGCGGAAGCGATAGCCGACGAAATAGCTCAAGAGCGAGGAGAAGATGGAGAAAGCGGAGAAAATGCGACGACCGGGTGTGCTGCGGAACTTGCGAGAACTTTGGGAGGGGAACCCGGAAACCACGGGATGGTGCACGATTTGGGAGAACATCATTACGTGTCGCACGACGAACCGATTATTTTTCAAATTGAGCCACCGCCCGATCACGAATGCGTTCTCGCGGAATCGTTGACGGATATGCGAAACGCAGTTTGCCAAGGAATCAGCGAGAGGAGGATGGAATTGAACGATTGCAGCGGTGAAAACGGATCGATGAATGTATTGATCGAAAAATACACCAACGAGTTGGTGGATTCGAATTTGAACGGAGTAGTTTACAAATCGGAATCAACGATGATAACAGAATCGTCCGAGGACGAAGACGAGTGTAATTTTCAAGAAGAAGCCACGAGCCTCGAAGAAAATGACCCGAAAAATTTGATGAACGATACGAATGGCAGGGAGGGGATTCGCAAAGAACGCTTCCCGAATGAGGATAAAGGGAAACCCCTATGTTCGAAAACGCAAAGGTTCAAATGCCCTAACTGCGTCAAGACATTCGGTACAAAAACCTCCCTCGACAGACACATCGAAATGCACAATAAGAAAATTAATTCTCGCTATGCTTGCACGATGTGCGAAAAAAGATTTGTAAACATGGCCAATTTGGAGAACCATTTGCTAACGAATCATGAAAATCGCCGCTGCCGTCACGCTTGCGTCGAAACGATTCATGAGCATAATGAGGAGGGGGGAGGGGAGGAGGAGGAAAAGGAAAAGGCAAAGGAGAACGAGAACGAGGACGACGACGACGACGACGACGACGACGACGACGACGACGATGACGATGACGATGACGATGACGATGACGACGACGACGACGATGACGACGATGCAAGAACGGAGAAACGAATCGGTACATCGGAGAGTAAAAAAAGTATAAAATTTGGCTGCAACGTTTGCGGTAAACAATTTACTTATCAAAAATCCTTTATGACTCACGCAAAAACTCATCCGGGCTACGAACCCGAAAGAATCGTTGAGAAAGACGATGAAATAAATAACGTTTGGGATGTATCGAAGGAGCGTGGGCGGGAATCCGAGGATGACGATTTACCGGTGGAAGGGTTGCAATGCACGCAGTGCGGCAAATTATTTGCAACGAAAAGAAATCTCAAGCGACACATATCCACTCACAGCGGTTTGAAGTTTCATTGTTCCGCTTGTAGCAAAGAATTTTCCAGGATCGACAAACTCAAAGAGCACGAACAATCCAAACACAAGGAAGAATTTTTCGCCTCTTCCGATTCGGATTCCGAAAACGATATTACCGACAACGAGAACAAACAGGAGGATGAAAGTGAGAATAGTAGAAATAATAAAAAGGTATGAAATTGGTATCGAGTCGGGAATGAAAAATGAGGAGAATGAATTGTCGATTTACGTATGACATAATAATATATATGATGATTTTTTCAGGAGAAGCATAACCGACCTCATAGATGCCCGATGTGTCCAAAGGCTTTCGCTCAAGAGCAATCGTTGAGAAACCACATGGAGCGCCATGAGCGAGTCAAAGATACGCAAAAGCGTTTTTTGTGCGAGGTGTGCAGCAAATGTTTCGCCCAGAGTGGCTCATTGGTCGCTCATATGCGAACGCATACGGGGGTAAAGCCGTACGTATGCAACGTGTGTAGCAGAGCGTTTACCAAGAGCACGTATCTTCAACTGCATTTGAGAACTCATAGCGGCGAAAAGCCTTATATATGTCAATACTGCAGCCGAGCTTTTGCACGGGCTAATACATTGGCGAGGCACATAACGATGCATACCGGAGAGGCGAAATATCATTGTCAAATTTGTATGAAATCGTTTCGTCGCTTGACATCCTTGAACGAACATACCTATACTCATACGGGACAAAGACCTTACGCCTGTAAAATATGCACCAAGAGATACAACAACGCCGGTTCTCTCTATGCTCATACCAAAAAATGCAAAGCCCAGCAGCAATCCTCGGGAACGACGACGAATTTGGTTCTTCCGGTTGACGAAGCTATTCATCGAAACGATCCTCAACCTCGGACGATGATTTACTCCCAAAGAAAATCACCTCCGGAACCTCCGTCCGTCGATCAAATCCAACCAATCCCCCCTCCCCCCCAATTCATTATCTCAAACGTTCACAACCCTTCCCTCAAAGCACTCCCCAATAATATTATCCCTCAATTTTCTCTTCAAGAGCCCAACTTTTGTAATCTCAACAATTCCAAGGCTTTCAAAAATCCTCCTTATTACACCATCTATCCGAACATGTAATACAGGAAATATTCTCAAATTGAGCAAGAGAAAAGAATATTGATTGATTATTTTTTTAATCCGAATCTCGACCGAATCTCGTTCGCTTGGTATCGAACATGGTCTAATTTTTCCATCATTTCCCGACTTAATTATCAAATACCTGATTATTTGTGCACGTTCGTGAAAATTCAACCGAAATCTTTTATCGCCCAGCGACCGAGCGCTAAACTACTCTCTGCTGCGATAATTTTATAAAAATAATTTTAAGAGAACGATCCGGGCTGCATGTTTAATATATATATATATATATTAAACGAAACAATAGTCTTTACGAGTCTTCCATCGGAGACGCGCTAATATTCAAAGTATTGAAAAGTGAATTTCTTTCGATACAATGTTAAAAACAAGAAGAAAAAAAATAATGGTTGTAAATATATACTACTATGGTATGATGAAGATGTGCGTTAAAAGCCGTAGAGGGATAAACTTTTCCTCTGCTGCTGCGGCGGAAAATCAATTTATGATATTTGGGACTGATAATTACGCGGGTACCATTTTTATGCAGAAAATTTATCTGGCTAATTGTAAGATTGAAAGAAAAGAAAAAAAAAAAAAAAATGTTATTTTATAGTAAAGCTTTATATAAAAAAAATTCTCCGCTCTTGTTTACGCATTCCCTTATTATCTCGTGTATAGTAGAAACAAGTTTACTGCTCGCGGGAACGTTTCAAAAGTTCTCCATCCCCATACTTAAATGGCGGCTGATATGAGAGCGCGTGCGCAACGCGCTCGTATGATCGCAGCTCCGCTCTAGTGGCTGCAAGCCAAAACTTGATGCCGACATGTAGGGTAGGGTGGTAGGGAGAAGTTTACGAGTAAATATTGTGCCGTTGCACGCATATATCCGCAACAACAACTCGGTTAATTAGTAGATATTTAGTCGTCGCGGTCGCGACGCGATAGCTATACGGTAGTATTATGAGCGAGGAGCAGCAGGTGGCATGGAAAATTTTGACATATCGTTACGCGCCAACGGATGATTTCCATTATAGAGTGAAAATAAATGAGAATGCTGGATCGAAATTCGATAAAATTCTTGAGGAAAAGTGGAGAGAGGCGGAAGAAGAAGAAGGAATTTTCAGATATAAGCTGAAAATAAAGAAATCAAAAATATTGCAAGGTCGATACAAATTTTTGGCTCAGGTATGTCGTCGTCGCGCGTAGCTCGATTCGCATATTCCCAACAATATTATTATTTCGTCGTATTTCAGCTGAATAATGAGAGAGGGACGAATAGGCGTACTCCGGAAAATATCGAATCCGTGTCTCAACCATTTCGACACGATCGATTCAATTTTACGAGATTATCAGCTCGAGAGATACTGCTGAATGTTGAAGATGATAGCGGCGGTGAAAAGTACGAAATAGCCGTAAACGCAAGCCCCATGGAATACGGACACTGTTTAATTCTGCCTAATCGAATGGCTCGCTTGCCTCAAATAATAACCAAAACGAGTCTCTTGAAAGTACTCGATTTATTGCTCTTGAGCAATTCGCCGTAAATATTGCCTTTTCTCATGACGCGACTATATAATTATTGGAAAATTGGAAAAAAGAACATATTTTCATACAAGAACATATTTTCAGATATCTGAGAATAATATTCAACGGTTTGTGCGCTCATGCTTCCGTCAATCACCTTCATTGGCATTTGTATTATTTGAAATATGAAATGTTGCTCGAACACGTAGTACGTATGAAAATATGATGTTGTCCTGCTTACCCCGCCGCCGCCGCTTATTTCGACTCGGACGTCGCTCGCTAAAGGACGAAAAGATAAAAAAAAGGAAAAATAAAAAAAAAAAAAACATTTCAGGATCTGCGAGAATTGGAGGGTGGTTTATTCGCGTTGGAAAATTATCCGGCGAAAGGGTTCTGTCTGAAATTATCCTGGTTCGCGGATCGTAATATTAAAAATTTTGCATCATGGGCCTATTTTGTGATAAATTATCTCCAGGAGAGTGAGGTTGCCCACAACGTTTACATAACGAGAGGAAAAACAGATCGGCGAAATGAATATTACGACGATGTTCGAATTTATATTTGGGCAAGAAGAACCAGTCTCGGAATAAAAAACACAGGAGCTCTCGTTCCCGCGGTTTCCGAACTTTTCGGACATTTGTCCATACGATGTGAGCAACGATCGAGTTTTAAATAATCATTTCGTCTGCTTTTCATAAATGTCTTAAATAATTCTCAATTCTCAGCCGAAGACGATTTCGAAAATTTGACCGAAGAAAAAGTCGTCCGGTTATTCAATGACGTCATAGGGGATACTTTCGATGTGACTAAAAAGGAGATTGTAGAAAAAATGGCCAATAAAATTGCGGGACAAAACATTGACGAAAGAAAAAGATATTATTTTTCATAATTTTTTCTACGCGGCGGCACAGTCCGCCGTTGAAATTTTTTTCCATGAAATTGAAAATTGAAAATGTAAAATAAAAAGTCAAATAAAACGAAAATTTGAAGAAAGTCTATTTTTTTTTCGATTATTGGGCGTGTGCGTCGTCGTCAAGCCAAGCACAGTAACGTCGCCATAGCGACCGTGAACAAAATTATTAAATAATTTGCCTCCTCGCTGCTGCTGCTGCTGCTGCTGCTGCTGCTCCTCGACAACACGGTCAAGTCCAAAATCACTCGATTATAATGGAAAGTGCCGAGAATGGATATGGTTGGTCGAAAGCGGATTACGATAAATGGTTCGACGAGGAGCAGGATCCGGATATTTCTTCTCAAGTGTACAATAGCGACGATTATATATCCGGAGCGATTAGAGTCAAGAATGGAACTGTTGCTCAAAATATTTTGGAATTGGAGTATCCTTTTAATTAATTACTTTTTCAACTTTTTTATTCCGTGGTGGCAATATTTTTTTTCTTAATAATAGAAGAGACAACACAGTCATTCGTACGGTTACGACTGTCAAAGATTTTTCAATCTATGCGTCGCTGATTCGGATACGATTATTTTTGGATCCGGAAATTTGATAAATTTCTTCAACACCGCCACCGGGGATATGAGATTCAGACGATGTTCGACCGGCGGTGGAATCGGCCACATCACCGTGAGTCTTGGCTTTTTTGTTATTTTTGGAAAAATGAAGAAATCAAGTTGTTTGGAATATAATAGAAACGAGTATTATATGTTAGAAAAATCCATCGATCAATCATATAGCGGTGGGTGAGAATGGTTCCGATCTGCCGCCGATAATAATTTACGAATGGCCGAGTATGAAAATCGTTACGATCCTACGGGGAGGAACGACGAGATCCTATTCCCACTTGGCTTACAGGTATGTAACAAAGCCGCCGCGACAATAAATATTAAAATAATATGGATTTGATTTGAATCGGGGACGCGGATCCAGTCGAGACGGCCGATTGCTAGTTTCTCAGGGAGGACAACCCGACTCGATGATAACGATCTGGAATTGGAAAAAATCTCAAATTCTTTTACATTGCAAGTCTCACGGTCAGGAGATTTACAACGCAATGTTTTCGCCAACGGTAGCCGGTAATTTGACGACGAGCGGGGCGGGACATGTAAAATTTTGGAAAATGGCTCGTACCTTCACGGGTCTCAAGCTTCAGGGTCAACTCGGTAGATTCGGCAAAACGGAAATTTCGGATGTCATTGCCGTTTATCCGATGCCCGATGAAAAAGTTGTTTCCGGATGCGAATGGGGCAATATATTGATATGGGACGAGGATTTAATTAAATTTCAAGTTTGCAAAAAAAGTCGAAAAGCCTGCCATGGAAAATATCAAATCAGCCAGTTTGAATATATAAATGGGGATTTGGTGTCGATAGGTGAGTTCTAAAATAAATCACAGAATGTGCTCGTCCGCCGCCACCCACGACGAAACCTTGAAATAATAAATTATCCGTTGATGATTCTCGCGACAGGAATGGACGGTTGGATTCGCGTTTGGTATTACGAGACCATAGATCAGGCTGATCCACCCGACGAGGATCGTTTTTTTGAGACCGAACCAATTTACGAGTTTCAAATAAAAGAAGGAGACGGGACCAAGATCGCCGACGACGACGACGACGACGACGACGACGAAGAAAAGGAGAAGGACGATGCTTCGATGCTCGTGTCGATGAAAAAAAAAAATCCCGATGATTCCGATGAAAATTTGTGGTATGCTCAAGTGAGTAGTAGAGTAAAAGAAATTTAATACAACGGACGTTATTATACGTAGCTCGAATTCGTATAATATAGGATGGAAAGGGTGGTCTGTGGCTCTTGGAATTGGCCATTTACGAGCAACCGAAACGCGAACCCCAAAAACTTTTCACCTGCCACGCCGGTCCGATTTTATGGATGGCCGTATCAAGTTGGGGACCGTTCGTTGCGACTTGTGGTCGAGACGGTCGTCTTCACGTTTATAATTATGCGAGAAGGAAATTAATATTGGTGAAAAAATTTCGTGACAAAGCAGGCATCAGCGGACTCGTCTGGTTTTCCTCTTCGGTATACATACCTCAATCCTCGATGATTTATTCCTCGTAATCATCTAAATCGCGCGATCGCGTTTCGTTCTCAGATAGAATGTACCGGGGGCGGTTCGACCATCGCTTGTGCTTTCGAGAGCGGAGTTATAAGGCTCGTTGCTCTTGCAATTTTATACGCGGATCGATCCAACAATATCAATGCCGATTATTCCCGACTGATTCAAGCGATAAAGCCTCACAAATCGGCAATAACAGCGATGTCGCTCAATCGAAATAACAGGTTCGAGAGAGAGAGATAAGAGATGGAGGCGAAAAAACGTAAAAAATGTTAAAATTTCAGTTTGCTGGTGAGCGGCAGCGAGGACTCGACGATATTCGTATTTTTCGTCAGAGCTACGGAAACGTATCCGGAACTCGTGCCAATAGGCTACGTTAAATTATTTTCCGGAGTATCCTGCATTACTTGGAATCCCGAACAGGTCGGTGCTGCTGATGGAGTAAATAAATAGCCCTAGCTCCTCGACTGCTCGATAAAACGCAAAATTTTTTATGATAAAAATGGCTTTTTACGAGCAGCCTCAGACAGTTTTCATTGGTTGTAAATACGGGGATTGCGCGGAAATTCAATTGCCGGAGAAAGCTGAAAATGAGAGGAGGAAACGCCGCCTGACGTACGAACTGGTCGATTGCGAAGCGAAACATTTTAAATTTCAATCGGTCAAATCAAGAATAAGAAGGGAATTGGCGAGATTAGAAATGGTGAAAGCAAAGGCGAATAAAAGATTGGCGAAACGAGAAAGAATGAAAGAATTTCGAAGGGATAATCCGGGGATTGAGATCGACGAGGAAGAATTTCTGAGGGGTGCGTCGTCGCCCATTATTTGAGCATTTTAAATGATAATTTAAATGATTCTTCCCGCCGACTCATTTCCCTCTTTCTCATTCTCATCGAATGATTTTAGTCGATAACGACGACGACGACGACGAGGAGGATCCTCCGTTGCCCGATATTCACATACCGGAAATACCGAATAGAGTATTAATGGCAAACTATAGATCAGTTGGAACTATTTGGTTGACGATGGGAGGATACGATGCGGGATATATTTACGAGTATGAGATACCGAGGAGCAGCAGCAGCAGCAGCAGCAGCAGCAGCCGCCGCCTCGTAACCCCCCCAATAACCCTGCCGAACGATTTACGCCGACCGATCGAACCGATTAAAAGCACCATCGTTACGGATGCGGACGACACCGAGATAGCCAGCTGCTTTAATTAGTACGACTTTGTTTGTTTTTTTTTTTATTATTATTTTCTTTTCTTTCCTATCCAATATAGGTATTTGATTTATCCCGTCGTTTCAGTAAAAATAAATATTTGTTCCTCGGAATGGAAAGAGGCGAGATTCGAATTTGTCGGATAAATCCCCAAGACGATACGGATCTCTCGGATTATTTGCTCTTACCGATGCACGATCATAAAAATGGTTTCATACCGGTTATTTCGTTGAGTTACGATGAAAAATTTTTATTCACATGCGGTCACGACGGCAATTTATTCTCCTATAACATCAACGACGAATCTACGGATGATGGTTCGCCGCCCCCGCCGCCGTCGCCGTCGCCGCCACCGCCACCGCGTCTATCGGTACGATCGAATTTGAATTTATTCATCCATCTATTCTGGTATATATTAAAAAAAAAAAAAAAAAAAAAAAAAAAAAATTTAGCAGATAAACTCGGAGGTCCGGGATATCGAAGATTCGGCTCAACATTTGATTCTCGAAGAGGTAATTGTGAAATCGGAACAGGATCGAATATTTGCAGCAGCGAAACGAAAAAAAGATGCGACTCTCTCGTTATTGGAAAATCTCAGCGAGGAATATAGAATATTATTGGAGAGAAATTGGCATATATTGAAATCACAGCAAATTCCTCAAGAGGAGCTCGAGTTGGATCCGAGAATTACAGCCGATTTGAATCATCTTTTGAAAAGTGAAATGGATCTGGTGCATAAAAAATTAGCTTTCGAGGTGGAAAAAAGTCGACTCGGTTTGCGCAAAATGTTGGATCACTTTATCGAACCCGTTGCTCCTTTACCGTTCGCTGTTTCTCGAATATCGTGAGTTATTGGTGGTCGAATAATTCCCGATTCGCATTCCCGGATTCATTGTTCATTTTTTTCAGAAAGCCTCGGACGATTGTTCATTCCCTGCGAGAGAGAAAATTAGGCTCCGATTTTTCAACCATCCACTCGGAGGTTGTCAAACGCATCGAGGAAAAAAGTCAGGCCAGCGGCGGCAGGTAATGGATGCGGCGGCTCCAGGGGCGTGTGTAAATGAATCGAAAAAATTTTCTTTCTCCAACTTTACTCGATCAATACAAAGAATACAAAGACAAGTATTTCGCCAATTGACTGGTTTTTTTTTTGCGCTGAATCTCGCTCGCTCGTTGCATTATTTATATTATTTATATATTTCTTCCTTCTCTCATCGGTATTCGATATTACGTTCGAGACAGGATATCGGATGTGAAAATGAAGGAGAGCGTCGAGCAGCAGCAGCAGCAGCGGCAGCACGAGGAAGGAAAGAAAAATGATGTCGAAGCCGTTGATAATTGGTTGATGGATTTGGGTGGTCCCGATACGATAGAGAATCGTTTGGGAATTCAGAGGAATCAATTGTTACGAAAATACAGAGCGAGAGAAGAAAAAATGAAAGAAAGAAAAAGTGAGGTGAGAAAAAAAAAAGGTATTTGTCTTGGCCGATTCGATGAGACGATAGAAATGATGGAAATGATGGAAATGATGGAAATGATGGTTGGTTCGTTCGTGTAAACACAGTGGAAAATGATGTACGCCTCGAAGCCGGATCCTAATTCTAATAATCCCGACGACGTTGCCGCGATCGAAAGAGCCAAAAATACGATCGGTGATTATAAATTGAAAGTATTCCCGGATTTTAGCCAGCAGCAATCTCGGGAGGAGGAGAAACGAGAAACTACGCTTACGAAATACAAGCAGCTATTGGATTGCAGAAAAAAAGTATCGGAGCGACGAAGGGCGATCGAGGCGAATAAAGAAATAAACGAAGAATTAAAATTGTTTATTTTCAGACTCATCGTATTCGTCAAGATTTCAATTCTCGATTGAGCGCTGTTCGAGATAAAAAGCTAGCCCTACGGTCTCAAGTTTTCGCCTCGATCGACAAATTGAAAGAGATTCATGCGGAGATACCGGATAGAAAAATAAAACCATTGCCGATTGTTCCGGAGATCGATGACAACATTGAATTTCCAGAAAAAAAATTGGAGGTATACGTTTTATTATTTATCTAATATTAGACCAAATTCAACCGATAATTCTGACCAACTTTTTTTTTTTTTTTTTTTTCGTTGAAAAGAATAGAATTTTTTTTTTTTTTTTTTTTTTTTTTTTGTTTTCTCACTAAATCAAAACGAATTTCGCGTAATTTAGTCAGGAAATTAATTGATCGGATAAGCGACAAATCGTATACCTATATTTGCGATAGTTGGAAAAATATGTTACAATGGCGGAACGAGTGAAAGCTACGAAACGTAAAAAAATGTCGATAAGCGAGGAAATAATAATAAATCCGATGGAGGAGGAGTACGAGGTGCTTTTGTTGGACGAAAAGATAATTGAGTCGGAATTGAGCGCATCGATAAAAAATTTGCAAGTGATTAAACCGGAAAAATTATCGAGAGCACGGACGACGAGCGTCGCTCGTGAATTGTTGAAATCTCTCGAGGCGAATGATAGAAAAGAGAGCCCATGGGAGCATGAAATGAAGCGTTCAAGAGCAATGAGAAAAGTTTACGAGCAGGATTCAATATTGAGAGAGATCGAGAAGAGTTACAAAAATTTGGATAATCAATTGGACGTGCTGGAGGGTGAAAGACTCGAAATAACTGCCGAGAGCGTTTATTCCGATCTTTTCTTGCTGACTCTTCATCAGGAATTGATGGTACTCCAAGATTTTGAGTCGATGGAGAATATTCTTGGTGAGAAAGTTGGGCAAAAAGTGAAAGAACGCGACCGAATGAATCGCAAAGTTCAAGCTACGACCACCAGGATCGATCAGAGATATAGAGAAATCGACAAGCTTCACGATAACATCAAGGATCTCGAAATGAAATTCGATCGAATGGTCAGCGACAATAAATTTGCTGATTTCTTGAAACGTATTTATAAGAAAAAATTCAAGCCACCCAAGGACGTCGACGATGGTACGATGTTTTTTGTTTTCTTCTCTTTTCATTAACCCCCCCTTGCTATTTTCGCGCAAGCTTTTGAGGGTAACCTGATCCATGTTTTTTCTCTTCTCTTTCCCGGTCTCTCGATTGAAAGACTCATCATCGTCGTCGTCGTCGTCGTCGTCGTCTTCGAGTTCGGGCTCGAGTACCGGCGAGGACGATGACAAAAGTATAGCGAGCGACGATCTCGGGCCTCTTCGCCTCAACGAAACTATTTGCCCGATTGGCTGCGACCAACAATTGTATGATTCAGCCTTTTCTATGAGAGACGAGCGTTACGAGTGCGAGCATAAGATTAGAGATGCTCAAAAAGTAATTGAATCCTTGGGCAAGGAAGTTGATGGAGAAACAAAAAAATGGAAACAAGTAGACGCCGAATTGAAGGCTGATCGTGAGGCTCTCGAAGATTTTATGGTAAGAAAACGTGTTATCTCATTCTCATTCCTTCTGTTATACCATATTACTGTACGGAAGGAATTTAAGTTGAAATTTGTTGTTTTTTCTTATTTTTTTTTTTTTTTTTTTTTTCCATCGATCCGTGCACCGCAGTGGGAAAAACAAAGAAAACTCAACGATATAGACACGACTGTGATTCTAAAATTTCATCAACTCCAACACTTGGTTGGTGAGAACCGAGTCGCCAAAATTCGTGACTGCGTGGTTTTTGACAAAACAAAACTTTGCCGCCTGTACACAAGGGTCGGTGAACTGGAGCAAGAAACTTTACATCAGAACGAAAGACACAAGTGAGTTTGTTCAATATCCCGCGAGGCAGCGCTTAAATAACCACCACCCCCTTCAATGAAACATTTATCGAGCAGAAAGAATCGGACGCATCTACACCGAATGAAAATAGATTGTAAGCACATGGAGGCAGAGATAAAAAGTCTGAAGAATAAAATAAAGCGGGAAATGATGGAAAAATTTGGACGCCAAGTATCCCTCGATTATTTGTACGAAGCTCTATTGAAAAGAATGATTCATGACGTTAAGGCCGACGCGAGAGAAATGACCAAAGATTTCGACAAAAAAATCGAATGTAAGCCGCCGTCTAGTCTGATAAAATTAACCTCAATAGTTTTTTTTTTTTTTATCTTTTCTTTTTTTTTAGCGGTGAAAGAAAAATATTACCAACGGTTGAGCCATCTTGAGAACCTCGTTCGGGATAACACGGAAAAACTAAGTTTCATCACGGTATTGGAAAGGGAGCGTATGAAATTGAAAAAAATTTTGAGACACAAGCCCGAGTCGGAAGTAATATATATATTGTATATTTCTTACTTTCCACAAAATAATATGAATCAATTTGTCCTCCAAAGCGAAAATAGCGCTAAAATAGTATAATTAGTCTTCTCATACGCAAGTGACCCGATACTCATCGTTACATCGCGGATCTCGATCGACGAATTTATTTTTTTTATCTATTTTGAAGGAAAAGATTTTGAAAATGGAGGCCGAGTATAAGGAGGATTTGGATCGGTTGGAGGATATAATAAGAAATCAGAGAAACCAGAAAAAGCTTTTTCAAAGCGACATAAAGAAGTTGCGTTTAAAATCAAGATCTCTGCCACCGATCTGTGCTGAAAAGAGAGCAAATCTGTTGGAAAAAGTTGTAAAATCTAGCGATGAGATGAATGTCATTTCGCTGGATCCAAATAGTAGATCCGAGATGGAATTTCCAACGGAAGCGACTCGTTACGAGATCGAAAGCGATGAGAAGAACGACGATGATGAAATGGAGACTGAAAACCAATTGAAAATAAATTTGAAGCAAGTAAAAGAAGAGGGGAACGCAATGGTTGCCGCAATGGTTCGCACAATTGTCAATAGTCGTCGAAAAAAGTTGAAAAACAATGCCAATTCGATGGCAGCATTCAATAGATAAATGGACAAAATGTTTGTGTTTAGGTGCATCGTCTACTGTCGAAAGTTCTGGAAAGTTCTGCGGAGGAGGAGGGGGGGGAGGGAGCGGCGAGTAGAGAAATTTTAAAACGAGTACTTGAAAATGTACCGATCGGAGGAGGAATTGTAAAAATACGGGAGGAAATTGAAGGTTCGGTCGATCGAATTCTCGAGTCTTTGCCTGACAAAGATGAGGAAAGGATGGAAGCGATGAGGGAAGCGGTAAAAGAAAGCCTGCACGAAATTGTTGAACGGTTCGTTAATCGGTATCGAGAGTAAAACTTGTATCCCCTAAACATTGTTCGCGCGATGAGAGATTTTCTTACCGCGGTATAGACTCAACCGCTCAATTCACCGCATTTTTACTATGGTTTTGGAACATGTTTGTTTGTTTGTTTGTTTGTTGGAAACCATAAATCAAATGATTAATAAAAATTGCGAAACAAATTTTCATGTCGTCCATCATACGGTAGATAAAATTTTCATTCATACACAAAAGATGGAAAAAATTTCAAAACTTGATACCATTTGAATTTTTCGAGTAATCACCGTTTTAATAAAAGTATGAGAAAAAGTGTCTCAACGCGTTTTATTTGATAACATTATTTCCAATTACGAGGTAAAAAACTTGAATACATTGTTGACAGCTTCGAGGAAGAATCTCGAGAAATCGGTACGAGCTTTTCGGAAATTGGATGGAACATGAAGCAAAAGATAACAGATTTGTTGGAGAGTATGGGCATAGAACATGATGCCAGAATCGAGAATAGATTGATTAAATATTTGAAGAATAACGGGGGGATTGAGAAAGCCATGGATTATTTATCGAAAAACGTTAATATGGTTTTGGATTCCGAAACTCTAGCGGTTTTGAAGGAACACGCTTTCCGAACACTCACGGAAATTAAAGAGGAAATGGAAAATAACAAGAAAACGGAGGATCCGCCCTCTCGGGTAAGGACAAGAAAATGAAAAAGTTAATAAAGTCGAGTCGAGTCGATCGATGTATATTGTTATTGTTAATTTTCATTTTTCAGGAGTAACCAACCAACCTCGTTGACCGAGAGCCTGGAAACACGAGTGAGTTATTGGGAGGAATCTCGAATAATTCTCTACTAAAATTTGTTGAAGAAAAAAGAAACTTTTTTTTTTTTTTTTTTTTTTTTTTCCCCCATCGAAAACAATTAATTCGACTTTTCCCCTTAATTCAATGGGTTCGGTAATAAATATATTCCTACTACTACATAATATCAAGTTGCTTCGTATGCAAAAGATATGCTATATTATACATATATATACATATATTTATTGTTTCTCGTACACTGTGATAAACTGTGACATAAACACTCAGCTTTCTTCTGCCAAACGCGGTTTTTTCAATGTTCGTCGCAGTCGATTTTTCAATTTAACCGAATAAATAGATGACGGAAAAAAAAATATGAAAATTTCAAGAGATCGCGTGCGCGCACTCTACAAATATTTCCAAGTCATTGTCGAGCGAAAAATACGAGAAATCATTGAACCCACCGGAACGCGGTTTATTTTTGTTGTTTAACAAAGTTCGGTAATTGAACTAAAATTAAAATAAAAAGTGGGTTCCGGAAGACCTGACGGAATACGGACAAAGATAAACATTTGAAGAAGAAGAAGAAGAAGAAAAAATGGAAATGATGAGACACGCAGGAATCTCGTCAGAGTTCGATCGTTAGGACGAATCTTGCGTTCGCTAGGCTTACCGAAAGCATAAAACGCGATTTAGGACGGTCCAAATATCGATGACGTTGGGTCGAGACACCGGGAAAAAGCTTGCGACGTCTTGGAAATTTTCCGCGTTCGTGTCATTGCTTTTTAAAACTTTTCAGGATTGGGTATATGTTGTCGAACGCTTCGTAAATTTCTTGCCTCACTTTTGCCCCTGAAAAAATTTGTTTATCCGCATTTAATGTCGTTTCAAATAATTATATTTTCATTCGACAAAGCGTTATTAAAAATAATCAATAGTTTTATGGGAAAAAAAATAGGAATATGTATAAACTCACCGGTGAGTACAACCTTGCCGGAAACGAAAATAAGAAGGACGATTCGAGGTTTGACCATTCGATAAATCAAGCCTGGAAATAATTCTGGCTCGTAGGAAGAAAATTGGCCGTGGGTCAAAACGAGTCCTTCCAATCGAATAGGAAATTTAACGTCGCAGCTTCCGACCATATTCTGAATTTTGAAGTCTAAAAATTTTGCCTGTCAACGAATAGAATAATAATCATTTATTTCAAAGAATATTTAAGGAAATAAGCGGCGTTCAACGGCTATTTAAAATTTACAAACCGGAAAGCCAAGTTTTTGAATGATACGAGCATATTTTCTAGCCGCGAGGCGAGAGTCTTCCTCGCTTTTGGCTCCTGTACAGACCATTTTTCCGCTACTAAAAATAAGAGCCGTAGTTCTCGGCTCGCGAATTCTCATAATAACAGCGGCGAATCGTTTTGGATTGTATTCGGCGTTTCTCGCGTGTAAAGCTATTTTTTTCAAATCCAGTTTGCAAGTCAAGTTGACCGTGGAAACGATGTTTCTATCGATCGGAAAAAATTCAAATAAATAAAAAACGAAATTTCGTTCAAACGCTTTCCAATTGAAACTTGTACTCGAAAAATATTCGTTGTAATTTAGTTGTCCAACAATTTTCCTGACTCACTGTAATTGGGGCAATATTCCAGGATCGGCGGATGCCGGAGTCATCGGCGTCATCGGTCCGGGAGTCGACGGACCTATGGACGAAGGCGCTATTTGACTCGTCGGCTGCACTATCGGAGACATCATGTTTTGCTATAAAATAATCAAATTACTCGTCGATCCGTCTTCCGCCGACTCTATCCAACTATGTTTCTTTGGTCCATTACTTTTTTCTCTTTCGTTTCATCGACAAGGTAGCTTCACGGTACGGGACCAAAAAATATTAATTTATAAATCCGTCGCTCATAAAAATTCAACGCGTACTCCGATCTAAACCTGTCAAGTTGAGAGCCCGAGTAATTTCGAATTTTGATGAGCGTAGATCGCAAAAAAAGATTCTCAGGGGTAAAAGCTAAATTTGATCGTCCGGTCGAGCGACCCAAGAAGACTCATGAATTTTTCTAAATATAAATATTTTCTAAACTTACCGGCGTCTGGGGTTGCATGAGACTTTGCGGCGTAGCAAAAGCCGGAGTAGGCGCATAAGTATGCATTGTTTTTTGCGGGGTAGATAGCATCATCATGGAATTAGCCTGCATATTTGGACTCATAGAATGAAGTTGTTGCATTTGATATTGTTGCGAAGTTTGTTGTTGTTGTTGTTGCTGTTGCTGTTGCTGCTGTTGTTGCAATGCATTGGGTAAGATTTGTTGATCCTCCTCCGGTTGATGAAGAGGAGTACCGATACTGGGAATACTGAAACCCGGGCTCGGTAGCATTTGATCCATCTTTATTATCGTATTTACTCGTCTGTCACAAGAAAAATATCACGAGCAGCAGCGGTTGCTCCTTCGAAAAGATGAGAAAAAAACTGAGGCTAATCCACCCGCGTGTAAAAAATCATTTCGTCTTTTTTTTTTTTTTCTAATCGTCGAGCACTCGATCACAACCTTAAACTTTACCGCATTACATCTTCATTTACGAACGACCTGCTTTCCTAAGTCGCTCAACGAAACGAAGAGATCCCGGAGTCCCTTGTTGTACCTGTTGCCGATTTAAACGACCGCATAACCTTCAAAATTTCGACGTTTTGCGACGCTCGCAATGTTTCCGAATTTCGGACGATAAGAAAACGCCGGTTCACCTTTTTATGTTTTATCTCAATATAGCGCCGACTTTCTCTCTTCGCATTGCTATCGGATATCGTGCCGCCACCGAGCAATTAGAAAACTCGGGTCAAATCGCGCGGTAAACAATCGGCAAAGATGTTTTTTGAGTGAGTTGTTTTTTTTTTTTTTTTTTTTCAATTCCCAATCCCTTTTCGGCTGCGCTTCTTTTTCTTCTTCATCCCCGCATTGGCTATTTCCACAGGATCCGTGGTAGTCGTCCGTCGGCATTGTCGGCACTCGGCACTCGGCAGTCGGGTTGTTGCCCCCCCGCCGGCGCCGACGCGGTGACGAGCGCGTCCGCCGCGTACCCAGCGCGCCACCGTCACCGCCGTCACCGCCGCTGACGGGCGGGCGGGCACCCCTACAACTCGCTCGAAAAAATAAAAACAACAAAAAACCACCACCTCGCTATCAGGAAGATGATGAAGATGACTGAATAAAGCACGCTCTGCGGCACACACGATACTTGTTCTCGTGCGTGATATGATTTTCTATATCTATATATGTATGTGTGCATTTATACAAAAGTAACAATTTTTGGCCGCAGTGACCAAAGACGTACGCGGCGATTTTTGGTGACAGCAGGACATAAACTTTTCGAAACTTTTCCAATTGCAATCGCGTTTGTGCGCCGTTTGTTAAATATTGTGAGAACAAAATGAACGCCGGTTGCGAGAAATGAGTTTGTTTATTATCGCGAAAAAATAAAAAAAAAAAAAAAATTAGCGGGAATATAAGTTAGCCCGCCGCCTATATATTTTTATGTCGTTAAACGTTCCAGTATCCAGTTGAATTAAACACGTAAATCAATGCAAATATGTTTGTGCAGGACGTTCATTCTCGCATGAAAAAGGAAAAACAAAATTTGTATACATTTTTCCGAACCATGCAGTCAGGGAGCAGCAGGAGAGGGGATAATATATCTATATACAGACACTTGAATTATTATTTTATATATACCTATAATGTTGTATGCTTTCTTGGTTTTTTTTTTCTTTTAAATTTTTTTCTCGACCGCCCGCAACGAGATATATTTTTGTCATAAATTCCATCATATTTTTTTCAAAAGCCCATAACGCGACTCTTTGAATAAAAAAGGAAGAAATCCAACGTTTTTCGTTTAATTCTTGAAATAATTTTTAGTATTTCATTGTACCGCGCATTTGCGCGTGTGTGGAATAAGCAGGGTGCGTGTTGCGAAGCAGGATAAAATCGCGACGATTTCAAGCGCGATATACGCGCGAGTACATGCGCGTTTTGATTTTTTTCGAAAAATTCTCAAAAACACTTTGACCAAATTTTGAAGATTTTCAAAAGAGCGCAGTTATTGTTTCATCATGCGGGCGGGGTCCGCTATTTCTTCGATTTCATTTCGTGCATGATGCGTGACAATAATTAATAGCACACGTTTCATAATTTCCATAATAATAATCTTAATTATAATAAATGGATAAAGACGCGTTTTTAATTGGTGCAGCGAGGTCGGCGAGGTATAGATACTGCTTTTGTACGGTGCGGTCGCGTCTTTACCATTCGGCGAATTATTCATGCAGACATGCGCATATAACAGTGCGTATTCCAAAATTTGATTTTTTTTTTTGCATGTAAATCGCGTTCATTTTTTTTTCTCTCCAAATAATTCCTCTGTGGGAATGAAAAATTATGGCGGGCGATGGGTGCTGTGCTGGAAAAGTGGATCGGTACTCGCGCCCCCTATGAGAAATAAATTTATTCTTTTGGCGGTTAATTAAACAATTTGTGAAAAAATGAATAATCCGTAACAAGATGTGGTAAATAAAACAGAGTACGATAAACTTATATATAGGAACGACGCGCGCGAAATACAATTTTGATCTCTGCTTTGGACGTATTCGTTATTCCGACCTGCTGCCGCCGCGCATCGATCGCTTGCACGAATAATACGCCTCGTTTTCAGGTTTTTTTTTTTTTTTTTTTTTTTTTCTTTCATTCATGCAAATACGTTTCAAACTAATCGTAGAGGATTAAACATTGTAATAAACATTCGACGAACGATTATTTGTTGAAAAAAAAAAAAAAAAAAAAAAATTCCATTTTCTCAATTTGTTCGATGATGCTGGCTGCTTGATGGCTGCCTTATCCAAACTCCCCAAGGAACATAGATTTTTCCGTTTTCTTTCCGATTAGCGCCGCGGTACACCTTAATACTTACACGCGAAAGATCGTCTGAAAACACGTAACAAAAACCATTTTCAACCATAATAATAATAAAATTGATTAAATAAATGAAATTGATAAACCCTTACCATATTTTGGTGCATTCCAATTGTCGGTGTCATCTTCGAAATAATGATTTGGTTTCCCTTCGATCATGGTTATCGCAAAAAGGACACACACGAGCCACCGTAATATTGCATTCTGTCAAATGAAATTAATCAATGAACGCGTTTGAATTAATTGGATTCGCGTTATGAAGAATATGATACTTTTGTTCGAAGCCCCGACCGAAAAGATTCCAATTTTTATCGAAGGAATCAAAGTACGAAAAAACAAAGACTCGATGAGAAAAATTCGCTTCGACCGCGATTGTTGAAATAATAACTCGATACCAGCAAGTATGCTGAAAATTTATCTTCCTCGGTGTATAATAAAATTGTTGTTTCGAAAAATCGTAACAACTCTTTTGCGGTATCATATAACATTTTCAGAATGCGACAATGATTAAATTCTATAAATGAGTCAATTTACCGAAAGTTTCATCGCGTCCAAGCATCGAATAAACACTGAATATCGATCACACTTCGATCACGAGATCAACCCGATTATTACCTACACAATTCATCGTCGCCGATCGGTAACGCATTTCGAGCATGACGGAATAAAAAAAGTTCTTTTTTGTTTCGAAGAAAAAGTTTCGTTTTTTCCTGATGCGGTGAAAGTAATTTTCTCTCCGTGTGTCTACTCGACGCGACGAGTTGCTCCGCAATTTAAATTTTCTTATACAACAAATGTCGTTGTCGAACGATAAAAGTTAATAAATTGCGAAAAAACGGCGACAAAATATTTACACTTGTTTCGGCTAAAAATGTGTGCAGTAATAAACGGTGCGAACGTTAATAAAAAAATGAAGAAAACAAGTTTTCTTTTGGATATCCTTTTGGAAAGTAAAAATATACGTAATATAGATAATTGAATGAACAACATCATGACAAATTTCACGAATGTATATTTTTGTTTTTTCGTTTTACAATCGAAGCCCGCCGCCGCGTACATTTTTCTTTGTAATCATCTTTGTTTTGTTTTATATTTGTTTATATAGACGCGGGTCGACGCGTTGAGTACCGAAGTACCGCTGCGTCCCAACAACGGTATATATACAACATTCGACGAAATCGATTTAAAGACTCGAACAAACAATCATATCGACGCTATACTTACGAACCAAACTCAAACATGCATATTCTTGGCCTAGCTCAACGATTTTTCGGAAAAAAGAAAATATAAACACATGGCTTAATTGTCATATGAGAATATTTTACTCATCTTGTGCTGACAATTAAAATTCGGATTAAGATCCTCATCCTAATCCTCCATCGTTTCATCGTTGAATTTCATACAGCTTCTGCGCAATTTCTCCTTATAACACGCGCGCGCGTATACTACGAATCGCGCGATATTACACACTTGATTACCTATACATTATCGCTTCATCGAGCAGTTTTTTTTTTCTTCTCTCGGTAACAATAAATATTAGATCGATTGATTCGATGAAAAAATTTCCGTTTCAATTTTACTTGTAAAACAAAACGAAAAATCAATCGTTGAGTTAAAATTTTTATTTTCATGTATATCTTGATCGAATTTTCCGATAAATAAATTATTTTTGCCATTTTTTGTAATAAATAAGAATAAGGTAAAAGGTGTTTTGTTAACATACATTTACAGCTTTTCATACATATTTTATATAACTTTAATATATAATTTATTCTTAACAATAAATTTCTGGCCTCTGCGAGTCGTGTCGCCGAAACCTCGAAATTTTCACATTCCTAATCGATGATATTATTGTCAGTGTTCTCGTGTTGGAACGATTTCGATTTTCTTTCTCAAGTAAAGCTTTGGTTAAATTTCGGCACGTTACACGGGGCTATACATTGCTTCAGCAATGTTCCCTCTTCGGATAATGTTTTTCGTGTCGCAATCGCTATAGAGAAAAAATTGTTTCGAAAAATCGCCCAAAACGAGTGTGGAAGACAATCTGCTCTTATTTTTCGTTTGCACTTTGTGTATGGTTTTGTAGGTATATTGGGACTATATTACTTTTTGAGCGCAGCCTGCGCGCGCGCGCTTTGGCTGGCCCATATGCAAGCGCCCAGCAGCAGCAGCAGCAGCAGCGGGATGCCCTCGAAAAGTAATGGATCTGTTCGTATATATTTATATTTATATTCATATAATTTTATACATATTTAGGTATAATATATGTACAGTTACGTCCAAGCAGTGAAATAAGGCGACATTTGATATCGAAGCGCGCGCGTTCTCGGGCGCCGCCGCATATTGACCGCCGCGACATTGATCGAGAGAACAGAGTACTCTATTTCCTATAACAAATTTTGTCTCGTTTTGTTTTCGGACGTCAACTATATAGGACAATTTACAGCGGAGTTTGTGAAAGAGTGCTAATATAATAAACGTGATGCGTGCATCATCGCGCGATATCCTCGAAAACTCGTGTAGTTTGCAAACTATTGGCACACTGCTTCTCCTAGTGCGGTGTAATTCATCGATAAAATTATCCTTTTCGATGAAAAAAACGATCCTGATTTTTTGTGTGCGAGTGTATTCTAGGCTCTCCTCAAATGGAAAAAAATAAAATAAAATAAAAAACTCGTTTTTGCTGATATCTCGTAAACTAATCGCGATCGATGTATCATTTAAAATGATTCGTCGCATAATCCCCGATAAGCTTGCCTGATCCTGCGGATACGTTACCGAAATAGTGATTTCGTAACCCCTGCGCGGAGCACGCACCGAAACGCGTTCTGTTCCGATCATCACTTTGGATTCGCACTGTGAAAAACGAACGAAAAGATTTTGGCTCGCGAGATCTATCGCGATATCGCGCGGTAACATACAAGATCATCGGATTATGACGAATTATTTTTAACGATATCCCGCGAAACCCGCTGACCGATATCGATCGCGCAATTACTTTCCGAGATATCGCCGAAAACGAGTTTTTTCCCAGCAGCACACAAAAACATCAGGATCGTTTTTTTTTTTTATGGAAAAGTACAATTTGTTCCATGTATTATCGCGCGGTTATAAGTGTGTTGCCATTATTTATTTGCAAACATCGAGTTTTCGATTATATGCCTTCTGCACCTTTTCGCAAGCTCCACTTTTATAATTGCGTTTAGTAAAAAAAGTCAAAATTTGCTAATAAAATACCGTTCCCTTGTTTTCGAAAAAATGGTCTGGAATTTGCGCCCGAAATCGCGGGTTAAAACCATCGAGTGTCGCATTTTAATTCGACGTAACTGTATATATATTTTTTGTTTTTCCGAAATATTTATATATAGTAGATAATATTTCGTCGTTCTGGAAGACATTTTGTTGGAAGACTATGAAGGTTTTATCACCAAGATAATTCTCACACATTTATTAAGGAATTTTCAATTTTTTTTCTCATTATTATCTTTCCGTTATATATACGATTCGTGTCGCGGTGTCGCCATGTATTTTGTGAGAATGATCGACAAGAACGTATAATGGCCGCGCGTAATACATAATTTATTTGTCCAAGTTCTCTTTGCACGATCACAAAAGCATCGATGAAACTGCGACGATGATTATTTGAACTTGGCCTTTTTCATCATGGAAATGATTAATTTTCTCAACAAGTGCACTTTGATGTAGTACATACGTTTGAACAATGATGATTATACAAATGCGATACGAGATTTTTCTCTTGAACGCGAGAAGCACAAAAGTTAGATTATACGAGAACGCAGATCGCGCAAGTTTGTGCCGCTTCGAATTCGTTTCTTCTGTGAACGGAACGAGTTTGTATTTCTTCAAAATATCCAAGAATCCTTCGGATAAGGAACAAGTATGAATGTATGTAGTATTTTCGTTCGATTTGAATGAAATCATTTGAATGAATGTTGAAAGTGACGCTGCAAGCAGGTTCTTTCCTTTTGGCATATATATACTATTTCTATAATTTATATATTGTATAACTCTCCCTCAATTCTCTCTTTGCCCTCTCATATATATATGTATATGTTATCAACCCTATAGTTTGTTTATTCTCTTATAAGTCATGGAAGACGTTGGATTGTTTCTTTGAATTAATCAAAATAGCGCACAATTCTCTCGGCTTTGATATACATACGAGGCTGCCGTATCGATCTCTTTTTTGCGAAATGATCTCATATCTGATATGCGCGAGATATATTATACATTCTGTCAAGTTTCTGGCCCTTTTCTCTTTTCTTTCTTCTTCTTCTTGCATCTTCGATTTAAGACAAAATGCACAAAAAAGTTACTTCGTGTTCGTCAACATCCTTTTACGCACAGTTATTGTTATCGTTAACATAATTTCTTGTCAAAAACAACGAGAAACTTGATAATTATTAATATTATAATACCGAATGAATGAATTAAAACTCAAACACGATATTTTGCGTTTAATTTTCATTGCCCAATTCTTGAATAATTGTTCAAGAAGTTCATTTAGAGAACGCGCGCGCGCGCTCTCAATTAGTCCATTTTTTTTCATTTTCCATTTTCGAAAAGTACAAGTGGTATAAATTTAACGACAAAAATAAGGAAAATTTCGATAAAAAGCAGGAGAAAAAAAAACCCCCATCGGTGGAGTCCAAGATCGATGATGAAAAAAGAAGGAATATTATTGTGGAACAAAGTGAAAAAATGACCATTTTTTTCGCACGACAGCTCGCGGGAATCGCCTCATGAATAAATATTGTCTCGTAGTTAATGTCGCTACATAAAAATGATTTTCGAATCCTTCCGTAATACATTTATAAAATCCAGAGATTACCTAAGTAACAATAAATAATTATATATTCGCATGTATAACGCGCGGACTTGATCCATTTTTTGTAAGCTTTTTTTTTTTTTTTTTTTTTTTTTTTTCATTTGGAAGACATTGATTTTAATCGCAGCTCTCGTCACACACACTCGCTCCATGGCTTTCCCATGACGAGCAAACATTTGGCGTATATTGGAAGACGCGAAAGAGCAAAATTGACTTTTCGTTCGATCGCGTTGCTTCCAAAATATATACTATATAGCTATATTCGTAAAACGTTTATCGCTTTCAACGCGAGAAAAGAAAAAAAAAAAGAAAAAAAAAAAGGTTCCAATCGCACAAATGGCACAAAAAAAAGGTAATAATAATAATAAAAATGATCGAGTAGAAAGCCTGGCGCTGGTCGAATCCGAAGCTCAAGAGAAAATTTCATCAACTCATAATAAATAAATAAATA
This sequence comes from Campoplex capitator, assembly GCA_037576405.1. Lineage (NCBI taxonomy): Eukaryota > Metazoa > Arthropoda > Insecta > Hymenoptera > Ichneumonidae > Campoplex > Campoplex capitator. Next base: position 2,169,353 of record JARBWI010000032.1, on the reverse strand, counting down.
AATAAATAAATAAAAATTAAAAGGGTAAGCCAATTTGGAAAGCTTTAATGAGAGCTTTGCCAGAATCGTAAACACCGATAACGCCAAAAAGAACGCCAAGTCCAATGACGAAACAATCATAAGCAACTTCGGACCATTCCATGGAGTTTCTCTTGAGCTTGAGATGAAAATAACAGGGCCAAATGAAGGAGAGCATAGTGCCGGTAAAAGAGCCAATGAAGCCCATGAGAATACTGAAATGAGGAATGAAAATAGCCATAAGAATGGTAAAAGTGATAACCCCAACTCGCCAAGCAAGACCCCAAACTTTGAGTTCGCGATCGAGGGTCCAAATAGTTGGGAATACGGTCTTGGGTGGTCCACGAAAGAAAGCTCTTTCGAGAAGCTCACAGGCAGCGTAATAGGGTAGAGGATAGGAGAGCATAGCTTTGACAACGAGACAGAAATTAACGAGTCCCTTGAAGCTCGGCGAATTGAGATTGTTCGTTATGACCTGTTGGGTGTCGCTCTGAAAGGTCAAAAAGCACATCCAGCCGAACAATGATTTGAATGCGGCTGCAGCGATATGGCTCCAGTTCAACATCCAATCGAATTTCGATCTATCGATCAGATTGCCCTCCAACGTTGGGAGGAATATTTGTGATGTGTAACTGAAGACAATTACTCCGAGGGATATCGGAAATGCTTCCATGTCAATGGTCCACTTGACCTTGGACCAACCCCAGTCCCCTATCTCGAGAATGCAATAGCCGAGTATTATCGCGTTTATGAACAAATGCGCCATCGTGCACCAAAAGCTTAAAACGGATACGTGGTGTAACGACTTTAAAAAGCCAAGCGGTATTAAAAATATACCGATTAGCATCATCCAGCTTCGCGTGTCTATTGCACCCTCGGGAAAGGTTCCGATCATAAGATCACCGCATACCACCACGTACAATATACACGTCATCAATAATTCTATTATCTGTGCTATATTAACCGCTCGGGCGCCCCATCTTGGACCGAAACATTCTTTCGCTATCGCGACGTACGAATCCCTGACCCTTACCCTTTGTCCCGTTACCGTATCCAGCTCGTAAAGACACTCTACCAATATCTTTCCGGTGTAACAGCAGATGTGGGCGACTCCTATCATTGCCGCTATTGCCCAATAACCTCCTCGTAGTACCGCGAATGGCAACGAAACTATGAACATTCCCTGCGTCAACACCAAATCTCACATTTTAATCATTCTTATATTTTTAGCCAATTCATTTATATTATACAATATGATGCGCGTTAAATCTATAAACTACCTGTATAGCGTTGGTCACGTTCCAAGCTGCCTGCCATTCGTTTATCTTTACACCAGGACCACCGAACTCACCGCCACCTTCGTCGTACTCGCTAAATCCACCCCCGCTGCTCATACTCCCCGTCCTTATACTTTTATCCCTAAAATTTCATCGCATCATAACTATACAATATTACCCTACTTGTTGAAATTTCTTATGCTCCAATTAAATGCTTATTATTCTTACCCAGCAGCATTTCTTTGATAGCTGAATGAATCTTCGGCAACGGCAACGTTATTACGGGGCCCAAAATCCTCTTCTCCGTTAATCGTTCTCATTTCGGTGTTGTCGCTATTTTCACCGAAAGCTTGAAAATCATCGCCTTCCCGTCGTTGGCCCTGACCTGCTGCTGCTGGTTTTTGTCCGTATCCAGGACCAGCTCCTCGGATTAATTCCATGCACGGGCTATTTTCCGGCCATTTCGCCTTGATCGTTTCCCAAGCGACGCTCAAAGATCCACCCAATGACGGTAGATTGTATCCACGAAAATTTGCCATTTCGAATTTTCCTAATATCGAGTGAAGAAAATTTTATATCTATTTCTTTTTTCACTTGAAACTCGCACCCACCCTTCCTATACACTGGAAAATAATGGATCGATAATTTTAGCTCTCTCTCTCTCTCTCTCTCGTCCCGCTGTTATTTCATTCGAAGAAAGCCGATACGAAAATGATCGTTTTCGCGAACACGAGCGAATCAGTTTATATTGAGAAATTAAATTTTTCTCGTCCGTGTATGCATCTATGAATCAAGTTTCATTATCACCATCATTGATTATGCAAATAATTTAACTAGCACCGGCACACTCTGCTGCTGATCGTGCGGCTGCTGCCTCTGCTGCATGACAATATCTCATTATAATATCGTCAATTTTTCTTATAACATATCGATTATCAATTTCATTTGAAATTAACGATTAATGCGATTAGACTCACCGTGCGTGCGTGCGTTTGCAAGTTGTTGTTGGTGTTTTTTTTTTTTTTTGCTTTTTTTTTGCAGGACGAAACACTCGAATTATCAGAGGAGCAAATTAATAAGATGAAACGAATAATTAAATTTGATATATCGCGCAGTGATGATTTACGAGGAATCTCGGAAAGTCTCCCCGCCCGCGTTAATATTTCTATTCTAAACGTTTTAGAGGCACTTGAGCAAAAATACTTGATAAATTGTTGTTATATTTCTTTTTCAAATAACGATTTATTATTGAAAAATTAATTGAATTTCTAATAGACTACTACACGAGCGCATGGTTCGCGACTACCACTCGAGAAAATGATCGCCGCGAGATCTTTTCGGGTTCGTTTTAATCGCGAATTTTCAATCGCGACATTTACGATGAGCGGTGTGCGCGTTCCTTTTTATTTTTATTTTTCGGGGATTGGGGTAAGAATGGCCAGCAGGAGCATTAAAATCATCGGTGCGCGCAAGGCTCGATCAATGTGCTCCGTGTTAGACAGAGAGATCGACACTTTGGTGCTGGCCCTGCGCACCAACCCTACGGATGCTGCTGCCGCCGCCGCCGCCGCCGTGACTCTGTACAGTCACGTTCAAAAAAATTTATCCCAGCATTCGAAATATTATTGCTTCTTGCCTGCTCGTGCGTGGTATCGCGGTAGTTTAACGCGCTATCTCTGAAAATAATTCAACTATATAATGAAATATTCAAGGTTTGACGTGTTTATCGATTGAATCAAACATTCGCATTTTCTTTTTTCTCAATAAATAATGAAAACCAATTAATTAATTTATTAACCTTAGGTATGTTACATTTTCAAAAGCGCAGGATGACCCACAATTATTATTACAATTTACAACCCCTTCCCGATTGTGGCCGAGTAGTGTGTGACTCTTGACTATATAACTCAGCACAGATATATTTATATAGGTATTTGTGAAAATTTTCCCAAAAATCACATCAATTATTTGGACGCGTCGTTGTGTATATCATGAAATTTCGAAAAGAAAAGTCCTCGGTCGCATGGGCCCCGAATTAGCTCTTACAAAATCGTTAATATCTCGTTAAATTAACGGTACACACCAGAGAGTTTTATGATCAGGGACATTTTTTCTGCGGAATCTTATTCTTTACAGTTCAGATGTGATTACACGAATAAGGAACGACGTTATACAAGCGATGATAATAATAATAATAATAATAATAATAATATTTATATCAGTCAACGGTAGAACCATAAATTGCGATAAGAATAATTAGCGCCATACTATTATTATGTATGTACATAAAGGTTGAAACGCCGAGTGCCACCCCCTTAACGTCCCCTACTATAAATTCTACTCCGGCGAATATATGTTATATTTTTCTTATTTATTCATATATATAGGTATATAAATTAATAAAATGAAAATACGTGTATAGGAGAAATTAGAAATTTTTCATCGTCGTATTGATTTTCAATCAACGTCAAACACTTTACTCGTAGACGAAACCGCGTTAAATTTTCATTTTATTTATTTTTCTAATACGCCTTTGAGCCTTTGCGGCTCTGTGGTAACTGAATTTGCGGTTTTTCTTTACGAAATGCCTTTGTACATGTCGGTGTGAACATAGAAATATTGATAAATATACAATTAATAAAAGGATCGTATAAAAAAAATCAAGGATTGATCAAACATTCGCGAATTGCCGGAATGGCGATACCACCTCCTCCTCCTCCTCCTCCTCCTTCTTCGTTCTACATTATCGTGGGTTTTTATTTTGTGGTCGGCGAAGCGACGAAGCAATTTCTAAACGACGAATTTTGTACTGTTTTCTTCATTCCGGATTATCACCATAATTTTCCTCTTCTCTTCTCTTCTCTCATCCCGCTCGAATCACGATCGAATGTTAAGAAATTATTTTTAAAACTAGAAAAATTTACAATCACCTTACGGCCCTATACCGTTTCTCTTACCCTCCTTCATTTTCATTTTTCACTCGTTATTTTGAAGATTCACGAGGAGAGAAAAAAAATGAAGGGAAAAGAGAAAATTTGAAACGAATTAACGAGGCCCGGATAATTGTACACAAAGACTTTTGCCTCTTTTCGTCATTATTATTTTTCACCTCGAAAATAGGTATATATAATAGGCAACAAGTTTTCCCGACTTTCGCTCATATATGCATACGCATACATATATACATAAACATAATTATACACTCTTAATGAAATTCCAATTCAATTAAATACAGTTAATTATTGATACAATAAATATTTGAGACCCAAAAATAAATGAAGGAAATGTCTTTATGCGCAACACCCTTAAATTCTAGAAAATTAACAATACTCGGAAATGTTTCTCATTTTTTTCTTATATCGACGCGCATTGCCATTCTTTCGTCAATCAATCTCACGAACGAAATAACTCTCTTTATTTGTTCTTTTTTTAATCCTTTCGTTGCTCTCGTTCATCGAGTTGAACCTCGATAAATTCATCATTGTTCCTCATATTTCAGAATCATAGTTGATTTATAGACACGCATATAGACACAATGATGAAAAGTTTTCCAACCGACATAACCGTGATAACGGACATCGTTATCACGATTCATGTGTCCAATGGCTTTTGTAAATCTTGCTCAACAATTTGTTGGATAAAAAAAAAATTTTTTTACTCCCGAAATAACGCGTGATTTCTTTTCAATTTAGTCGAGGTGAAAAATAATTTATCCAATAGTGTCTCTCTGCGTGTGCACCGAGTCACTGTCCGATGCTATACTATCGATGGCGCTATCCTGCAACGATATCGTCTCCGTACTCTTGGTTGAACTTGATTTGATTATTGCGCTTTCTGGGCGATTTTGTTTCGGAGGGTGCTCAACGAGATTCGGGGTTGACGAGGAATGTAACGAAATATTTGGTTGAAGTTGAGCCAAGCGCTGGCCAGAGTGCAACATCAATTCGGGACCACCCCCGTACGTGCTGTAGAAAAATTGCCAAAGCTCTTCCGATATTTGCCCGCAGTCGGAACCTGCAATTTATTATTTAATATTTACGACACTGAAAAAATAATTCGGACCAAGTAGGGCTAAAATTGAGGTTGAATCGAGGTTGAGGATAATTACGGACCGGCTTTCAAGACGCTCTGCCCGCTTTTATTAACAATGATGGACGTATTGTCAATGGGCCCGGGCGGTTGAATTTCTTTGCCTTTAACGAAGCTTTGCCATTGACGAAGCCAGGCCATAGCCAGAGCATAAATAGCCGATGGATTGTCCGAGTTGTATCGTTGAAATACGTCCATTTCGTACAATCTACGTTTCTGCAACGATTCGTACTTGTCTTCGCAAACGGGGCATTCGTAAAGATGCGTGCATGCCGGGCCACCACCGAATCTGAAATGAAAATAAGATAAAATTAATTAATCGGAAAGAAAAAATTGTAATTCGATGGAGGAAGGAAGGTGTCCTTTTTCGAATACTCACGTATTGTACATAAATTCCCAAACGGGTTGTGAAAGCGGTAAGCTGATTTTGTCGACAAAGGCAGCTCTAACGGGATTGACACCGCCATGGGGGCATAAAAAGTCTGAATTTACTATCGGTCCAGGTTCGGAGAATGTATTGAAGCGATTGATCCATTGTCGGGAAACGTAGAAATTCAGTTCGGAAGGCTCGCGGGAAGATTTTTCAAGCAATTGGACGGTTTTGTCGCGTAGCTGTAGCATTTCGCTTGATTTTTTTTTGTAAAAGAGAACATAAGCCTCGCAATTTTTGACGGTTTCAGGGCTGACTTGAGTTACGCATTGATCGTCGAATTCGAACCATTGATTGACTATCGGATTGAGAGCGTAACAGGTGTAATGACCACCGCCGGCTGTGCCATGATGACAGATTACGGAAACGAGATCGTAAGTGGTGACCTTGGAAACGCACTCTTTGTGCAGATAAGGCCTCATGTCGAGCCCTTCGAGCGGGAACGATACGTAATTGGCTATTTTCGAGCTGAACATTAATTCGTGACGAAATCTTTTCAAATGTATACAGAGTATTTCGGGTAGTTCGAGAACTTTTGAAAATTTAATACCATTACGAAGCTTGTTGCATTTCTCGCAACTGTACATGTTGTCGCCTTTGAGCTCGTCGGCGCTGAAGAATGCGGCTAAGCAGTCGTGGAGACTTACCACGGGACCCCAGAACCAGGATCTCATCCATTGTACGAACCACGACAGCCAGGATGATTGATTAGTTACGTAGACTACGTCGGAGCAAGGTCCGGCTTTTTGCGGAGTCAAAGATCCTTGATGGAGCATATCGATGTGATCTCGGCTGGGTATCGGCAGCGAAAGATCTTGAAAAGTTTCGATTCTCGTTGAGACACGATCGCAGGTTAAACACTGCACGCTGCTCAGCAATTTTCCATCGAATATGTCGCTTATTATACTCCGTGTTTTATTTTGTTTCTTCGATCGATGTTTAGACGGTGAATTTTGCATTGATCTCTGTTGTCCCTGTTGGCAGCCCTGGGGGGGTGGTTGCAGCTGCGAATGCGATACCGCTGCTTGTTGACCAAAATTATCGTCTCCCGAGCTCTTGTTGCGTCCACGATTCGTCAACTTGTTGCGTAATTTATCCGACTGCGAGACCCTCGAATATCTTCTTTTTGTGCCTCTCTCGCCTTCGTCGGATAACGAGCTCTGCTCGCTCACACCCGAATCACAAGTCTCGTACTCTCCGTCCGATTGACTCGAACCGTTCCCCCCGCCCTCCACTTCTGTTTCCTCCTCCTCCTCCTCCTCCTCCTCCTCCTCCTCTTCCTCCTCCTCCCGCCCCCTCCTCTCCTCATCCTCCTCGTCTTCCTCCTCCTCGTCCTCATCCTCCTGCGAACCGCCGCTCTTTCCCTCCTCTTCCGAATGCTCACCTCCGTGGCTCTTTGAGCCTAAAATTATCTCCCGGTCGTCCTCCAATTGTTCCTTCAACTCCTCGTGCAATTGATCCATAAAGCAGCGCAGAAATTCCTGAGTGTCGTGCTGATGATAACCACGGAACATCGGATGGACCGTCCGAATCCCGGACAGAATTCCATGCGGCACTACATAACCGCGGGTCTTTCTGTTCCACATGTCCTTTACCAAATTCATGTAACTCAAACACAATCCTGGCTTCCTCTCTCGCGCTATGTAACCGACCATGTGACCGCAGTCCAAAAAAAATTGCGTCAACGGCAACACGTTCGATAAGGCCTGCAGCGCCGCGTTCATGTAACACGTGTTTCCAATGTTCTGCAATCCGACCAAACCGCGAGGCTTCCCCCCCGACAGGTCCTTCGTGTCCTCCGAATCTGTACTGTCCGGTGAATCGCCGCCTCGCTCGTGCGTCAGTATCGCCTTCTCCAGCTTCATCCTGTGGTTCCCGTACGACCTGCTTTTTTTTCCACAATAAATTTCTTTCTCATTTTTCTCAAAGCTTCTTTTTTATCGATCTATCTTTTTTTTTTTTTTTTTTTTTTTTTTTTTCCCCATTCCCCAACAATCGGATACGTCACGATTTTTCTTATTTTTATGCATAGCCTTTCGAACGAATTCGCCGTTACCGTTGGAAATATTTTTTAAAAATATTTTCCGCTCGAATCGTTCAAATTTTCTATCGAACCAAGCGATACGCTACTTGATACGCCGCGCGGAAACGGCGAGACAATTGAAAATATTTGAAAAAATAGGAACTAAAATCGGCTCTTGAATGAATTACAAAAATCTGAATTGGCTGGGAAGAAAAAAAAAAAAAAAAAACAAATGTTTGCGATTCAAGTTGCTTTACCTATCGACGAGAAACCTGCTGGCCTCGTAATCGGCATCGTCGGCCTTGAAGTCGATATTGACGGAAGCATCTCCGGAAAACTTGTTGGCTCCTATTTTGGCGTCTAATTGACTAGGGGAGAGCGGCGGGGATGGAATATGCCGAGCGATGACTTCCTTCTCACAGGCGTAGCACCAAATGCGATTTGTGGATAAATTCATATGGGCGCAATGAAGGGGATAATCGGTATTGTGAGCGGTGCTGTGATCCTGATGAGTTTCGGCGCAGCCGACCCATCGGCAATCCGGAAAGAGGCATAGCCAGAGGTTCGGACCTTCGCTGTCGCAGTCGCTGCATTTGACGAATTTTTCTTTCTGGGCAAAGACAGCTTCGACAATTGTCAGGTCGCCGTGATTGCAAATGTGTGGACAATTTCTCGCTACGAGAGGCATTTGTGCAGAATCTTCGGAAGCACGAAAATAAGGATTTGATTTTTGACGTAAAAGCGAGAAAGAGAGAGGAGAGAAAAAAATAAGACAACTTCCACTCTTGATTTCACATTTGATCCATTTTTTTCGTATCTACGATTTTATCAAGCTGCTCCTTTCTCAGTTCTTTCGGAATAACAATTCGAATTTCCAAGATTACCTGATTTTCATATTTTTCGCCAATCAACTCATCATATTTACCCACACTTTCCAACTTCCTGAACTTTCTTTTCACTGATTTTTCCTTTAAATTGATTTCCAGTGCTCCGAGCTTTTTTCTAACCTTGCTCTCAACATCACCACGGACACTCACTGACAATGTTGACCACGAAAACGATTGTCATTGGAGATACGTGTGCTGCTGCTGCTGCTGCTCCTCTTCCTTCCATGCATGTTATATTCGCCCAGATGTTTCAGCCTTTTGTTATATTTGTATGTATGTATTTTTTGTGGTGTGCACCGTGCGCTGGTGTATGAATTTTAAATTTCCTAGTATAGCTAAGGCCTCTCTACTAAGGGTTATTTTACAGGTTAAAGCCTCGTGCGCAATCGAAGGCGAATGCATTTTGTGGCTATAAACGTCGAATAACCAATTGGAATGCATTCAACGTCAAGAGTCGCCGTAGCGCCGCGGAGCCAATGGAAATGCGGGATCTTTTGAAATTTTTTTTTATCGTTGCGCACTCTTGTCACCGCCGCCGCCGCGCGCCGCGCGCGCCCGTGCGGTTCAAGTTCCCGCCTCATCCCCGCCGCCTCTGCGTCGAGCATATGCGTAATAAAATAAATCAAACGCGAATGACCAATGAAGGAGTCGCTTGGAAGAAGGCGAACAGAACACACGCAATTTGGAGCAAAATAATAATATAAACCAAATCGAGTTCTAGAACGAAAAAATAAAAAGAATTGAACAAATAAACAAAAATACCTAAGACAAGTGATATCATCCGTATCGCGCTAAAATATCTTATATAAGTATTAACAAAATCATCAAATAATATAATATAACAACAAACAAACCAGAGACGGAGCAAGACCACGTGGAAACACGCGGGGCCAACGATACTCCAACCACCTCAAAATACAACAACGAGGCCCTGGTGTGAGAAACAGACCTATCTCTGATAAATCAGGTCGTATACCTTCTTTCCGCAACTAAAAATTAAAAGGAAAAAAAAAAAAAAAAAAAAAACAAAAAAAAATATATATATATCAATATACTAATATACAATTCGACATAAACAAAACTAACCTAAAAATAAACTCTTAATGAAAAGAATTGACAAATCATGATTAACATAGAGCAAAATAACGATAACGAAAATACTCTCTACAATAATAACATGGAAATAGGGATAAATAATATAGATTTAGAAACAATAAACGAAGTAATTATCGGTTCACAAGATGACTGGCAGCTAGCCCAGGGCAGGAAAAGAAAGAAAAACACCCTCCCGGAAAAAAATCATAACAAGACCAATAAACTATCTTTGAATTCCTCAGCAGAACGAACCATCACAGAACCAAAACAAAAGAGGAAAAGAGAATTCCTTCATGAGTTCCCAGAAAGAAGGAACAGATATACGGCTAAAGCAGCCGAACCATTTATAGTCTTGATAACAGAACAACGAGAAACCCACAAATCTGAATCTACCACAAAAGACAATTCAGAAAATGAAAACGACTCAACTCGCCAGAGGCTGGGTGGAGCTCCTGGAGGCGTAGGGTTAGTACATCCAATGATAATAGGTAAGAAATTGAAAGCTTTTAGTGATACAATAACTGAAATCAAAAGAAAAGGAAGAAACACGGTAGAAGTCAGGCTGAAAACATACCAAGACGCTAACAGATTAATAGAAACACAAGAAACCTTTCTACCTGAGATATGGAAAGCATATATCCCGGACAGCAGGGTTTCCAGAACAGGAATAGCAAGAGACGTAGACCCCTCCCTATCAGAAAAAGAAATTCTAGAAGGAATTGAATGGCTTAGTCCCCCGATCAGAATTCTCAGAATTGAAAGAATAAATAGAGTCACCAGAAACAATAACATCACAAATCTGATCCCGACAAGCACAATAAAAATAATTTTCGAGGGAAACGAATTACCAAACAAACTAACTATTTACAAAACCAGAATAAATATAGAAGCATTCGAACAGCGAGTCAAAAGATGCACAAACTGCCAAAGATTCGGACATATAACGAAACAGTGTAGGGGCACACAAAGATGCGCAGCATGTGGTGAAAATCACCACCAAGATGTATGCAAAAAAACCCGTGCAATCTGTATTAATTGCAGAGGAGAACACGCAGCAAGTGACCCAAACTGTGAAACATTCATAAAGCTTAAAATCATAAACAAAATAGCTGCAAGAGTAAACGTAGACCGAGCAGAAGCCACAGAAATAGTGAAGAAAAACTATCTAAATAATCTATATCGGACAGAGACGTGGTTGCAAAAAAACACGAAAACAGATTCCACACAGGGTAACGGCCCATGGCTGATAACTCCCGAATACCTAACAGACGAATCCGAAAATTTTCCGCCTCTCCAAAGCCATGAAAAAGAAATAACCACATCCAAAAAAAAAACAAAAGACCTTCAAACGAAATCCTTGAAAACTAGAAGGAAAATCCCAAGAATGGAAAACATCACAATTAACCAAGACGATAACTGTCCAACCCATAATAATAAAAATCTCAATGTTTCAGAGGAAGATGGGGAAAAAACAGCGAATAGCACACCTCCAAAGGACATAATCATCCACAAAACAACACATGTGATGTCCAACCTCGACGAGAAAACCACAGAAATCCATCCTTCAAACAATACAGTCTTGAACGTCCAAAACGAAACTCAAAACGAAAACACAACAATAAAAACCATAGTAACGAAACCTCCCAAACAAAACCTTGACAAAGAACCTACAGATACAGAACCTAAAGACACAAACGAAGATACACAGACCCAAACAGTCTTATAATCGTCCTATAAATCCCTCCCAAAATGCATTTCACAATAAATAGAACTCAAACAATACACCACCTGGACTTAACTTTATTTCCTTCATGTCAAATAAACAAATTAAATGTGCCCAATGGAACTGCCGAGGACTGAGAGGGAAAACGCATGAGATACCTTTACTAACAAAAGATAAAGACATTGTAATGCTAACTGAAACATGGCTACACAATACACACCCTTTTAAAATCCCAGGATTCACACTCATAAGAAAAGACAGGCAAACCGTAGAAAATGGAGGAGGAGTAGCAATAGCAATCAGAAATGGAATTAACTATTATATAAAATCTTTAGAAAACTATACGTGGTCTAAAAAAGGATTAGAAGCAATAGCTCTAGAAATACCCATCAAAAACAACGACAGTATAATAATAGTTAGTTTATATAAACCACCTAACATCAAAATAGACTATCAACAATGGAACAACTTCTTCCAAGACATACACCAACTCAATAAAAATTGCAACAAAATAATTATAGGTGGCGATTTCAACGCGAAATCACCCTCTTGGGGAAGCAAAACTTCTAATTCTTGTGGAAATGCCCTCAATAAAACAATAAATAACCAGAACTTTGTAGTTTTAAATAGCAAAGCTCCCACATATATATATCAAAACCAAAAATGGGACGTTCTAGATATCACTCTAGCCAGTGCTAACCTCGCCCCCCACTGCAGCTGGGAAGTGCTAGACGAAAATCTGGGCAGTGACCACCTCCTAATAGAATTTCAGATCTTCGGACAAGATATTACCCCCCTAAACAGAAGACCAGCAATCATAACTAAAAAAGTAGATTGGCTGAAATTCAGGGACTCCCTCAATAAAATAAACATTAGAGGCCCAATAACAAATACAAACGTGATAGAAAAATACGAAGAGCTAAAATCTATAATCCAAAAAAATATCCTCACAACTGGCGCTAAAAACAACAATATACTAGAAAACAAAAATAAATGTAAACACCAACCCAATACATGGTGGAATGACGAATGTCAAAAGGCTATAGAGAGGAGAAGAACAGCGTTCAAGAACTACAAAACTCAAACAAACAGAAAAAATCTAGAAGCATGGATTGAGGAAGATAGGAAAACCAAGGAAGTACTCAAAAAAATAAAGAGAGAATCCTTCAAAGAATTCACAACGAACTTAAATATTAATACCCCAATTAAAAAAGTTTGGAGGGTAATAAGAATATTCAGTGGAGCCCAAACCAATCAAGGCTCAAACACGAACATAAACGATGAAAACCAAAAACTAGAATTAGATAAAATAATTAACAAACTGGCACCACCATCAGCCTTTATACCCCCACTAATCAATATGCAAGAAAAACAAATCATAACCAAGGGAATATGGCACCCCTGCTCGAATAACGAAATAGAAATGATCATCAAACACCTTAAATTACGTTCAGCGGCAGGCCAGGACTTGATTAACAATGAAATATTAAAAGCCTTAACGGCCAACGCAGTAGAGCAACTTAAAAAAATCTTTAACAAAGTCATGTACACAGGCCTTATTCCAAGCGACTGGATTAGATATGAAATATGCTTAATCCCAAAAGCTAATAATGGTTTCAGACCAATCTCGCTGGCTTCATGCCTACAAAAAGTTTTCGAAAGAATAATCAAAACAAGACTTGAGTACTTCCTTGAAGCTAACTACACCATCCCTAACTCACAATTTGGCTTTAGAAAACTAAGATCATGCCAAGACAACATTAACATTCTCACCACAGATATCATTAATGGTTTCTCAAAACAAGAGAACACAATAACAATTTTTTTAGACCTAGAAGGCGCTTATGATAACGTCATACCAAGATTATTAATTGAAAATCTAAGCGAATTAAACCTCCCCCAATACATCATCAGACTTATAGCAAATCTCATCTCTCTCCGCAAAGCGAATTTTTTCTTCAAAGGTTCCTTAATAGACCGGAGAAACCTAGACAAAGGGCTACCACAAGGTACAGTCCTGAGCCCCTTACTTTTCAATCTATATCTAAGAAAATTAAATGAGAACATCGAAGATTGCTCATCTTTACAATATGCGGATGATATAGCCTTATACTGTCGAGATAAAGACATAGAAAAGGGCCTGAAAAGAATGGAAAAAAGTATTCAAAGATTAAATACATGGTTAAAAAACTTAGGGCTGAACATTAACGGCCAGAAAAGCAAATTAATCATCTTTAGCAAAACTAAAAGAGCATTAGACAATAAATACTTAACCATAAACGAATATAGAGTAAAAAATAACTCCACGGCATCCTTCCTAGGAGTAAAGATGGACTACAAACTTAATTGGAAATCCCTGGTCAAGGATACAAAGAATAAAACGCACAAAGCCATTAATATCATAAAAACACTAGCAGGAAAATCATGGGGAGCACACCCAACAGTGCTGCTAACGGTTTACAAAGGTTTAATTCGCTCTAGATTAGAATGGGCCATTACTTGCACTAGCTCTTCGACTACAACATGCTTTCACTCCTTGAACCCTGTTCAATACACCGCCTTAAGAATAATACTGGGATGCTTTAGATCTACACCAACTAATATACTATTAGACTTAGCAAAAGAAATATCGTTAGAATACAGGGCACAAATTCTCACCATAAGATACTTGACCAAAGCCTATACATCCCTAAGACACCCTCTGATACCAAAGATAACGCACACAGAAGAACTAATTAGAAGAAATAGAAGAACCACAACTGAATGCCAAAGATATATCATATATAAAATGTGGACTAAATATAAAGACAGAATAAAAAACATTAAAAGATACCAAATTGCCCCTTTCTTTGAAACACCCCTACTACCTCAAATCACTGCAATCGAACACAACACAGAAATAGGCAGGAAAATATTATCACTAGACCCAAAATTGGCCAATAAAACATTTATAGAGGAAACAAAAGCAAAATTCAAACACAGGGAACACAACCCCCCAATATCAATATACACAGACGGCTCAAAAATAAAAAATGCAGAATTTGTTGGTTTTGCATATCATATTCCGGAACTCCAAGCTAACACAAAGTTTAAAACACAAAATCATGCAAACATATTCGAAGCTGAAGCAAATGCAATAATTGAAGCACTCAAATTCATAAAAAACAGAAGAACAAATAGAGACATACTAATAAACACAGATTCCTTAAGCGTACTTTTGTCACTAAACTCAGCAGAAATCAACCCAAAACTCCACCCCTTAATCCTAGAAATAAAATCCCTCTACTCACGCATAACCCTTACAGGCAGAAACATAAACTTCATCTGGTGCCCATCTCATAGAGGCATAAGAGGTAACGAGACAGTAGACCAATTGGCAAAACTAGCAACCACAACAGGCACATACAAAAACACAGAAATAACACCACAATACATAGCTAAATCAATAGAAAAAATATTAATACAAGAAGACCTTACCAAAAAAAAAGAATCCTTCAAAAAAAAAGGCACAATATACAGTAAACTCTGCCAGATTGAATCTAAGGAACCCTGGTGGAAAAACTTAAATATGAAGAGAAAAGAAATTAGTCTCATTAATAGGATAAGATCAGGACACATAGGCGTCAACGAACACCTATATAAAATAGGACTAGCCGAATCCCCGGACTGCCCATGTGGACATCCAGTCCAGGAGCTCAACCACGTCTTCTGGGAATGTGAACTAAACACCTTCAATATCACCGAATTGAACAAGGAACTAATAAACGCAAAACAATTCCCACCTTTTGAAATACGAAGCCTTTCTTTCTCGAACTCTGAAAAAATTCTCAAAGCGATCTGCAATTTTGCAACAAAAATCAAAGATATAACAGATCTCATTTACTGACAACTTAAATAAATAGCATACCAGACATCTAGAACCGATAACCACCGAAAACTATTAAAGAAATACCATTAAAAAAAAATAAAAAAATAAAAAAAAAAAAAAAAAAAAATAAAAAAAAAAATAATAATAATAATAATAATAAATAAATAAATAAATAAATAAGTAAATAAATAAACGAAAATAAAAATAATAAATAAGGAAAAAAAAAAAAAAAAGCAATCATAACGACCCTTGGCCGAAGCGGGTATTCCAGTGGCCAGGCTAGACTCACTCACCGAGCTACCGGGAGTCTAGCCAAAAAGAAGAAGAAGAAGAAGAATGACCAATGAACAACGCGCTTCACTGACCTAAGCTTCTCGCTCGCTCTCGCTCGTGCGCTGGTTACAAGAATAATTTTCCGTGTGAACGGGCCTTAAACTCCGGTGTTGTTGTTTCTACTACTTCTTCTTCTTCTTCTTCGTCCAATTGCCCAATTGAATCTTGTACAAAAAAAAACGCGGCCGCTGCGCACTCGCGAAGCGCGAAAAACTGTTTTCTGTTCGCCTCTTTACGCTTTCGTTATTATTCTTCTTTATTTCTTTTTTTTTTTCTTTTTTCCATGTTCACACGCGTGCTTGTCGATTTAAATTAATAGTTTTGTTGTTTGTTATATCGTAGTGCGGTGGAAAACAAAAACAAACTCTTATTTGTAAGCTTGAAATATTGGACAGCAAATTTAACCTTTTTTCGTTTGTTGGAAGCAACGCATATATTTTTTGCCTCGAAATTTAACCCTCTTAACGATGGCCGGTAGAGGAGTTAAAAAAGCGCCGAAAAAGAAAGGTGCCAACGGATACAAATTACCTGATCCCATACCAAAGGGCGAAATAATTGTTGATCTCTCAAAAAAACAATGGATCCTTGGAGAATCAATCGGAATTGGCGGTTTCGGCGAAATTTATTCCGGTATTTATTTCCATCGAATTTCTGTTTTATGTCGATATGTTAAAAATTTTTGTTCGAAATTTCAAACGTAATTGTTTCGCAGCTGCTCCGTATTCAGGAAAAACACCCAAAGATTATCCGTTCGTCATAAAAATTGTAAGTTTTTCAAAATTTTTCCATTTTTCTCTTTTCTCGTGTGTGTTCTTTTTTTTTTGTTTCTTTTCCTTTCCCCAATAAATGATGGAAATAATCGGATTTCAAGGAACCTCATGGAAATGGGCCGCTCTTTGTGGAAATGCATTTTTATATGCGTAATGCCAAACCCGAAGACGGTGAGTAAAAAAAGAAACGACGTAAATCTAATCTTTTTGAGGAATTTGTAAAGTTTGATTAATCTCGATAACTTTCCTCTCGCAGTCGATGCTTGGAGGAAAAAAAAGAAGCTGCAGCATTTGGGAATGCCTAAATTCATCGGATCCGGCAGTCACGAATGTCACGGAACAAAATATCGTTTTGTTGTTATGGAACGTTACGGCGCCGACCTGTGGAAATTGTTTCTCGAGAACGGTAGAAATTTCCCGGAGGAAACCGTCTACAAAATCGCTGTACAAATCGTAAGAATATTAGAAAAACCAATTCTTAGCGATTTTTCCCGCTCCATCGACGGTAAAAAAAAAAAAAGTCTCAATCCGATGAAATTTGAACTCTTCCAGATAGACGTTCTGGAGTACATACACGGTAGAACGTACATTCACGCGGACATAAAAGGTGGGAATCTGCTCATGGACTTGAAATCACCGAATCACGTATATTTGGTTGATTTCGGTTTAGCCTCCCATTATACCACAAAACCGGAGTACAAACTTGATCCAAAGAAAGCCCATAATGGAACGATCGAATACACGAGTAGGGATGCTCACATGGGAGGTGATGAGAATTTTTTTACTCTATTTTACTCCATAGTCCTCGCTCGCGAATGTCTAATATCGTTTTGGTCAAATGGAAATACCATCGAATACTCGAACGCGAAACGTTTGAAAAAATAACGGATTCGAAAAAAAAAAAAAAACAAAAAAATACGGTGAAAATGCACATTTTTCAAAATTTTTCTTTTCAAGCTGTGTATACGAGCGATAGAAAAATAAAATCATTGATAAATAACGACATTCGGAATGAAAATTGCTTATTACGAATATATTAAAATTTATCTCCGACAGTTCCAACGATGAGAAGCGATTTCGAAATTCTTGGTTATAATATGGTTCAGTGGCTTTGCGATTCGTTACCGTGGGATTCTAATCTGAAAGATCCGTCGGCAGTTGAAAGGCAAAAAGAGAAAGCGTTCGAGAACGTACAACATTTTTTGAAGCAATGTTTCGGATCCCGGATACCTTCGCCAATGAGTGAATACATGAAATTATTGGCCGAATTAAAATTCAACGAGACTCCAAATTACGCGAAATTCCGTAAAATTCTGATCCAAGGTTTGGAAAAGTTAGGCTGTAGCGTTGACGGAAAATTAGAATTTTCCGTATCCGCTGAAGCCCCTACGAGACCACCGCCCACGGTGACGCCGAGGAAAAATAAAAAAGTCACGGAAACACCGGTGAAGAGAAAAAGTCCACGCGTCAAAGCGTCCAGAAGTCCGAGTCCGAGTTTCGGGATTGGCTCCTCATTGGACGAGAGCACGGTCGGCGTTGTCGTTGACAAAAAACGCGAGGGCGTTCGGGGCTTGAGAAAAATCGTCGAAACCATGGACGACGATTCGGACGCCGAATACGATATATGCATCACGAAAAAACGAAAAGTCAAGAAAATCGAGGAAAAAACGGTGCCAGTAATTACCACGGCCAGGAGACCTCGGAGAAAGCCTATGGAATTTTTGGATTCCAGTGCAAATTCTGAGCCTGAAGTAAAAACAAAATATTTCAATTTTCTTTTACCCAATATGATGATGAAAAAAATTCATCGCATCCTTTGAATTTTTTATGAATTATATTTTCTATTTCAATTTTTTTTTTTTTTTTTTTTTTTTTTTTCAAATCCATTTCTTTTATTTTACGTTAACAATCTTAGATTATTGATAAAATTGATGCTCGTTTTTTGCAGATCGTAACGAGAGGCACGAAATCGCGGCCGAAAACAATATCATCCAAGATAGCGGATCGCGGGAGGACTGGGGCTCGGCGGAAAAACACGTTCGACGATTCGAATACCGACGTCGATATGTTTGGCGATGGAGATGACTAACGCGAATGCATTCGGCCTGATTTTTTGATTCTATGTGCAGTCGACGACGAATAACTCGCGTGTTTTTCACAAACAAAAATTCAGAATTATGTTTCGAATGTCGAACGGACGAAAGAATCCGTTCGAACGTTGTTATGAAATAAATGAACTCGACTTATTCTCTGCCACTTATTCCGACGAATGAAACGCTCGATAAATATTTCAGTTCAGATTTTTTTAAATCCGTCTCGTTTTTGCTATTATTTACTGTTGAACAGTGTCGCTGATTATTATTAATTAAGATTATCGATAACAACGTCATTCCATTGTTTGAACGAATCGACCGAGCCGAGAAAATTTTGTCAAGTTTTGTATAAAAAAAAAAAAAGCATCTTTTTTGTCTCCAATAAAGACGAATTTTTGTAATCTCCTTTGACACAACAACGGCTTTATTCTAAAGTTTATACAGGAAATGGAGATTGGAGTATTAATTTTGGAATAAATATTACTTCTTCAATTTTTGTATCTGTGGAGCGCTTATTTTAACTTTCCCGGGTATGTTTCTCGCGATCGTCTCGTCCTTTACCGCCTTGAGAAGATCTTTTTCCCGCGGCGTTATCGCTTTGTCGCGTAAAAATACTGCTACCGCAGTTTTTGCCGCTTTGCCTCTTTTCCCCGTTCCCGGCATCAGTTTTACTTTGAATCTGAAATTGGAAAAAATAAAATTAACTCTTTTAGCTATTGGAAACTTGAAATTATTAGAAGAGAAAAAAAATACTGGTACATTACTTGTAATTGAGGACGGTATTGTAAGGGGCGATAACAGGCACGGCAAACAATAATTCGTCTTCCGATAGAGGTTTTCCGGTTAATTGATCTATCATGTCGATTTCCGGTGCTGGTCCAACGTCATCGTCGTCGGCATTCTCCATATTTTTTGCATATTGCTGTGCAGCCAAATTTGGCTTATTTGGATTTCCTCGTTTTTTGCCCTGCTTCGGACCGGATGGATCCTGGTTTTTGTTTTTTCGTTTGTCCTCTCTCGCTGCTCCGGCTGACTGAAAAATCATCAATGAAAAATCAAATGTTTTGTTCCAAATATAAAATGATGAAATATTTATTCAACGATAAAAAGTACCTTCAGAACTTCCATGAGAATTCGTCGATCCTCCTCGTCCTGATCCTTATATTTCTCCTTCATTTTTTTCAATCGTCCCTTTTGACCTCTCTTCATAACATTAGCTTCGTTTTGTTTGAGCCCCTTATTATCTGGCTTTTGTTCTTCGTCTTTCGTGTTTATTTTCGTTCGTAGTTTTCCTTTTTTCGACGACGTTTCCGGAGGTGTCGGGCCAGCAACCGGTTTGTCGTCGCCCAAGAATACAACTTGCTCGCTTTTTATTTCTACCGCAGTGCTCGACAATGGTTGACTGTTGTTTATCACGAGTTTCATTCTGCATATACGATGAAACGAAGTTAATTTCATAAAAATTGATCGTCATTAAATAATTTCTTTAATTATTTATTATTTTTCATTCCGATTATGAAATTGTACCTCGATCCTGTGAGATCCAATTTAATTTGTGTGTCAGGAAACAGAGAATTTTCCTCGTCATCGTCGCTACCATCGGACGAGTCTGCATTACGATTTTTTAAAGTTTCTTCTTCCTCGATCGTATTTAATTCATCTTTCGTATCAGAATCATCGACTTTTTTTTCTTCTTCCAGTTGTTGCTCGATTTTTTCTTCCTCGTTCTCATGATCGTCTTCCAGTTCGATTTCCTTGTCGACTTGGATCGACATTTCCATTGATATATTGTCTTCCTCGATCGTTTTTACCCGCCTCTCATCTCTGTGTCTCTCGATCGAACTTTCCTCGAGTCGAAATAAAAAACCAAGTCCCATCACCAATTGACAAGGCGGAAGATAATTTTTTTTCCCCCGAATCATAAACGAACCCGTTGTTAAATACTCTCCGGTTGGAGCTGTTTTCGACACCTGGTCGTGGTTCACCCACCATGCGCCCGCGATCACCTTTGCTTCCCAGGCAACGCTGCGTCCAACAATTTCTTTCTCTTTATGTATTCTTTTTTTTTTTTTTTATTTTCATGGGGAAACCCTCGTCAAAATGGTTTATTAATAAACGGTACATAATAATAGTACATTTTGATGGAAACTCTTGGCCCATAACTTTTTTTTATTTTTTATTCCATCACTTTTTACATGGCGCTTGAAATGAGATTGAGAAATAGTCGAGTACACTTTTTCTTATTTTTTCAGCCAAAACGAATTTTGAGTATTATCTTTTCGAAGCGAGCAGCAGCGGTTCTCGAATTTTTCCGGAATCCGGAATTTCAACATTTCAAAACATAGAAAAAATTTTCTACACATAATCACAGTTTTTTTTTTTTTTTTTTTACGAGCTATCGACTTTGAAAGTAAAATTTCTGAAAATTTTTTAACAATCGGTCAGCGGTAAACGCACAAAAAAAATCACATCTCTACTACGGATGGTGGCTCAAAATGTTGTACATATAATTACGGATTTTTGGAAATTTTTTCAGAATTTTAAAACGGGGCGGTTTTTATTTCAAAAAAGGGTTATTATGAAATAAAAAAAAGAAATAAAAACAAAGTCAGGCTGTCTTTAGGACCAGATGTTATCATGTATGAAAAAAATGAATGAAATTGGCAAGCGTCAGGGAAAAAGTCTGCCGGTTTTGGCGTAAATAAATATTATATATATAAATTTTATAGATTTTTTCGAGTATACCTGTATGCTACAGCCATTGTACCAGCCTCCGCTAAACTTTTCGGTGGAACAGGCTCGCCGCTTGGATTTTTCAAAACAACGGAACTCGCACCGGTAAGATCCGCGTGAACGTACAAGTCGCCAGGGCGAAGATAACGCTTGACGATCAATTCGTTCTGTTGCTGATCGCGTCCACCGATAACTGAAAAATTGACGGTCAACCACGAAAATGGCGACGGTATAGATGAATCTCGATGGTAAATCGAAAGGAAATTCTCTCAAAGATGGAAGATGGAAAAATCCACTGACCCAAATAATTTTCCGAAGTAATGAACCAATAAAATTTCTCGAACCAATAAACTTTTCTGGCTTTATTGATGCTATGAATAGCTTGAACTTCCTTGAGAGTCTGTTTAGTTTTCCGTTCGGCAGATTTGAGAGCTTTGCCTTCGGACTCGATGGTTTTTTGTTGTTTCTTGGCTGCTATTTTTTTTTGGCTGTAATATTTTTTGGCATTGGCATGAGCGGAGCAGGCAAGATCGATATCGACGATCATCGGTTGAATACAATTTTCATCGTCGTCGGCATAAGGATCGGTCAGATAGATAGAGGCGTGATTCGTCTCGAGTTTTAATTTTTTTATGGCCAATGCTACGGGATCGCCGATGGATTGGGACTCGTTGAGCATAGCTTGAATTTCGGGCCAGGACATTTGGCTAGCGAGGGCGCACCGAAGGGCAAAGGCAGCGTCTTGGACTAATTTTTGATTTCTCGTTATCAATTCGGCCTTGAGCTCGTCGATTTCTTGGGTTTGCTTCAAACTGACGAGCCTACGATCGTGATCGATACGAACGTTTTTCAATTTTTTCAACGCTTCGCGCTCTTGAGCCAACGCCTTGAGGTCCAATTTTTGACTTTCCATCGACGAGTAATATTCGTCGACGGCTTGGTCAAAAGTTTCGAATTCTTTGCGAGGCTGGCTTTTATTTTGCTCCAATAATATCGGATGAAAGTCGACATTTGCGAGAATAAAATCTTCTCCTCCGTCCTGCAAAGGTTTTGTTTCTTTCTTCTGAATTATGTAACCCTTGCCGGCGGCGGGTGCTCCTTTAACCCCCTCCAATATTTTTACCGCTTCTTCCAACGCGGACAGCAATCGATCCGAGTCTTTCTCCGCATTGAAATCTTTTCCTATTTTACATCCCGGTACAAAATTCCATTTCAAGAGTACGTGATCTA
Organism: Campoplex capitator; assembly: GCA_037576405.1. Lineage (NCBI taxonomy): Eukaryota > Metazoa > Arthropoda > Insecta > Hymenoptera > Ichneumonidae > Campoplex > Campoplex capitator. The sequence goes on along the minus strand of JARBWI010000032.1, from coordinate 2,146,784 downwards.
TCAACGCCGAGCCAAACTCGACCAGCGGATTCAGAATCTTTTTCAAACTCTCCCCTTCCTTCGCATCCTTCAATTTATTAATTATCTCATCTCCCGATGGCATCAGACTCGTATGCGCACGATCCAGCGGATATTTTTCTTTAACCGCAAATCTTAAACAATATTTCCAATTATTTTCAAATAAAGTTTCAAAAAATGTGTATTTACCTACGGATGAAGGATTTTATTCTTTCGTTTTTCAATATGTTTTATAAGCGTCGGAATGTTGGTACCTTATTTTTTCACCTTCGGTGTGAGGTCTCAAAATATTGAGTATCGTCATTTCATGATCCGTCAGAACAATATTTCCTCTGTCGTATACTTCCAACATGACGTGATAAGCCGCTTCGCCGCTGCCAAATTGCAAATCTATCATTCTGTCCGTACCAATTTGCTTGAGACTCTCGAGACGCTTGTTTTTCAGGTGTTTTCTCAACTGTCGAAATAATTATAATTTAGTTTTTTTTCATCGAACTGATGAAACAACGAGAGAGAGAGAGAGAGAGATGAGAATTACCTTCATGGAAAAGCCGGAGGGTGCAGTATTTTTTGGCCATTCAAAAGCCGTCGTGTGAATTCTATTACCGGATTCCAGTAGCAAAATACATTTTTCTTCGCCGCGTTGCAGTCGAATAAGATAAGTTCGATGATCGATATCATATATTTGATTAACTCGCATACCAACGAGCCTGAAAGTTTATCAAGCGGAGAAACATAAAAACGAATGAAAATAATGAATTTCAACGAGTGACGACGGCTCTAACGTCAACGTGAAGCAATACGTGACGTTGCGCAGCCCGATAAATGCATGCTTAACCTAAATCCTTTTCAATGCTTTCATCCGCGAATAAAATTTCATTTTGAGCCACAAGTTGAATCATTTTTTTAAATTGAAAAGCTTCATTTACCTCTGCAACTCTGTGACGGAGCACACGAGATCGAGCGTGTCGAATCGTGTCTTCATTTTTTTTTATGATTCGTCGCTGCTGCTGTTGCTCGTTGCGCATAAATGCGTAAAACGAAACAAAATAAAAATGGAGTTTGACAACAGCAGCAAACGGCAGCAGCTGACTCTTAGGTTAGGTCGTACATCTGCCGTCGTGTTCACATCGTGTGCCAATAAAATAAATAAAAAACAGCGGATTAGAAATACAAAGCGCACGGTGGCAGGGGGGGCGGGCCTTTTGAATGGTTAAACGAAAGCTAGCTGTTGGTTTTTTTGCTTGGCATTTATCGGGCATCGAGACGTTTGAATTATTCGAATCGACTTGGAATATTTGCTGTAGGTGAATCGCAAAATAGAAATACATTAATTTGTAAATACGTTTTACCGGTATATATCTCGTTACTCGACAATAAAATAAAGGGACGTGTTCTTCATCCTGCCGTTCTGCTGCGGTAAATAAGCGCGGCGGCCGGCGGATTATGGGTTTTTCCCAAGGATCACAACAATATTCAGCAGCAGCACACAGGTTGTTTTGAACGAGACAGAGGGTGCGGAGCAGAGCAGGAGCAGGTATATAAAAGCGGGTTATTTCTTTGACTGAAATGATCGGTGCACATCGCAGGCATGCACGCAGTGCACAGGTATATAATACGGCGCGGTGCGAGCAGCCTGCCGCCGCTTTGTATTATATTCTTGACGCGCGCGCGACGAGACACGTCGCCGTTTCAGATTAATTTTATTGTATGTACCAAAACGATCACGAATCCCCCGCTCTCTCTCTCTCTCTCTCTGTTGAACGACGTTTCTATTTACGCATATTTATCAGATGTTTGTATTGCGACCATGAAAGTCAATAAATCTTCTCTCCGTCGCGCGCGCATCGCATAATATATTATTATTTCTATTTATCCGCGATAAATCCGTGACATAATGATTTTATAAAATGAAAAGCAGTGTTTTGATTTTATTAAAATAATTGAATAAAATGGGGAAAGTGTTGATATATTGATATGGAGATAAAAGTAATTGTCATATATTTTGTAGCATCTTTTCGAATAACTTGAGAAATGATTAGAATAATCCGGGAGCCACGACACACAGGTCGGAGCTAGAGAAAAGCGCGGGAGAAAAGCAGTTTGTTTCGCAATTCGCCGCATATCGCGCTCTGTATAATATATCATGGATATATGTATAGGTATATATAAATCGTGGCGCGATCGTGTGAATTTTGTATGTAGGTAAAATTCATTAATTTATATGAATTTTTGGATAATAAGTAAAAAGGGAAAGACGCGCGTGGGCATGCGCGCTTGCGCGCGGCTCTATGGCCTCTATGCTCTATTATTTCGCGGCCCAACCGGGGATTAACGGAGCGGAGGGGCGGGTTCAAGAAGCGCTGCGATTGGTTGGTTCAATCGCGAAGCCGCAAGCAGGCGACGATTCGAAAGTCGGTTTGTCCGATTTGGATATTTGGATATTTGGATTTTGGATTTCGGATTGGCAGTTGCCTCCCGAGAATCGTGCGCCCGCTACGTATTACGCGTAAAAGCAGAAAAATTGATGAGGATCGCGGGACATTTGTAAATTTTGTAAAATGGCTTGCTCTTCCGAAGTGAAGGAATTTATGTCCGGGCCACTTGTGCAGTGGGTGAGTCGAAAAAATATTATTGCCTTTTTGTTGTTGTTTTTTTCACAACATGATTCCGTAATGTTTGACCAAATTTTTCAGCTGGCGAGTTGTTGTCTCGATGATCCTAAAACATTGATCGATTACAACGATTTGGTCGAGGGTCATTTAATGTATAAAGTATATCTACAAATGTAAGTACATGTACGCAATTTGTTGATTGTTTAGTGCGCGCTGAAAGAAATATAACCCCCCCCCCCCCGTTATGTTAAAAGCGATCCGGAGCCTCTTTACGATGGGATTTTACCAACGTCAGCCGGAGATGCGAGCCGGAGAAGGAAGAATTTGGAAATAATAGGGAAGAATTTGAAGCAGTTTTACGAAGAAAAATTGGGCCATTTGATAATAAAAGAAGCAGACACGAGGAATTTGGGAGAGGAGCCACTGTCTCACGTGGAAGAAGCTCGATTGATTATTCTCTTGTTATTAGGCTGCGCCGTTCAATGCCCCAACAAAGAGAAATTTATAACGGAAATAAAAAATCTCGATCTGGATATTCAGCTCGAAATAGTAGATTGGATAAAGCGAATAACCGATAAATCTGACATCGTTGTCACGAGGGAGAGTTTGGAAAATGCGAGGATAACCGGGCTTTTCGAACGAATTAAACATTTGCTTCAAGAGCGCGATCTTTACAAAGAGGTAATGATGCGCGCGCGCATGTATATATAGCGGCAGCAAGCAAATTTTCAATTTATTTGTTTTATAGAAATGGGCGGCGGCAGCGACTCTGCTGAACGATATGGCGATAGATACTGAGAATGAGGATGAAAGAGCAATAAATAGCGCGACATCTGCATCGGACCGAAAAATGAATAATCATTCCGGTGTTATTATCGTTGAATTGGCCGATTGGAAATCGAAATTGAGGAAGCAGCGTCAAAGATTGTGAGTATCGCGTGTTATTGTTGATGATTGTTGAGCAGTCGGGCGGAATGAAAAAAGAAAAAAAGAAAAAAGATGACCGGTATATTTACTATATATTATATTCTCGCGCAGGGACGAGAAAGCCGAGGCTCTTATCGAGTGCAAAGAAGAACTCGAACGCGCAAAAGCATCCTTGTCCAAGGTTAAACAAGAGGTTACACAAACAATTATTATTTATTCGCGCGCGTATATTAGCAAAATAAATTTTGATAACATAATATTTATTCAGAATTGGGAATTGAGCCGCGCAGCACGGACCGTTAAATCTTATAAGGACGAGTTGGATGCGATGACGGAAAGAGCCGATCGAGCCGATCGTTTGGAATTGCAAGTTGAACGATATCGTGAAAAATTGACCGATTTGGAGTTTTACAAAACTCGGATCGAAGAGCTTCGCGAAGATAATCGGCAAGTTATTAATCGCGTATCATGATTTAAAAATCAAAATTATATTTTTTTCTGTTGTTTTAACTTGCAACATTTTCAAGGATATTGAACGAAAATCGTGAAATGTTGGAACAACAGTTGAGATCTTGGAGACGGAATAACGATAAAGTTAAAAAACTCCAAGCCCAAATAATCGAGTACGAGAAACTTGTTAACGAAATGTCACTGGTATGCGAGCAGCATGCAGAGTCGTCTGCTCATTCATTTTATAAATTAATGTTGCGGCGCCCCCCCCCCCCCCCCCCCCCCCCGTTAGTTGTTTATTAATTTTATTATGAAATTTCGACAGGAACAAAGTGCCGACAGAGAAAAGTTTAAGGAGCTATTCGAGGAAAATTGCGAGCTGCATCGATTTAAAAAAGCTGCAGCGAACGAAGCCGCAATGAAGCATTATCAGGCTGGATTGCGGATAGAGGCGGAACAAGAGGAGGAACCCGCCCCCGGTAAATCGCTATTCAATTAAATCCGCATCATCGTTCAATCTCCTATTTCGCATTATTTATTCGCGGCAAATATTTTAATTAATATTTAGCGGGAGCGCCGGATAACTGCAGTCTGTCGGAGCAATTGACCAAGAGCGCGCAAGCTCGTGTGCTCAAGCTCGAGCACGAAAATCAACGATTGACGGCGATGATCGATTCGTTCGAGGATAAATGGTTCTGCGCAACGACTCGGCGAGTGATGGAGCTTCAGAGAGAGAGAAATGAATTATCGATGAAAATTAATTCTTTGAGCAATGAAAAAGATAATTTGTCTCACAAGAATTCTGACTTGGAAGCTCTATGCAGAGAGGCTCTCGAAGAAAATAAAAAATTGCAGAATATCTTGCTGAACAATCGGAGAAATTCTATCGATAGACACCACCAAGAGGATTATTGTCAGGTATATACGCCAGCATAATTATCTTTTTTTTTTTTTTTATTTTTTCGAGTCTGCGGCATGCGCGCAATAACATTTATTTCCATCGAAAACATGAGCAGCAAAAAAAAAAGAAAAAAATTGCATCTCTCGTTATATATGCATGTTTTTTGCAACAGGCTCAGCGCGACAAAATCGCCGTGAAACAACTGGAAAATAATTATGACACGGTTTTCAAAGAGAAGCAAAAAATTGAGTCGCTGCTCGAGAGTGCGCAGAGGCGAGCCGACGATTTGGAACTATCGTTGCGACTGTCGAATCAACAGCTCGAGGAATTGAAAACTTTCCAACAAAGTGCCAAAAAAGTAGAAGCTAAATGCTACCAACTCGAAAATACGCTTACGATTTTGGAGAAAGAAAAACAAGTTGCTCTTGATGATATTCGCAGGATGCGTGGAACAATCGAGGTATACGCAATATTATTTTCACCGATCAACGACATGCAAACGCGTTTTCTCGCGCGGTGTGTGCTGTCTCGTTACTCGTTATACTCTCTTATTTCTGCGATGCGCCAATAAATTTTTCTTTATTCCAGAATAAGGACATGGCTCTTGACAGATCGACCAATAATGTCATTTTACTGGAACAAAAAGTTGAGAAGCTCGAGGAAAAAATAAAAAATTTCATTTCCGAAATTTCGAGGTAATTAAAAAACGATGTAAAAAAAAATAAATTCATCTCCGTTAATGAATATATTATTATTTTGATTAAGGCTCGAAGAGGTGAAAAAATTGTACAACGAATTGGTCTCGAAATCAGAGATCCTCCTCCACCAGCACCACGAGAAGTCGATGACGACGACGACGACGGCGACAGTGGGGCGGACGATTGCTGGTCAACGATTGACCGAGGTTTTAGAGAAATTGGATCTGAGCGTTGAATCGTTACTGAATCTTCCGCTGGAAATGATTGTCGAGAGGTAATACGAGACAATGAAAATAAATCATATTATTTGAGGACGAATGACGATTATGAATTTGTGTGCGTATTTTTTTTTATTCCAATCAGAATCGGAGGAATCCCCGAGGTAATAAATTATGTCGAGCGCTCGGTCCTCGAAAGAGCTCCAAATGCTGGGGAAAAAAAATCGTCAGCGAGGAAGCAGCAGGTTATTTATTCGTTATTTTTTCATCAAGTATCGCGCGTGAAGAATGCTGCTCGAATAATGTGTGTTTTTTTTTTTTTTTTTCGGATAATTTGTGCGCGACGTAGAAAGATACGACGACCAAGCAGGCTTTGCTAGCGAGAATAAAAATAGCTGGAGCAGATTCGGCGGCGGAGCAACTAATATCGGAAAGGACGAGACTCGAAGTGGTGTCTTTGACGACGACGACTCTTGGCGAGTCGCAAAGGCCCCGCTCTGGACGGACCGGTCAACCGGCGGCAAATAATCTCCAGCAGCCGATGCTGACAAATGCTCACCTGCTCGCGGTAGCAGAGAAGCAAGGGGTAATTCGAGTCAAAATTATTGCGTAACGACGAGTAAGTATGAAAATAAAAAAAATATTATTGATGCAGATAAAGATGATGCTTGGAGAAGCTGAAAATGCGATGAGAAAACTTTTGGAAGAAAAGAAGAATTCGGTGAAGCAGGCTAGCAGCAGCAGCAGCAGCAGCAGCAGCAGCAGCATCGTTACCAACGAATCGGCGGCTCTAATAACGAATGAAAAAAGTCTGAGCGCGTTGCGCATCGAACACGCCAAGCTCGAGGTATAATGCGGAGAAACAAGGTTCGCTCGCGTTCAGCAATAGTGTGCGGCGACATGATTTATTAATTCTACTCATCTCCCCCCCGCAGGAAGACTTTACGAATTTATACGCCTCGACGGAAATATTAAAAAACGAGCACCTACATCTTCAAGAAAATTACAAAAAAATGAAGCTCCAACTTGATCGTGCGAGGATGAAACGGATCGAGATGCGGACCGAATTGAATTCAAAAATTCATAAATGCACAGCGTTGGAACTTGAGATGAGGAAATTAAATAAAAGTTCCGAAATGTTGCTGCAAATAAATTGTGGCCTGGAGAGCAATCGACGATCGTTGATGAATCATTTGAGTCTATTGTTCAATCAGTATAATGAATTATTGATCCACTCGTTCGAGGACAAGGAACACTATCACACGGAAGAAAAATTATACACGTGAGTCATGAGTTTGAAAAAAAAAAAAAAAAAGAAAACATTTTTGCCCGTCGCATCATTTGCGTAATGGTGAAATTCATTTTTCTCATCAGCGATAAAGTCAATCATCTGCATAGACAGAAGGAAAAACTTGAAGAAAAAATAATGGACCATTACAAAAGGATGGAGAATTGTTCGATGAAGAAGAAAAAATTTGGAGCTAATCTCGTGAAAAAAGTTCGAAAAGCTGGCCAACTATTGAGCATGGTATTTTGATGCACTCATTTTTAATCCAATACCCAATACCAAATTTGCGTGCGACGAGTCGTATATCGATATTGTTATTGTTATTTTTTTTTTCAATCAGAATCGTCGATCTTGGACCGAAGACCCGACGAAACAATTGGATAATAACAAAACATACGAATCCACCGAATCGGGTGGAAACGATTCGGATGGGAGTATAGATTTCCAACACAAGCCCGTAACGACTGAGTTGGCCAAATCGGCAGTTATCGAGGATAAGATTTGTCGTTGGGTCATTGAAAAGCATTAGATTATAAAATGAAGTCTCCAAACTTTCTTTACTTTTATAGGATATTTTTGTCCATGATGATTAATTGTAAAATTAGCGATATTTCGGTTTACCGTTTTCGCAAATCATGTCAAGTCGATCTGTTATTGTATTCGGCATAATTCAAATAAAAAATCTTGTATACCAAATATGGCTGTCGATTTTTTTCGAATGAATGACGCTATAGAGTCTCGAAACTGTCGCCGAGTTGAAGACAATTAATTTTGAAATAAAAATGTTTAGCATCATTTTTGTTCTTTAAAAAGCTGAAAGTTCGTTGATATCGAAGAAATACGATATCAACTAGACGCTCACATATTTTTATCTATCGAGGAGTCAACGACGTTTTATGGAATTTTTTTTCTTGTTTTTTATTCAATTATGTGAGCAGAGCATATGAAGAATCGTCCAAAATTAACGGTAAGATTTTTGATAACGAGCTCTGGCACCCGGACCACCGAATTTCTTGGGCTCGCAGCGTCTTGGATCAGCGACGAGAAGGGTACGATCGTATTGGATCAGAATATCCTTGACTTCCTTCTTACTCGCCTCGTCCACGTCTGCAATTTATACAATTCAAAATCAATTACTACGAATATATCATATTTGTTATTACTCTTGTTATTACTCCCGAATGAATAGCAGGATTTTATTTTTCGTCATGCTTTTTCGCCATATGTTTAACGCTATCTCGGCGATGACCGAGCAAACTATTTGGCGTACAAACATAAATAATCGTTCTTCAAGGGGTAGATAGAGATATTAATACTTACACTTTTGATAGTAAGCGACGAGAGCTTTGGAAATGGCTTGCCTGATGGCATAGATTTGAGCTACGTGACCACCTCCGTTTACTCTTACTCTGATGTCGACGCCCGAAAATTTTTCCTGCGAGCACAAAATAAAAAAATTATTTTTCTTTCTATTCTCAAGAGTCCTTTGTCGGATTTCCATTTTTTCCATTTTTCCATTTGACCCAAAATATTTCAACGACGAGCTTCTACCGATTTGCATATTTTTATTGTGTAAAAAAATTATAGCGGTATCGGACAAAATCGTTTCTTGCAATTATGAAAGATCAAGGTTTGTCCGTATCATTTTTTACCTTTCCAAGGAGAAGGATTGGCTCCTGCAATTTGTATTGGAGTACACGTGGTTCTACCAGCTCCAAAGGACGTCCGTTTACACGGAGAATTCCACGTCCGCGCTTGCAGTAAGCAACCGCGGTGGCGCTTTTCTATTTTTATAAGGAAAAAAAATAGCTCTTGGTTAAATTTTCTCAATAAAGTTCTAGCATTTTAAAAAGAAATCATCGGTTCATTTCATCATTGAAGAAATAGTGCGTCATCGATCATCATCGCCGTAATGCGTGAGTTTGAACGTTTCTAGATGATTTGAGAATTTCAAATATCGAAAAAAGAAAAAAAAAAAAAAAAAAACAAAATCCTGCTCCCGCAAGATCATCAGAAATATATTCGCGTCCAACAAATAAATACCCGGTGGAGTTTAAGCTGTTTATTCAACTAGGGTTTGATTTTGAATAATTGTTTAACCAGTTAATGATGAGAGTATTGCGAGAAATTTTTTGAAAGGAAAACGCGGATTCGGCTGAGGTTGCATTTTCAGGTTATGTAGACACGCACCGGACGTCACCGATTGAAATATTAATAATAAAATTAAACTAACCTTGCGTCCGAAGACTTGCACCGAGTGGTTCGGTTCTTTCTGCTTTGTTACCTGTTAACAAATAGAATGAAAATTTGCTTCTTGAATAATACATCAATTTATTAAATGAAACGTGGAATTGATGAATTTCTACCTTCTGCATTTTGGCGAGCACGTCGTGAAAAGGAAGTTGACTGCAGCGCGCTGACTCGTTGTGCGTCGTAGCGTCAAACAACGTTAAAACCGGAAACAATGCGAGTCAAATTATATGCTATTGAAAATTAAAATAATATAAAAAGAGCGCGGGAAAAATTTGATTTTTGTTTCAACTTGAAAAAACTTGTGCCGGAAACCGGAAATTATTGCTTTTGCATTATTTAATATTTGTCCAACAATGAAAGTTAAACAAAAATGTTTTAATTTTATCTCATAATTGTTGTGAATAAGGATTACCATTGATTCAATAAATTTATATTGATGCTTAAATATATGGTTCATATATAGAAATTATACAATATTATTAACACTTATTGTGGTTCGCATTTATATACGCTCTGCGAGATTGAAAAATATGATCAATATTATATTGATGAGCGATCCTAACCTAAAATAAATTTCACTTGCGTGTCGATGTTATACAAGTGTTACTACCACAGATCAACAATGCATCGAGCATTTATTTCGATTCCACCAAAAATGGACGGCATGGACGCACGTGTACATACAGTTCCATGTGCTTAACCTGTGCGCTCGCGCTATATAATCATCAACACTTTTATCATTAAGAAATGAATGATAGTCCAAATAAATGTAAAATTCGATTCAATTCATATTGAGAAAATAACCAAATGAATTGAAAAACAAATTTTCAATTGACTTGAGTGTAAAAAAAAAAAAAAAACAATAACAATGGAACTTTTCGTGGTTAACAGGTAAATTATTGCACAGTTTTTATTTTTGTTTTACGATTTTGTTGCTACATAATTGATCATGAATAATTAAGGCATCGTGAGACGCATTAGCATTGTTGTTGAATCAATTTTCAATGAAAAAAGTAAAATTTGAAAAACCCCATCGAATTTTTTTCCTCCGATCTAACAACAATGGTGATTATTCTCATTACATTACAATATAGGTTTTGTCCGATGATGAGAATAATTGTTCAATTTTTAACTCATTTATTGTCATTATCATTGTTCGGATCATTAATATTTCATAATTGATGAACGTAGATATGTAGGCGTTGAGTCCGTCGAGTTGAAAAACGACACGAATCATCTGTCCGATCTGTTGAAAAAAATCGAAGAGAGAAAAAGGCAGAAACAACTTGAAGAGTCGCAGGAAAAACCGACCGTAGAAAAAAATCAATACGCATCGAGCACCCATGGAGTATCCCGCAAAAGAGGAAAGAAGCGAAAATCCAAAATGGAAAATGTCTCCGATGAAACGGGAGAATTTTGTGAAAATTTGGGGCTTCGAAGCTCGAAATTTCCAGAAACGCCGGAACAATCGAAAAGCGAGAATTTAGAAAATTTGAAACGCAGCCGAGATTTTATGATTTTGGGCTCAGGATCCAAGAAAAAGGCTAGAGAGGTCCGCAGAGTTTTGCCTCGTTGGCTGGCGCATCCGGAAATTATTTCTGCCGACCTTAGCAGCGGACCGGATTTGGAGAATTTGAAGAATGATTTAGACCCGAAACTCGTAGAAATTCTCCGGGCAAACGGTTCGGTTAAATTATTCCCGGTTCAGGCGAGCATCGTGCGATGGCTCTTGAAATGCAACAGGGAGAGAGAAATCGGTTGGTGGCCCAGGGACACGTGCGTTTCGGCTCCAACCGGAAGTGGTATGATTTTCGAAAGTTTTTACAACGTTTCAATTTGGAACTTTCTCAATAAAGAGTTTATTGACTCTCAATAATATTGGAAGATAATTTTTTGTTCATTAGGAAAAACTTTGGCTTACGTACTTCCGGTTATACAGCACTTGCAATCGCGTTTGGTGCCAAAAATTCGTTGCTTAGCAGTTTTACCGGTGCAAGAGCTTGCGGCGCAAGTATACAAAGTTTTCGTCACGTACAGCGCTCACACGAATCTTCGAGTGAGCCTCATTTCGGGCGCTTCTTCCTTCGAGGCTGAACAAAACAATATCAGCAACAAGACAAGTATACGCTCCAACTAATTATTGAAATACTGTTTTTTTTTTCCCATTTTTCCAGTATCGGCTCTTTATTAATTTTTTCACGATTATTTATTCGATCACGCGTTATTTTGTTTCTGAATCGTGAATTCCGATATTTTAAGGTCGTAAAGGAGGTGAAATTTCGAGCAGAGTTGATATTGTCGTCGCGACCCCAGGCCGGCTCATCGAACATATCGAAAAAACCGCTGGTTTTTCTTTGGACGAGCTTCAATACCTAGTAATTGACGAAGCAGATCGATCCACGGACTGGTTGCAATATATTCCAGCTCCGCATTCGCGAGCACCACCCCTCACTCTGGGCAACGTCCTTACAAGGTTCATGGAAAACAAAAACAAAAAAATTAAATTCATATCCTTTTCTACGTTGCAATGCATCTCACCGTAATTAAATTTGAAATTTCAAACAGCCAACGTGCCCCGGCGCAAAAGCTCTTGTTCAGCGCTACGTTGTCTCAAGATCCGGAAAAATTGAGCAGGCTCGGTTTGTTGCAGCCGATATTATTTACGTCCGTTCCAATCTCGGACAGAGACGACGACGTTGATTTGGACAAGGAAATCGACAATTTCACCGGCCGTTATACGAGTCCCGATGAATTGAAAGAACGAGCAATAAAATGCGAAGCCGAATACAAACCACTGGCATTACGACAATTACTCTTGGCTAACGAGCCCATCGAGAAAACTCTCGTTTTTACGAATTCTGGTGAATCTGCTCATCGATTGGCGATTCTTCTTCGTTCGGTCATCAAGACGAAAAGTATCAACGTTGACGAGTTGTCCGCTCAGTTGATCCCGAAACAACGATGCGACGTTCTCAACAAATTTGCTGAAGGCGAAATCGATGTGTGAGTTTAACGCTTGCTTTTTTTTTTTTTTTAAATTACATTCTTTTTCATTTTTCAAATCAGACCGGTGGCGGCCCCTTTAATCGATAATAACAATTTCCATTTTCATTCCCGTCTTCGAGATGACGGAAACCGTGTCATTCTTGTTGTGAAGATGCATACAACAATTATTCGTTGGGAATGTTGGATCGCGAAATTTTTTATATCAATTTTTTCGCAGACTCATCAGTTCAGACGCGTTAGCTCGAGGTTTGGACATTCCTGGTATAAAGTTAGTGGTAGCTTATGATTTACCAAAGCACATCGAGGGTTATATTCATAGAGCTGGTAGAACAGCCAGAGCCGGAACGCCAGGAACAGCGGTATCGCTTTTAACGTCAAATCAGATGTCGGCCTTCACGAGAATGTTGAGTTCAGCGAACAAGATAGTCCCGACATTGGAAAGCTTCGATTCACTGGGTCAAGTCGCAGAATCAATAAACTACGAGGAACACATTGAGAAATTGAAAGAAACGTTGGCCAAAGAACAATCGTTGTCGGGTGAAAAAGGAAAAAAAATTAAACGAACATTTGGATCGAACAAAATGATATAAAAAAAAATATGTCTAGACTTGATATAAATCAATTTGAGGCACAATCGTTTGTATAAATAATTAATAAATCGTCATTTAACATCGATAATAACATTTTATTGTCTGGAATAATATACCATACGTAATATCTCAATTTTTTTCCTTAACTCCTATCAGTTACTCGCATCGATGCTTCGGATTTTGTCTTTTCATTTTTCTCTTCACATTTTTTTCAAATTTATTTATTTTATCTTTGTTCAATAATTATTTCGTTATTTCTTTATGTTGACGAAGGCCCGAGCGTATTCACAATGTTTTTTTTTTTTTTCCTTTTTAATTTATTTATAAAAGATAAACGACATTATTCTTATTCGATAACGACACACACACACACACACACACACACCGTTTTTTGCTTTGTTTTTTTTCTCTTCGTTTTTCGTTCATTTTTCTAATCGCTATTATTGCAGCGCGTGCGACTCGATCGAATGAGACTCGATCTACGCTTCGTGTTTGCGCATAAACATACAAATTTTATTTCTTTTTTATTATGAATTTTATTTCTCTTGCAAGAGATTCGTATGGGAAAAAGCGTTTAAAAAAAATTAACTACGTGCTGGTATTTTTTTTTTTTTTTTTTTTTTCTAAATAAAGCCCATCCGCCAAACATTTCGGTATCGTCGGATTTTGTTTTTGTTTTTGTTTTTTTTTTTATTGAAAATATAAAATATTGAAAATGAACAGAAGTTTCGGTTGTACAGTTTTTTTCTTCTTTTCAATTCATACATTTTGCAATGTATTTAGCAAAAAATAAAAACGATCAAATGTAAAAATTTCTAAGATATTCAAAGACAGGAGGAAAGGATTTTTTTGAAAATCAGACGATACCATTTTCAAATTATTTCAAGCACGAATTTGAAGAAAAATCGTTTTCACAAGTTTTGTATGAAAAATTTCTGTACTTTCGCTAATGCACGAATCTGAAGTCGAAGCGAGGCTTTAAAAAATCACTGACGGAATAATTACAGCTCTGATGGAATCACCATAAGAGCATTAAGCCGCCGTTGAATAATTTATTTCGGTTGTTTCACGAATACGAGTACTAATTGAGTGCTCTTCGTTCCTCGATCGATTCAATTTTTGACTCGCATTTAATTCAGGATATCGGACCGTATTTTCACAAATATTCACGAAAAAAATTGAGTAGAGTTACATAAAATATATATATAAAAAAAAAAAAAAAAACGTCCCCCAGGTTATTAAAATTTTTCGTTGCATATCGTCGAAAAAAAAAAAGAAAAAAGAAAAAAAAACTGGCAAGCAATAAATACATTTGTTCGATTATATTTATGATATCCCAATGCTATTTATATTTGCTTGGATGTTCGCTTATTTTCGTGTAATTTTTCATAATGTTTTTGATTTTTGATAAATCCACTTTTTGTTTTCAAAGTTGTTCAAGTATTTTACATATAAAATCTAACCCTCGATCGATTTAATTCGATTGATCGATAGTCACTTTTCAAACGTCATTCGACCTTCACTTATATGATATTTACATAATACTTAATATTAACAATAATAAATTATTAATTCGTAATGAAAAAAGGCAAGATTATAATTTAAATAATAATAATAATAATTACAAATATAATAATATCGGTGTATTTACATACGTAAAAGGTGGTCCTCTATGTGATTCATATGTGTCGTTGCCGTGTATATGTATCATTATATTCAACCCCCCCCCTCCCCCCCCCCCCCCCCTTCGAATCATCCTCCAAAATTCATACGTTTCAAAAACTTTTCTTTTCAATTGGTTCGATTTATGGCGTTATCGTAGAGGAAAATGCAGCTCGAAAAACGAGACAGGCACCACCGTTCGAATAAAAAAACAATGAGATTCAATGTTTTGCATAATCTGTAATTATGAGATGAACAATAGTGTAAATTCATTTTTTTTTGTTCATAATTGACGAATTAATTTTCAATGGTTGATGAGAAATAATGTTTCTTCTTCGTTTGAATATTGTTAATTCGGAATGAATAGATAATGCGAGATTTTTGAGTTTTCTGAGTATCGTATGAGAAAGATTGATATTTCAATTTTTGTGAAATAAACATTTTTTCAATTGATTCGCGTCCGAACGGTGCCCAGCTCGTCAATATTTCTCGGTAGGCCGTAATGAACGAAAGTGTTTGTGCGTAAGATGAAGAAGAAGCAGGACATTTCGCTATCGTACCGATGATAATTCTTGCATCGATTATTATTTTTTATTACAATTTAAGCCAGAGAAAAAATTTCAACTGATTCGGAATTAATTAATTCTCCAGCGACGTGTTGCGGTACACTATATATGTTTGTTTTTTTTAAATAAAGTATTTATTGTCATAACTCCTTCGGCCCTCATCCCGATCCCTTCCGCCCTTCTCTGACCCGTTACAGTTATTGGCTATAGAATTTCAGCTAATTATTCGTAGAACGTTTAGTTATGTCATTTTTAACTCCCAAAATCCTCGTCGTTATTTTGTTATTATCAATATTTTATTATTATTATTATTATTATTATTATTATTATTGTTTTCAAATTGAATCTGCGCTGTTATTTTAATAGCTCAATGAGCCCAGGTGGAAAAATGTACATATCGAACATTTCGATTATCGATATATTCGATTCAGGCTCAGTCGAGGAAGGAAGCAATAATGTGATTATTCGAGTCTCTCATTTTGTCATACGAGAATTAAAATCGCAGATCTTTTCATTTATCCATTTTTTGTCCCATCAGAACGAAAATTTGTCTACCGATTAACCATTATTACCATTGAAAATTGTATATTTTTTGTCGTATCGTATCTTTGCTACCCGCGGTATATACGAAATCCGATTTCGACAATATTCTTGGATTTTTCTGTCATTTTGAGGACATTTTTCAATTTCTTGTCCATAATAGAGTTCCAATAAGAACATATTATTTGAAAGCTTGAATCATCTTCGAGACGTGGATGAATTATCCGATGATTTATGTTTTTCCGACACGAAATGTTTCGTTGATTTTTTAGAATATTTTTTGATGAACGTTTGATTTTCCGCATCTCTCTCCAAGTGACATTTGAGAAACTGTCCATTCATTGTCTTATGGAAATGTTGCGGATATCATGTCGAATCTCATTTTAAGAAAACACGTGCAAATTCGTGATTTTTAATAAATTAATTCGTATCAAGTTTTATTTAGGAAAGTTTGACAAAAGAGGAAAATTTCTAGATTACCAGTCGAAGAATTTTTCCTTTAGCCAATTAATGCGCGATCAACGTAATTTTTTTTTCTTTTTCCTCCAAATTGATCGAAATATTCGTGTAAAGTTACGGTATTATAATTGGCAATGAAATTTTTGAAAAAACTCCAACGCCCGAAATGAATGAACGAAAACAAGTAGGCTTTTCAAAAGAATTCTGTATAATGGTGAAAATTTTTTTTTCCCTAATCTGCTCAATTTCCATCAACATTTTTCGCAATATTTCATCAATCGTTTCAAATACTACGGACATTTTTTTTTTCAGTCTGGGTGAAAAAAATATATATTACCTCGACGAGCCTGCGTGCGTTATAGTATTTGCTTTTTCTCACGTTTTGTGCACAATCTACATTTCTAATATATATATATACTATATGTATATATATATATATATATATATATATATATGAGGGTCAAACCGGCGGACTTTTTCTCCGACCCTCGCCGATTTGGTTAATTATTTATTTTTTATATGATTATATGAAGTCTAAAAGACACACTGGAATTTTTTCAGATTTTTCTGAACAGCCATTTTTGAAAAAAAATTCAAAAAAATCCAAAAAAAAGCCCCTTTTTAAAAATTTGAAAAAATTTCTAAAAATCGCTGATTATATGCCAAACACTTATAGCTACCGCCCGTAGTGGAAGTACGATTTTTTCTCTGTATTAATCGGCTAATAACGTTGAAAAAATTCAAAAAATGCCGAAAAACACTTACTTTGGCCCAATAGTTGAATATTTTCGTACCCAAACATTTTTTTGGGATATTTCAGACCAGTACAAAACAAAAAAAATTGAGCCAGGCAAAAAGTTGAGGTATTCATTCAATTTTATCAAATGATATGTGAATCTATTTTTTTCCAACTCTAGAAAAAGATCCTTCCATGACCGGTGTAACAGCTCCAAATATTGTACGTAAAATCTTATTATATTGAGAATTCGTAACCACTTAGCTGATCAAGGTCCATATTTATTATTTGATTGTTCGAAAATTGTGACGAAAATTGGTCTTAGGTACCCAAATATTCAACTATTGAGACAGAGGAAGTGTTTTTCGGCATTTTTTGAATTTTTTCAACGTTATTAGTCGATTAACACACAGAAAAAATCATACTTCCACTACGGGCGGTAACTTAAAGTGTTTGGCATATAATCAGCAATTTTTAGGAATTTTTTCAGATTTTTAAAAAGGGGCTTTTTTGGATATTTTTTTTTTTTTTTCCAATGGCTGTTCAGAAAAATCTGAAAAAATTCCAGGGTGTCTTTTAGACTTCATACAATCATATGAAAAATGATTAACCAAATCGGCGATGGTCAGGGAAAAAGTCCGCCGGTTTGACGTGGAATACCTCATCAATTATAGTATATCCGAACTAACAACCCGGTTGGCTATACACAGCGCTATATCATTCTCGTTTCTATGTACACGGCAAAAATTTGTCAATTTTTGCCCGTCGAATAAATGCTCTGTTAATTCAACTTTTTCCCTTGAATCGATTCGTCTAAAAATTAACAATTTCTCATTAAGGTCAACGCGTTTGTCATGATAGTGTTTGTCATGTGGAGAGAAAAAAACATACACGATGATAAAATGAATTCAATCGGTCCAAAGGATTATTGCCCACGTATGTATTTATATTGCTGGCTAAATCGCGTATGCACACACACGCGCACACACACACTGGATCTGTGGTGAGACCCTAGGCCACCATGTAGATATGGCACAGAGAGAGAGAGAGAGAGAGCGCGCGCTTGAGATCCCTTTCAATTTTTCTTTTTTTCTTCAAAAAATTCTCGCTGCTTCCGGATATCTCGGACAGATCCAGCGGGATCAACTTGTCCGGAGTACCTTCGACATATTTATAAAAATTGTAAAAAAAATTATGTTTTTTCAATGAAAGGAATAATGTTTTTTTTTTCTTCCCATTTCCGTCCGGTACTATACATTATCCGACGTCGGGTTTGGTAATAATATTGAAAAAATCATAAATATCGAAGCAGCGGATCGCAATGAGAATTGAACGAATGAATCAAAATAATAAATAATTGAGAGATGAGAGAGATAAACGAGCTCCGCTCATCGAAATATTAATTCGTTTGGTTGGCTCGCTCTCGCTGCTTCGAAGCTTTTGGCTCCGTCATCGAGCTACCGCGCGCGCGCGTCATATAATAAAATATTTTCACAAGATATCCAAGATATTCAAGATTCGAGGAGATTTTCTTCATAGCAAAAGACTGGCGGAAATAAGGAAAAGGGGTAGAATTTCGTTATCAAAGATTCTCGATGGTCGTCTGCTCGGATTAGCGCCGTTCAATATAACCCACGGAGGGGACATTGACGGGAAGGTCAGAGGCCTCTCGGTCCTGTGACCTTCCTGCGTACTTCCGCCCATTATTTGCGTCGTGCCGAACTCATCGTTGTTACCGTGGTAATTACCATCCCCTCCGCCGGCGGCGGCACCCTCCGCATTCTGCTCGTGCGGTCTTCTGTTTGACTTTTTTCTACTGTTTTGATATTTCTTTCGTTGTCTCGTATCCGTGTTCTTGTATAACGTTCCCGATGGTGTCGTTTTCGTCGGTAATTCCAATTCTGCAAATGATAAACGTTCAACCGCATTCCTAAATCATCAGAGTTTACAAAATTCCAAACAAGCGAGCACTATTATATTTATCTTTACGGATTTGCATATGTATATCCTGGAATCCTGGTATTTCAACTCGCGTTCGTTATTTCGTACGCTCCTCGCATTACTATTATGAAAATCGTTGAAAATATCAATTTGCATTGAAGCTTGAGGAAAAGACAGGAGCGCGAATCGAGAAAAAAAAAAAAAAAAAAAAAAAAAAAATGAAAAGGGAGAAACGAGTGAAGCAGAGCTTGAAGCAGAGAGCTCGCAGGTTTGAGTGCGTCTGTCACGAATCGACACCGCAGACACCAGCGAGGAGAGCATTGCATAGTGGGGTAGAATTTTCGTTCTCGCGGCCTTCCCCCCTCTGCGGTACATGCGCTCCCACCTGTTGCACCTGTCCCGGGTATAATGGCGGCGCGCTAATTGGTCGGCTGGTTGACTGTGTCGCGTCGCTCGAGGGGTCGTTGTTATGTAAGGAGAATGATGAGGTTGAGGGCAAAGAGAGAGAGAGAGAGAGAGAGAGAGAGAGAGAGAGAGAAAACTGGCACGAGTCAATTTATCCTCACCTTGCAAACGAACGACGTTTTCGGCCTTCCCAAGGGCATTTACCGCCGAACAAGCGTAGCCCCCGAAATCGACTTTCTCGAGATTGTGAATAGTCAGATTCATTTGCCACGAGTATTCGCTCAATGGGAATTCCGTCATAGTATATTTGTCACTCGGCAATAATCTGTCGCCTGTAACAACAATCGAGCGACTGAAATTTCATTTTAAATCACTTTGCATGCAGCTGCATGTCGCGAGCTCTTTTCAAACCACTACCGTTGATATATGATATTTATTTTTATAAAAGCATTTTTTTTTTTTTTTCCAATTTACAGATAGTACTCCGATAGGACTCGGAATCGAGTGTAAAAAAAAATTCAATCTTAAAGCTAGCTGAAGCGGCTCGCAAAATTCAAGTTTACCGACCTTTGTCCTTGAACCACGTATTCATCGAGCGCGGTGATGCCTCGACGTAGCATTGAAGAACGACGTCACTGTTTATTGGCGCCGCGACAAGTTGGTTCGTCACTTTGATAAGCGGTTGAACTGAAAATAGAGATCGATAGAGGAAAAAAACGAAAAAAAATGCAAAATTATGAAGAACGGAAGTTTGAAAAAGTTTAGAAATTTTACGGTAACCAAACTATTGGAATAATTGTACGATTTAATTACAAAAATCATAAGGATGGTTTTGAAAATATGCCAAAACAAAAATTCACAACCCTATTTCACGTCTTGATAAAAATTTTAATGACCCCGTATATTACGACTCTTTGTGAATTGAAGTTTTAATTCGAGTTTCGAGATTGCAGCAATTTATGAGTTTGTCGCAATGTGTATAAGATATCGGTATGTACCATTATTTGCAGTTGGAATTGTGACTCTTATTGTAGAGAGAGAGAGAGAGAGAGAGAGAGATACCGAAGCAGGTACATCAATTTGCATTGTATGGTATGAGTAATTGATTGTTGCATAGTTATTACGAGCAGGAAATTGGTTCTATACTTGGACGTAATAATTTATCTCCTATTCTAGGAATACATTACCGTTACATAATGTACAATACTTTACTTGCTAATTGCCGTGGTTTGTCAACTAGGCAATCCCAAAATTATGTGTACGCCGCCGCAGTGTTCTCTATTTTATGGGACGCGTTGTTACTACTCACTACCGAGAAGAAATAAAATGGATAGCAATTTGCGCCCCTCTGTTTTATTTTTTTTTTTTTTTTTTTCACTTTTTATTTTGCATTTCACTATCTATTTGATCATCAATAATCTCGATGAGGGGCAAAATTAATTTTAATTTTGATCAACAACGGGATATATTGCGAAAATGATTTAAATTCAATTTTAGAAATTTTGTATACAACGAAGTTGCGCGCGTATACTTGACTTACAATGAACCTGAACGGAATAACGTTTGCTGACCGTTGGTGGAATACCGTTGCTCGCAATGCACAAGTATGAGCCCATTTCGTGTCTAAGAACTCCTGTCAAATTTAACGTTTCACCATCCAATGTTTTGCGGGCTGTCAACAACAATACAGAGGTATAGTATATCAGTTGGATCGATAAAAATCTACATTATTTATAATAAAATGATTAATAGGAGCAGTCTAGGTAGTACTAGCTATAACGAAAGAATATTAGCTGAAATAGGTGGGGCGGCATCACGGGCAAACTACGCGCGGTCAGCGGTACGCCTGATGTTGGGGGCATAAAACCTCGTAGAACGAGGTGGACATCTCGGAAGCCAGAAGGCTCCCGAACTCTATAGTATATGTAGTACCTACCTACTGCGCAACGAGAAACGAGAAGGGAGTTTATCTCGCGCCACGTCCTTTTCGTGATAGTAGGTAAAACTATCAGTGCGGGCGCAGTAAATTCAAGATGTAGGTATGCCGCGGAGTGAAATTGGTTGCGGGAGTCGAAGGATCGAAGGATCCAAAAGGCTCGGTCGTCGAAGCGAGCACCGGGTGATATATCAAGGGCTGCTTGCATGCCCAGCATTCTCTTGATCTGCTCGTATTTGAAACCCTTCTCGCGATACTTTTATTCAGACCGCGCGTGTATTATTTGCGGCGTAACTTTGAAGGTGAGGGTGCAATGCGCGCCGGCCGCCAATAAGCCGAGCGCGGAGAATAAAAACACTTCTTTTATCCCCGCGACTGCGCGTTAAACTCTTTACGCTTTTGGAACTTTAGCCGGTAGAATAGTTGGCTCGTAGCAGATAAAAGCATGCGGGGGAAAGAATTCTTAGCTAGTCAAACTGGATGCTCGCCGCCGGATATATTCAAACGAAAATGGTAAGGCGAGCGCATTAAGTTTTTTGTGCCCGCGGCAATGCGGGGCAAAACTTGATAAATATTTTACAACATTATTTTATCCTTTTCGGCGAGTAGGCCAAAGTTTTTCCTTCATATACATGTACATACATTTTTCAGGTAGACTCGAAAGATATGCACATTTTCTTACATTGTTTTTGTCCATCCTCGCGTATTACGATGTTTCGACCATCTTCTCGTTTCCAGGTGACCGTTGGATTTGGTACGCCAGTGGCGACGCAACGAAGGGTCATATTTCCACCCTCTCGCGTCACCAAACCGTCCGACGACTCGTCGTCCATTATGTCCGGTGGAACTACCACTTTCATCGTTCCCATCTTAAATCCAAAATTAAACACGTTATGTAAACGATATTTTATTCATCCACTCGCTGCAGGTTAATGCGACGAATCTTTTGTAAATAATAAAAGTTTAATGGAGAATAATTATGATCGAACGATCTATTGGAAAAATGGAAAAATCAACGAGGCCCATAAAATTCGATGAGCCAATGAATCGATCGCCGCCGATCGTCCGATAAACTATCGAATGTAAAGATGAGAATTCGATAGAAAAAAATATAAAAAAAACAACAACGAACGAGCACAATCCGCGAACGAGTGAATAATGGTCCGATGAACAAAAATATGAAATGATGAAAATGCACTGGAAATTATACTACTATATATAGTCGAACGGTTGATGAGTCGCAATCGGGAAAGCGTTCAATGCATGTCTGATGAGAGAAAAAAAAAAAAAAAAACATACGAAGATAAGTTGCCGAATTAACAAACGGATGAATATAAATAAATAGAGAATGAAGAATTGAAGAGAAGACGACGGAAAGGGTTTATAGTCGAATAACCATTCTCGGTTAGTATAGATAAACCCGCCCCGCGACGATTCACCGGAAGTTACTGATTCGTCCATGTGAATACGTGTTCTGTGCGTTTGTGAATGCGTTTGGATGACCGGCTCGAAACGCGTTGAGGAATTCGTTATACATTACGCGGTGATCGAATAGGGGTGGGCAGAGCTCGAGTGTATCAACGTAAATAATACTCTGTTTATATGGTCACGTGGAATATAGTATATAAGAGTGTACGTTCGCATGATGAATATATAACGAAAAGTAGTAGGGCGAGCAGGCTACAATCCGGTGTGTATCGCGCAATCAAACGGGATAAAGATATACCGACTAATCCGCCATGATTGAACGTATTTGTTCCAACTCTTTTTTTTTCTCTCTCTCTCTCTCTCTCTCTAGAAACAGTATTACGCACGAGAGTGAGATTAGCCGGGCAGCAGGTAGCAATATAGGACACTCTTCGAGAGTATATCCTGTTGAAAGTCATCGCGAGCAATCGGTGACCTTGGTCATTCGTATTTAACGACCCATGGGTCGCATTTTTCGATCCGGCGCAAAACCCGCCCCTTTTCCAACTGAATTCGAATGGATTTTTTTATTTTTCAACAACGCAGATGTTGTTCTCTCGATCAAAGACGCAGCATTCAATATAGAGCAGTTATGAATACTCAAAGTTGCGCGGGTCATAAAGAAAAAGAACGCCGCTCGCGGGTTCGAATAAATTTGAATCAGTCTTTTTGTTGTCGTTGTGTTGTGAAAAGTAGTAGGGACATATCTTACCGATACGAGCATCGAATCGATTAATCGAGATTAATCGAGTTTTGTCTTACCTGACTCAACATCGGGTCGGTGTTTACCTGACACATGTATGTGCCAGAGTCATTTTTTTGTACGTTCGATACGTGCAACATCCATGTATTGTGGCCGTTGTGGGTAACTGATAATCTCGGATTGTGAGCGACCATGTGCGTATGTATCGCAAGAATGGCCCTGGTATCGGCCTTTATCCAGGCAACCTGAATAAGCACAATAAGGAAAAGTAATCAATTTTGCAACATATTCGTCATCTTTTTTGTTTGAATGTAAGAGGATTTTAGTACGGAAGAGCGAATATGAGTAAGAAAAGTTACGTAAATTGGGGCGACTATGCGACTATGGTGCAGATGTTTTACGAACCTTGTAGGATTGAAGATGATTTACGGTGCATGTGAATGCGACCTCGCGGCCTTGTATAACCGTGTGATTCTCCAAGGGATAAGGGAATTCGGGCTGAACTTCCGTAGTTATTTGACCTGCGGCAAAATATTTTTTTTTATAGATATTTACATCTTTTGATTCGGTTATCGAACGGTTATTCTCATTGTCTATATACTAGGTATATAAATGATCTTATTTCGGCGGAACAAAGAGCCCGTTTATGATATCTCAAAAGTTATTAAACTATGGGCGGCATATCGAATCACTGTTTCGAAGCGCTAGGAGCAGTTCGGACGGAGAAAGGTCTGTTGAGAAGCGCGGCGCGGTGGTATAACACGAGTTAACTACGGGCGTAGTAACGATATTCGTTCGCGCGCGCGCTTCCATGCACGAACGAGCAATGGTCGATTAGATATTCAACGGTGTGGATGAGAGCTTTCTCGGCAGAAAGAAGAGAACAGATGCATGAGCCGGTACGAGGGGCGAGAAGGGATGAAAAAAGGGGCTTACAGTCACGAGAAAGAGGAAACACCCATATTCTTCTCGTATCGAAAATTCTTGTACGCGTTCATCCAAGAAGAGGCGATAAATGGAAAAATTCTTGACTCCTGCTCGTGGCAATCGTAATCCTGGGAACGGCCGTCACCGTCAATGCTGAGAACGGGGGCGCCGGGATCCTCACCATGAGCAGGCTACCTACCTACCTATACCTACCTACGTCGTTTTCATGCGGGATTTTATAGCTTCGGCCAAAGGCACGCGAGGAATTCTAATTTGGCAGCTTTCATCCACCTTATATCGCATCTGACTTCCTACTGGTAACAGAAATATTTACGAGCTTTTTTTTCTCTCCCGCTTCCCTGCTTCCGACCGAGAGTATTCCGCACCGGCTCGCGATCGTGTCAAGGGCTTTGAAATAAAATTTTATTCTCCTTTCGGTACTGCTTTCACGGCGGTATTCGTGTATCCGTGCTGGGGTTAAAAGAATCATCGTGTATCGAGTTTATCGCGAGTTTATCGACGCTGTGAGGCCAATGAAAGAGCAGGAGACTCTGGAACAGCAATTCCGCAATCGATCGTAAATTTATGGAGCATTCAATGGAAGGGTTAATCATATTTATCGACCGTTCTCATCATTTTTCGATACATCAATCCCTGTGACCCGCTTGCAATTATTCACCTATTGCCAAAGCTATATACGGAAAGTAGCGAGCGGTTGAACATTGAGTTTTTTACTCTTTACTCTTCATTTCATCGGAGCAGGTTGACATTCGTTTATCAGCGCACTAATTCGTTCGCAAAAGCTGCATATAGGTACACATGCGGCTCGAAAACGCGAATCAGACGGAATATTAAAAGAATAAATAAAAGTGGGAAATTGAGAAGGGTGAGAAGGGTGAAGTGGAAGATCGTTTGTTGGAATAACGCAAAGCAATTAAAGGTGTTTATTTGAAATCCGGCTTGAAGATCACACAGAGCGGCGGTTTATCGATTATTCCATGGTAGCTTGTGTGTAATCCTTTAGAGAGTGCAAGGACCGCAGTTGCACAAACGTACAGTAGCGATATATAGTATGATCGAAGGCAACTCCGAGGATGAGTTGCCAGTTCAATTCAACTAGCCGGAAGTGGTCACAGCAGGATTGTATACGACGAGTGGATGTACAGCTTTGATCCCCGTTCGCTTCGTATATTCAACGTAGCTTCGGGCTGTAGTTCTGTGCTGATAGCGAGAGGAGGAAGGTAGAGGAAGGTAAAGGAAGGGAGGAGGAGTATGAAGAACGCGGGAGTATAGGCACAAGATATATAGAAGGAGCGGAACGAGGGGTCAACCAAGGAGTGTGTACCACGAAATTAGTGTCTCGCCATAATTCGCCACGTTTGTCACCTGTAAACTTGTGCCAAGTATCTCATCAAGCAAACGCCAGAAATGGAAGTCGATTCGATCTTCCAGCAGCAGGTTCAGTTTCCATTTCATCATGATGCATGCGGTCGACGTTGCGAACGCGTTGATGCGAATAATGTAACGACAGCATCTACCTACAGCTATTATATTATTATATAATCAGGCGTTATTCTTAACCAAAATCATTTTTCCAGCAGCAGCAGCAGCAGCAGCAGCAGTCTGCTCGTAAGACATCGTTGGTAGCTTCCAACGATGCGTATTAACCGGAGGCACGGAACCAGAGGGTTACATCCTGCTTTCGGAAAAGTGCCGAGTTAAATGTCACGGGGGATTTAAAATGGCAATGGCGGGAGAGGGAAAAAGGGTGCCCCGGCGGATAAGGGTTTTGAAAGCGAGTTCCAGAAATTCCCCGGAGATTGGAACGTTTACCAACCTAAAGAGACGAACTAAAGCCAGCCAAAGTTAGGTCTTCCTTGCTCCAAGATCACTTTTACCGTTTGCCTCATTCTCTTCGCTTATATTCCGAGTACGATCCTAGAAAACTATTCTAATGCCTGCCGCGCGCGCGCGCGCGCGCGCGGATGCAAGATCTTTTCTTTATCTTTTGCCACAGTAGCGAAAGAAAGAGATAGAGAGAGAGAGAGAGAGAGAGAGAGAGAGAGAGCGAGATAGAAGGGACGGAGGAATTGTGTCGAAAGAGCTAGTGTATAGAGCTTCTCGTTCCACGAATAGCAGACCGCCAAGGTGTTTCGAATTCTCGGATCGGGATAAGAAGCAGACAAAATTTCAACCAGAGATTCTCGTCCCCTTCCACCATCTTTTTTTTCTCCTTCTCTCTCTTCAATCTCAATCCAGCAGCTTTTTTTTCTCTTTCTTATTTTTCCTGTATTCCTCATTCTCTTTTCGTCTTTATTTCGCTTCTTTCTTTCCTTCATTCTTTGCTCCGTACCGGAAATGGGAGTGAGAACGGAGGCTAGCTCTCGCTCCTGGTACTTATCAGATCGGCGCATATCCCTATTGATTTTGGCTTAAAAGGAGCAAAAAGCACAAGCCGCGCGTATAGCGACGATGAGAGCGCGACCGAGTGAACTAAAGGAAGTGTAGAGTGTAGAGCAGGATAGATAGAAGTCGAGAGATGCTACAGTCGAGAGAAGGCACACTTATCCGAAGTGTGATCGAGTCTTTTTCATCGGCAAACATCTCACTGTTCTGCTCCGACCGGCATCGAGTCGATATACCTGAGGAATCGCATGAATCGCATGATTCGTGCGAGGGCCAATCCGCGAACCGATCACTCGCTGCGCGCATAAAGCGAAGCACGAAGCGCTGGCAGCGCTACCTCGCATCGTTGAAAAAAATGGCCAACAACTTTTCTCTCTAGGATGTCTCTAGGATCCATTTACCGTCCAAATTGTGGATATATGTATACCAACTTTGGCAAAACCTCTATTCCCGTCATATTGTGATAGACATACGTATCCAAGATTCAGCGTAGATCCAACTCGTGTTCGTCAAGTAACCGAGAGTTTTTACGATTGTTACAGCCGCGAACGACCTTCTCCGCTTTAAGGCAGATAGCGCATCGGAGCAGGTTGAGACACGATTCGAAAGCGCGAGGCTACACGAATTTTACGAATTTATTGTGGTAAACGCCTAGCATCATTGATAATCTCTGCTCTCATGAAATCCGTATCATAAAAACTTTTGGCAAATAAGAGTGTGAAAGATACACGGTTCGTGTCGTGAGGGCTCCGGTCGGGTTATTGGCCCAGGATTATTATTTCTTACGATGCTTATTTCTGTGACCCATTGAATTTATGATTTTCAGGAGCTTATTCGCAGCGCGAACATGCGCGCGTCTGTTTCTTACTGCTTTCGTATATATATCTGGAATCAATGTGGAATCTTTTTTACCTGATATTTTTTCAATTTTATTTATCCCTCACAGAATTTCTGATACGTACGTATCACATTCTTTCACACTTTTTCTTTCGCGTTCATCCAACACACCGTATAGGTAGTACATAAACTTGTCTAGGCGTATCGGGGGCTGAAAGAAGCAGCAGCAGCAGCAGTAGCGGCAGCAGGCGGTCGCCGAGAGGATGGGATGGTGTCTTTGTTGCTGGGTGAACTCGAATGTTGGAAGATGGAAGTGAAGACCTCAATGGAAAATAAACGAGCAGAACGATTTCACTTGTACTTTAGGGCCAGCGTTGGCATCGTCTCGTTAGCATAATCTGCGAGAGACTGCGAATCGGATGAGTCCCCCCCAGTATATCCACTTCGTTTTCTTTTCCATTCCCCTTTCTCACTTACTTTCAAACCATTTTCGTAGCAGCTCTCGCTATCACCTTAGTGTCGGTCGAAGTACAAGTATATGGATATACATTCATAAATATATTATCTATATGTATAACAAAACATGTATCTCTATATCTCGTACTTCTCATCCGTATCGGATTTTCAGACTGAGGTGTTTTTCCAATACTCTCTTCGCCTTTCATTCTTTCTCTTGTGTTTCCGCACTACCTGCTTTCCATCTCTTCTCGTTTTCTTGCTACGTACTACCGCCCTGCTGAAAACCAGAATCCATAGGAATGTTCCTCACGACCATTCCGATAGAGCGTGGTTAGGATATGGTGAAAGCAGAACGGAATTGAACGACCTCGGCTATGATACTTCGATCGATGGTAGTGTTTGCATCTTTCAACGTGTCCTTTTGTATATGTCGTCTCTACCTTTCTATTATAGGGTAGTGTCTCGCATAATTTAATTCCTTACAGGATGTTGCGACGGCTTTTAGTCTCGAAGCGATCTTTCGCTTTTATTTTAGTACGATGCGTATTTAACTGTGAAGAATCAGATAAAATATTTTGACCCAGGATTCAACGTCAAGCAGGTTGCTAGGATAAGGTAATTTTCAATAATTTAGGCCGAGAACGTTTCAATTTTGGATTTGATTTTTGTAGCGTATTTGGGGGGGGGGGGGGGGGGGGTCTTATTACGATGGGGCCATAATTTTCCAACATTTTCACTGCTTGGAAGCTCTGTACTAGTTTTAGGTTTCAAACGGTCTCGGTGAATTTGAGAGGGCTCTTTTCGAAAAGTTGATGGAACACTTTACCTCGATGCGAACCCTGACATACTTCCCCACGTTTTTTCTCCGTTAAAAAATCGTTCAGTAGAGACGGTTTTTTTTTGTTATTTTTTAATACCAGAAGACATCCTGTATGAAATGACCAGCAAATCGCATATTGAATGAAACTCTTTTTTTTGTTCACGAAACTTTCCGAGCTCTTTTAGTAGTGTAGAGTTTTTGCTCTTCCAACTTGAAATACACAGATTGAATTTCGTTCGATGACTCTTGACACAGCGTGTCTGCTAGCGTGAGTTTCGTCGTCCAATAGTCTTTCAATCGTGAGCTTACCAGCCCGGAGACAAACAAACGCCTCCTCGCGCATTCAACCAGAACTGCGAACGTACCTCTGCCAACTCAAACAACACACTTTTCTCGGATCTTCCTTTCTTGTACTACTACTACCACCACCACCACCACCACCACCACCACCACCACCACCACCGTATTTACGGTACTCTATTCTTGTTGTATACTTTGCTTTGTCTTGCCAAGGAAGAGCCTCCTAGTTCTCTTTTCTTGTCCTTAAAAAAATGAATTATGCGGAGTAGCGTTTCTGAATTTCGACCAATGCGACCGAGAAATTAATATTCTCGATTCTCGGTCATATAGATATGCCGAATACGTCGGAAACGAATAAAATTATCATCGAGAAAACCACTCAAAGATTTTTGAGTGTGCAAAAAAGTAATAATTAGTAACAAAAAAAGAAAAAAAAGAAAAAAAAAACAAGTGAATTCTAAAACGTCTTTCTTTAATTTTTTCCGCGCTGTGAATTGATTAATCTTTATACTCGTAATGTAGAAAAATATTCGGTAAACAACAGCAACCAAAGAAGCAGTTGAGATTGCAGCTTATTCGAATATAGTAGACGTTCTTGTCCCGAGAGAGAGAGAGAGAGAGATATTTCGGTGTTTCCGCAGCATTAACCACCAAAAATGTGACGATGGGGTGAAAATAGATGTTGAATAACAAACTAAAAAAGAAAAATGGTGACAAGCGGTGGACACAGGGGGGGGGGGGGCTAACAGCGGTTGGTTCTTGGTTTTTATCCGGATAGATATAATATAACTGTACTGGTGAGAAGCGGAGTATCGCCGGAAGGACTTGTTCGAGGATTTTCGTCGCTGGAAAGCGTCATGACGCCGCTTGAAAAATGTTTCCGACTAAGCTACACCGTGGCCGTGGTGGATGAACGTTGTACGAGGAATACGTACACTTTGTTTGCAGATTTGCTATATATGCGCCAAGTATAAATGAAAAGAGTAGGATGTCAGGAGGGGGGGGATAAAATGAAGCGAAGAAGAAGAGGAATTCTAGCCGAACAAACAAACGCACGCTGCGCGCATCTCCACTTTACCCTCCCCCTATTTTTTTTCCCTTTTCCTATCTTTTTCGTTTCGTCGACGTATACTGCGATTTTTCAAAAGAACGAGAGACAAACAAAAAGCCGGAAGTTTCTGTGTGGGTTGAGAGAGGGCGAGAGGCCCAGAGGTTTAATGCTACGAGAGTCAAGACAAGCGGTTATATAACTCCGCGATATAGCACAGTGCAAGTGAAGTTATTGCGCGCGTACCGGAGAAATGATACACCGCATAGAGTGGTTAACAAAAGAGAAAAAAAAAAAAAAAAACGCCAGTCGATCAAAGGAGACGACACTGAAAGAGATTTTTTTTTTTTATGGATGAATCTCTTAAGCAATTTATAATTCGCAAGTTCAGGTTTACAGCGTATGAAAAAAAAAAAATAGAAATCACAAAATACAGGAATTTTTACTGGAAGACTGTCCGTGTTACGCGTTTACTGAATTTTGTTCTGGGGTCGTACACTCTTTAAACGGATAACTGTGTCATTATTGTCCCCCGGTCTATATTACCGGTGTATCGTTCTCTCATTGAAAAAAAAAAACGAAAAAAAAACATGAAGACCAGAGAATTCCGAATCCGATAATGGTCGCGTTTTCCTCAACGGGGAGGTTACTTCGATATTAGCCCACTTG
Organism: Campoplex capitator; assembly: GCA_037576405.1. Lineage (NCBI taxonomy): Eukaryota > Metazoa > Arthropoda > Insecta > Hymenoptera > Ichneumonidae > Campoplex > Campoplex capitator. The sequence continues at coordinate 2,115,939 of JARBWI010000032.1, read as the reverse complement.
CACGATCATGCATCTTGAACGACGCGATTAGGAGGGAAGAAAAAAGTTTGAAGCACACGTAGAAGATGTTTGTTTTTTGTTTGGAAGCAGCGTACTTGCCGGGACGACTCCACAATGGCTGTGGCTGAAAAACCCGGTGAGGCAAAATCCCATAAGCGCAACAGGGGTGGAACGAGTTTTTTAAAGGAAGGATGGTGTCGTAGAGTGTTGCGGAACGAGCTAGGGGCGAGGTGCTCGCTGGTATTCAGACCGGGAGCGGGAGCAGAGCGAGAGGACACAGCAGATTTTCTTAGGCAAAGCGAAGCGATGCTATAGGTAGGTAAATGTGGTGGAAAAGGAGCAATAAGCGTGGTGGCGTCGCAGTGGATTGCTCCGCAATAGCTCCGTACAGGGGAGTAATGCATCGTCGGACTCACGGGGTTTGCAGAATCCACTTAAATCCGCCATGATTTAGTTGGGTTTGCAGGAAGAGTGGGTATACGCGGGTTGAAGGTGGTAGGTGCGCGGGCTTCGTACCCACGAATTACGGCGCAGCTTTTTAGAGTGATAGGAACCGTTAAAAAGCTATCCGCTACAGCCTGCCAGCCGCCACTTAATTATGCCAGGACACGGACCAATGTGTATTCTTATATACAGACTGTTCCATATTATATATTTTACAACCTGTTATCTCGAATATATGTGGCTCGCAGAATATCGTTTCGAACACAAGTTATTTGCTTATATGAAAGAAAGATATGTATAAGACTTTTTCCCAGCAGCGATCTTGAAAGACAAATGCCAAAGAGATTTGAAGGGTAACCCGCCGCCGCCGCCGCCGCCGCCGCCGCAGCTCTCACTATCAGAGGGAATCTTTCTCTTTTGTTATTGCACAATCTTGTAACGTGACTAATATGGAGCTTCCCGAAACACGTTACATTCAAATCATTATCAATCGAGCGCTTTTGCGAAAGTCTCTTTATTATGTCTCTGTGCATGGCCATATGAATGTTGGATTTGACATTCAATCGAATCAAGATTCGAGATATATATCGAGCTAGTTGGTATCGTTTTTCCTCCAATTGAAATATCAAAATCGGTCATACTCATAAAATTACTCATAAAAAACGAAGCACAGCTGAAAGAAAGCGCGAGCAGGCTAAAATATTCTGAGATTATTCGAGGGGCGCGTTGCAGCCCCCTGATATGTAGGACGTCGAATTTTCCGGACACATGCTCTCTCAGCAAAAGACTATTCAAGCTTCTCTCCTTACGCTCTCTTCCCTCTGTCCATCGTACTTTTTCCTAGCAGCTAGCAGCGTCATTTCGTCCTCCCGCCCGCGCAAGAGGGTTGAAAGACGCGCGCGTGGCGTTGTCGAATGGCACGTAAATAATTTCACATCACATAATTTCACGCTCGAGGAGCGATATACGTTTCTTCTCGCGTGGCCAAAGCCGCGCGCCCACCCGCCCGTGCCTTTAGGGCGTAAAAAAAAAAAAAAATGGTGATGGACCGAGAGAGAAAAATGGATTTGCTCTTGTATACGTTGTATACTACAAGCAATCTTCTAGTCACGCTTATGCTCATCTCTCTGAAGTGCATTCTCGTCGCAATATCACTCACAATGTTTTTCTTTTTGTATAAAGCGCCGTTTCTAATAAAATTCGGAATAAATAACCGAATAGGGTTGACAGACTTGATACTAAACGCAGCGAAATGCAGAAACTTCATTCAACACTGAAAAGTTAAAAATTCGCCGTAATTGGATGAAATGGACAGAAAAACATATAATGAAAACTCAATGCGGTAGAAGATGGTATCCGCAGCAACAACAGCAGCAGCAGCAGCAGCAGCAGCAGCAGCAGCAGCAGCAGCAGCAGCAGTGTTGAAGGGATCGATCTGGAAAATATTTGACTTGAAAAAGATGCTGGAGTTAACAAGGAATATATATATAACGTTGAAGCGATCTTTTTAGCCTCTCAGTCGTTACTAGCATCTTCATGTTCGGTCAGTTATTTTTCAGATTTTACTAATAAATTAAAAATCGTTTGTATTACTACGACTATAGTAGGTATATACAATAGACGGCGTGTCCTTGCTGGGCTAAGGCTAAGGAGAAGCTCAGGCTAAAAACGGTACCCCAGCAGTGCTCTGCCAACCGCCTTCTCTATCGTAGTATATCAAGGGTGTGACATGGAATTCCACGCGAAGCATGCAGCAGCGGTGGAAATCTCATGAAAGTCTCGCTCGCGGAAGTTCTCCAGCCGTGCGATCGTGCCCATTTTCTCTCGCCATCCGCGAAAGCGTTTCAGCTTGCGGCGAGAGTCGCGCGCGAGAGCCTTGGAAAAAGAGAGAAAGCAGGTCTGTACTGAGAGTGGATGAGAGAAAAGCTTCCGCGGCTCAAGAGTCGCGCGTTTTAGAAAGCTACAGCGCGTAGCAATGAAAAAAAGAAAAAAAGAAAAAAAATAACGGAAAGGTAGACACGGATTTTCAATTTGCCACATCCGTGCTAGCGATCGGCTTACCAAGAGAGCTGAAGTACTCGCACGATTTTTACGTCGCCCGCGCAACCGATAAGTTGATTGGCGGTCGAGTCGAAGAAAAGTTGGAAGGGCGTATGGCTTTGAAAAGCTTGCGTATATAGCACACTTTTTAAATGTAGTTTTCATAGGCTTCCCCCGTATATACCTACATAGGATCTACCAAAAGTTCCGCGGCGTTCCGTTCTCGGATTCAACGACGCGTTGCGGCGAAACATTAATTGACACAAACATGAGAAGTGTTCCTCATTCGTGTTGTTATTCCGTGTGTCATGAAAAATAACTTGTACATAATAACGTCATATTTCTTCAGAATTCCGTGATAAAGTGTTTGTTGTCGAAAATCCGGCTGGTACACGATTTTTGAAACACCCTCTGTTTAGTGTTGTATTCTCGAGTCTGTACTCACGTTGAGCTACGTTTTTTTTTCACGATCACGAGCTTGGAATATCGCGGACGTGCTCAACTTTACTTTCACCCTCTAAGTTTATATACTATAACATATGTGCTTTTATACAACAGCGACTCAACTATGGAAGAGTATAGAAGCAGTGTGTGCATGCCTATCGCGGTCGTAAACTGGTAAAAACGGAAATCTTGGCTTTTTTTTTCGCAACCGGCAAGGGCTCCAATGGAACCGCTCGGAAGTCATCTATTTTTTAGTGTAAAAAGTAAGCCAAGCGTCTCCGCGTCAACAACTGACACTTTTGCATTTGCGATTTTAAAAATTTTTATCACCCCTCTGTACGATATGAATCTTGAAAAGTTAAGAGTTTCGCGGCGTTTGTCTGGATATTTGTCTATATATGTAGAATATACTTTTCGATTCAGAACTATTGATTGAATTCTAATCGATTGATTTGTGATGGAATGAAACTTATGAAAATCGATAAATCAAGTTATTTTTGTCTCCAATCTGCAGCATGAATATAAATTGAGCGAGGACCTGTATCTCAAACAGCCTCAAGTGCGCGCGCGAGCAGAAAAAAGCGATAGGAGCTAGCTAGCTTTTTCTCTAGTGTTATTCACGCACCGCCGTTTGAGTCGTCATATTTTTTTTCGTAGCTCTTTGAGAGCCATTTTCGAAAACGGCACGGCGGAAGATTTCGAAATTTCAAACGGCTGCTGGTGGAATGCGAAATATCGCGAATGGGAATGTCTGAGTCTCTCGCGGTGGGGACTTTTGTAATTGTAATCACAGCTAATTTACGGCAAGTCTGTATACATTGTAGATATAATTTTTTTTCATTCATGCGTTTACGACGTTCAACTTGCATGAGCAAATCTGCAGTATCGCTGCGAGGATTCCGGTGATCGTGGTTCGCGCTGCCATGGGCCTGAAGCAGTCTTTTTAAAGCGTTGGTCGATCTACGTCTCGCACGATCTCTGCAACAAAAGGTGAAAAGTGTCAAGTTAAAAAATTATTTTTCCCCGAGACGCGTACGCGAACGATATCTTGAGAGTGAATATTATTATTTGATAATGGGAGAATAGGGCAAATTCTTTTGGAATTACGAGGAACAATTGTTGAATCTTTATCATCGCGTTGGTACCTACAATATAAGTAGTATCCGGCGGCACCAACTGGTTCATCATTTAATTTGATTGGAGAGGAAAAGGATCGATCGAAGATGCGAATCGAAAGCTTTTGCTCGTTATTTTAAAGAGAAACTTGAGGAGCGCTTCCTGTGAGCGCTCCCTTTGAGATAACGTCAGAGGGTATAATGCCGGACGCGGTAATGAACCGTAGCAGCAGGTATACTCGCCGCGTGCAGTGTCCTGCTTGATCGTTAAATTTAATTGAGCCATCGATTAGTCAATATTTGCCGAATTCCATTCGAATGCTCAGCCACTGAGCTGTTTGTTTGTTTGTTTGTTTTTATATAAAAAAATAATGCCACTTTGAAAATAATCGGTGCGATATAATGAAACAATATTTGATTGAGAACGTAGTACATATAACAAGGGACGCGCATCATTATTGAGAATAGCGATTAGCCGGAAATATAAATGTATTTGAAAATTGGGTTTGAACAGGATTCTACAAGGATTCGTATATACATGCACGCACACGGTTTCCTAATCCCATCAATTTTGATGGGTTTAAATTTGAAGAGGCACCGCTTGCGCGCCAGTGAGTGTATCATACACGAGTGAATCATAGTTATGATACTGCGCGCTCCGGATTGGAAACTTTTGTAACGTGTTTCGAGAATAAAGTGAAGAGAAAGAGGATATAAGCAGGGTACAAGAGCGAGTATAACTTTTCGGATTCATACCACATAACTAAATCGACGTGTAACTTATGTGAGGTCACCGACAACGGCGATATATTTCAATGAACGGCCAGCGGCAATGAATTCCGAGCGGTAGAAAATGGAATTTTCCGGTATGGGGATGGGGGGGCTGTTTCACTTCTTCTTCTTCTTCTGCTTCTTCTCCTCCTCTCCACCGGACTGTATGGCTAGCTGAAGCAAAATCGTTTCGTTCGTTACATACATAGGTATATGCTGCTGCTGGCATTACGTATATTCGGGGTGTCTTCAAAATTGCCAGCAGCGCGAAACATTATATCGAAGATGCGGATCACGAAATTCTCGAGAGACAAGTTAGTATGTCCATTTTTTTTCTCCAATCCTGCAATCCTGTTCCGATGCGCGGGTTATCGATGGTATAGCGGCTCGCGCGCGTTAGCGAATAATCGGAGCAGGCCAAAACTTGATTCTTTCGCATATTCGATGGATGAGAATAATAATGTAATATGCCATTTTCGAGACACTCTGTATAGATAAAAAAAAGATGGAAAAGTGGAGTCGGGGAGTCGTCATACGTGCCTGCCTCTCCGTCAACCTCCATCGATTTCGCTTATAGCGGCGGTGAGGATGAAAGTATATGTACATGACGCGAGCAAGCAGGTTATTACGTATAGTTTAAACCGGCCAGCACGGCGGGGGGGCTGCGAAAGCATTCGATACGAATTCTCGCGGACCACCATAAGTCATGACTTTCCAGTAGCCACATGAATGTATGCATGAGATAGGAACTTTATGCTTTATGCATCGAAGAATAAGCAGGCGCCAGAGGGATGGGGAAATACCTGATAAGGCCCTCGTATCCTCGTATCCTGCAGCTCCTTCTCGCCAACGATTTTTACAGAAAAAGTACCCTTATCGCTGCTGCTGCTGCTGCTGCTGCTGCTCTCGCTGTACTTTTACATGCTTTCTATGCTTCACAACTACTTCATGGAATATTCGAGTCGCGATACAACCGATGTCTCAATACTCCCTTACAATCAACCTTTTTTTACCTTTCAAATTTCAATCGCATTATCAGATGTAGGTATTTGACAATTATTTGCCAGCGCATGTCATAGAGCAGATTTCTGGTGAATTTAGTTCAACCGCGTAACATCTAACCGATCACCGCGTTCGCGTACATCCGAATCGCCAGCAGCTATTCTTTGCATTTTTTTTTTATAGTAAACTAGTAAAAAACAAAAGGAAACGACGCGATATCGGATGTTGTAAACGTTGAAAGGGTGCTGCTGCTGCTGCTGCTGCTGCTGATGGATTACACCGCTATATATATGAGCCAGCCCGCGTATGATGAGTTTAATTTTATATTTCGTTGAAATTTTGACATACGTATGTATGTGGAAATGTCATCGACAAAGGTGGAAATATTATTTTCCGGAAATTGGTTCGCGAGCGTCGATCGCGCATCAGTCCGGCGAATCAGTCATCGGAGCGGATGATTCGTCAAGCTAGGTTTTCGTATGACCACAAACAACATTGCGTCGAATCGTTTGAGTGTGACGAGGATAATGAACGGCGAAAGGGTGCGAGGGAGGGAGGGGAAGGATTTTGAAATTTGAGTTGGTCTATTGCACAATAAATCGTAATATTTCATATAATATTGGTGCGAATCCGTGTAGAATTTTATTAGTCGAGTCTGCGTGCGAGGATGAAGGATCGATTCTCGTTTTCGGTTATTCGTACACAGCAGATATTTTCTATTATTTATTGCGGTGCCTTATTTTTTTCGCGCTAATCAAAAACGAGTATAGGCGTCGATGAAAAAGTAGGTATATACGCGCGGGCATGGGTGTATTTACGATGATCTATTCAGAGCGGATTGAGGTGAAATTTTCCGGCGGATACCGAAGGTGGAGGCGGGTACAGTGGTTTCGTTTCGGTAATATAGGTAGGGTTTACGGGAAGAAGCAGGTTGCGGCATCGAAGGAGAGGATATAGTTGAAGCGATTACCGTGGTCTTGTACGTCCAAACCGCACCAAGAAAGATCCTCGGGGATCCTCCTTGCTGCTTCACTTTTATAACCAAATTTCCACAACATTTACCACCCCGCGTTCCGCGTTAATGGATGCCCGCGCGTGGTCCCGTTGCTCGAGCTTCTGCTGCATGCCACTCTGCTGGTCCTGGGTGTTGCCAAGCTTTTTAAACAAGATCATCTCATTGAGCGAGAATAAAGGAATAAGGTGGATGGGCGATGAGCAGGGAGGAGAGGCAAAAGGACCCGCGCGGCGGTATTGTAGGTATATGCTGGAAACGAAGAAAAAGTATTTTCGAATAAACAATACGCGCAAAAGCAGGCTCGTTCGTTATGGAATATTTTATCAAGTTTTGTAGGAAGCAGAATAAGGGGGAGGTCTATCTATTTTATCTATCGTATTGTATCAACAAGGTTACGAAAAGCAATTCTGGCATTTGATTGCGATTTATTATTCGATGAGTCTTTGCTTCTGGACAGTTGGGATATAATAAAAAATAAACCACGATCTAATATAAAATATAACTACATGGTATGAAATTATGAAAATGAATTGATCGTCGGTGCTGCAAATCCGAGTTATATAGGTATGTATAATATAAGAGTATCCGCGCCGCGCCACGCGTCCTCTGCTCCTGCGTATTTCCGATAATCGTATTCCGTGTATTAATGGAAAAATTTCTGATATTTTTAGCCACGAGTAAGGACGAGAGTAGTGGGCAAATTTCACCAGGGATATGACAAAGCAGGAAGGAGAGAAATTGGATTAACCGCCGAGGCGTTATCGTTTCTGGGCTGGGTTGCTTGCGGCAAGTGTGCTCAGTTTTCTCTCTTATGCTCAAGTTACGTTTTCCGTTGCTGATGCACACGTGTTGTACCTTTTTCTTTGCCCGTTTCACTATAGCAGACCCCTAAACTGATGTGTAACCGCGAACGGGACGACGGGAGGGGTACGAGGGAGTCGTTTGATAAATTTTATGGAAGCGAAGGAAACAATATTTTCGCTCAACTGCGCCTAGATGTAGTATAGTATATACTCAACAGAGTCGTACTTTTCCTTCCTCTTTTTCTTATATTTTTCTTTTCTCTCGGTTTTCATGTCGGCGGGCGGGCGGGTGGGCTTGTTCGTTGCCGTCTATACGAAAGTCTCTCGTGTATAGTCACGTAACGCGCGCGTGTACATGCATACAAGCTTCCTGCTTCGCTGTTGGTTAAAGTAGCCCTCTGCTCGTGACAGGTGGATCGCAGTTATTCAGTCAGCCGATACGAGGATTGGCTGTAGGTTAACTTATTGGATCTCGGATCTCGCATTGTCGAGCATTGCTTTCTCAGACAGGAGAGACGGATTCAATGAGATTTAGTGGATAATACCAGTCATTTTTTTCTTCTATTCTTTGCAATTGGAAAAAAATCCCACACAGTTTTCGTATCGATTTGTGATTCGTGCTGAGATTTTGCTAACGAGAAGAGATGAGTCACTAACTAATGATCGAAGCTATGGATATTTGCTGGATAAATGATCGGCAAAAATAGAAATTTATATTTACTTGTATATTAAATCATGCAATAACGATAAAATCAAATATAAGAAGCGCATATATAACGCCGAAAAAAAATCTTCATCCAAGCAGCCTATTCGATGAAATAAAAAAACGTTTGGTTAATATATGCGTGCATTTTTGGGCGGCGTGCAGGTGCGCATGCTCGCGCTATAAAAGAATTTCTTTTTTCATGTCCTCCCGTGGCGGGTTTTGTTTCTTTCGGTACAATATTAATTTCTCTATCGGTTCGCAGCCGGCTCTCTCCCGTACATATTATCTTGGCGCATATAAGATCTTGATAATCAGCAGGTGTAATGAGACACGATACGAAGGTTTCAACGTGTTTTATATAGTATCATTCGATTCCTTTCGAACGCCGCACGTTTTTGGGGCATTCGTTGTTTTTTACTGTTTTTTTTTCTTTTCAATTTATTTCTCGTGGCGATTCTCTTAATATTGCCGAAATCTCGAACGATCGGAATTTTTTCATACAAGCTGACGCGTAAATGCGAGCATATTAAAATTTTTCCTCAAAGCAGGTCGTTGGAAATTCCGCCGGCGCATGCACCCTGCCGTGTAGAGTATACACAGCAGTCGCTTCTTTAGGGGATTTACGTTTGATGATTGAAACTGATCTGCTGCGTGTCCATACGTGTGTACGTCGATCGCCGCGACGTCTCTAATACCTATCACGAATCATTTCTCTTGTGCAAACTACATCGGTAAACAACATCCGGCGAGCGTTATCCCTCCTTGCGCGCACTAACCCTGCTCCCTCCGAGGGTAAGCTTCTCTCTCGTCTCTCGTGCTGCGGATACAACCGATTGAAACTGAACGGTAGACGCGCTATGAAAAACTCTGAACGCAGCCCTAAATATTCCTGACCGCGCGTTCGTTTTTTAAAACATACCAATGAGTTTGAAGAGGATGAAAATCTTGATTTACTTAACTTTTCGAGGAGATCGTGCAGCGCATCGAGTAAGAGGAAAAGTGCTTCGAAGAAAAAACAAAACAAAAAAGAGCAATCTCTTAAAGATTTTTCACGCATTGATAGGTGCATTGTAGAAACGCGATTTGTAGAAAGTAAAAAAGTAGCTCGTATTGGAAAAAAACGTTTCTTTAACCGGGGCGATATCTGCTGCGACTGTCCCGCGGTCTTTCCTGAATTCCCTATTCAAACGATGATCGAGGCTTCATATAAAGCGTATCTGTCCATGAAAAGCGATAGTTTACGAGAGAGCTCGGAGTGGTTTAGGAAAGATCGCTTTTCTTCTGCACACTCGGTTGAATGCGAAAATTCGCGGATAATATCGGCATCCATTTCTGTATAAACTGCTTTGGCCGCTCCTCAACAATTCGTGAAGCGTGTTTTCATCGTCGAAGAATATGCGGTGGTATAGCGTCGGAATTTATGGAGTCGCCACCAATTTTTTTTTTTTTTTTTTTCATCATATAATATAAACAATAACTTTTCATCACTCCGCATGCTGCTGCCGCTTTTCTCCGAGTTGGATAAAATTATGTTGACTCTGCTCGCGTGCTTTTCGTAGTACGATGATATCCGAAGTCCGATATGAAAATGACTTTATACGAGATGATGCATGGAATTGTATAGGTATTATACGCAAACATAAACCAATTAAACCAATGCACGTGTGAGCAACGATTGGCACTCTTTAGCTCGCACGCACTTATTATAACGCTGATGCGAATATCTGCATCTTGTTATATCGCGAGGGGTGGGTCGCGCGCGGTGTTTTCAAACGATTTCGGTCCGCGATGAATGAAAAACAAAGCTTTAATCCGCCAGCGAGAGCAGCAGGTTGAGTACATTACTCCTGATTACTGTTTACTCCTGTAACGTGGCACCGCGGCGCGGGCTGTGTAAAATTTTTTAATTACGACGATTATGCGCCGAGTGTAAGCCGCCGTGGTCAAATGACCTCGATCGAATGACGCGTCGTACTCAAGGTCGTTATTGCACGCGTCGCGGTCTTTCTTCATAGAAAGTGGCAAGCTGCGGTATATAGAGGAGTCGGTCGTCACAAAAAAGGACAGTTAAATTGCGAACAGGGAAAGAAAAATAGTAGCGCGTCCGGTGGAAAGGGAAGAAAGTATTAAGTAGTAGAAAGGAATTGCGCAGGGGTGGGGGGGGGGGGGGGGGGGGGGGGGGGGGGGGGGGGGGGGAGGAGAAGGAAAAATATAAGACAGGAAAATCGCGTTGCTATGAGAATTTTCTCGCGCGGTAAAAGCAGGCGATTGAACGAGCAATAAAATTCTCGCTTTCTCGGCCCCTGAAGCACTCGGAGAAGTGCGGTAAGGAACGGGGAAATAGGCTAGTGCCTTCTGGTAGAGGGTGTCCCTGATGTTGAGGCGAACCAGTCGCCGGTTGATTACAAAATTTTCAACAGAAAAGTCGCATGCGTAGGACCGTTCGGCCTAAAACGCCCTGACAATCTCTGCGGATGATTCGTTGTGTAACACGGTAACGCGATTGAACGACGCGTTATATAAATTTAAAATTTATTCAAGATGTGTACGAAGATGGTGGTTGCGAGCTCTCTTGCGCGCGACGGGGATTTCAGGACACCCTAGCTGCGCGCGCGCGCGTGCGGGATGAGGACAATGCTCGATTAAAGCGTGTGGAAGCGTATATATAGGGCTTTTATAGTAACAGCAGGATGCTGGTCATATAGGGAGGAGCTTGATGCGAGAGTGAAAAAGAGAAGTATATACACGAGAGCGAACGCACATCGTCGTCGCGTCGAGAGCGCAATGGTGTTTTAATTATTTTCCTCGAGACTCGTAAAAGCACAGAGTTAAGTTTCCTCGCGAGTTTTACCATTGTTATACGCACCACGGATATTCGCGTGTACCCATGAATGTATACCAGTAGCGAGTAGTGTACCAGTAGTGCCCAGAAATGCATGTCCGTAGTTGCGGAGTAGGAGGTTTTACGCGCGGGGAGGTTGCTGGGTAAAACTTAATTCGTGGCAATGTCTGCCACTGCCGCCGCTGCTCCTGTCGTCTTCGCGGTCTACCAAGAGCCAGTGTACCGCAAGAGTGCGGCTCTCTATTTTCTCTCATACTCCGTTATAGCGCGCGCATCGAAAATTGAAAATTTTATTCGCATTCCAGACTTTTAATACCTACCAGCAGCAGGTCGAAAGAAATATAGATTAAATATCCTCATTATCTATTCTCAGATTTTCTATTCAAAATCGCGATTGCTATTATTTCTTAAAATTTTTTAACATATGTCATTTTCTCTGATGTTCCGCGGTGAATAATAGAATAATTACATCGAAACGAATCTTGCACTCTATTTCTGGTAGCGAAATTACATTGCGCACAAATGTGTGCTTTGCGCTACAAATGCATTTAACCTGCTTCTATAGTATACCTACGCGCGGCTTACAGAATCTTCATTTGATTAACACTCAGTTATTTTGGTTCATGAGCTACGGGGGGAGGGGGGAGACGAGAATCACGCACGATTTTCTCGAAATTGCTTGGTTTCGGGTGCGGCGAGAGAGAGAGAGAGAGAGAGAGAGAGAGGAAGAAGGAAAAATTACGAGCAAGACTCGCGCCGCGCGGTGTAAAATACTTTTTTTTGCGTCGTTTCTCATTTTGTTCACCGTACTCTCGTGTCTTTGTCCTCCAAGACCCCGTGAAAAGCGTGTGAAAAGTTTAATTATGCGGGTTACCGTTTTTTGAAAGAGGAATGAAAATTACAATCGCGCGTTTTGGCAAAAGGGTGAACAGCAGAGGAGCGACTGCATTTGATTCACGAAATTAAATACTCTTTCAAAGTCTCTGTCATTCGCGTTCGTTGCATATTATCTTCTTTCTTTACATTTAATTTCACTTCATTTTACATGCACCTACCATAGTTGATCTCCCCTGTATTAGGGGATAGGTTTTAAATTTTCTCAGGTTTTTTTACATACATAAAATTCGTTTATATGAACGTTATATGTACCTATTTGTTTAAAACAGTTTCAAACAGGACAACGCGTGCGAATAACGAAAAACATTGTTGAGAATCGATTGAAGGAAAACGCGATATAAAACTGACCAGCAGCAGCAGCAGCAGCAGCAGCAGGATAACAATGCGAGGAGGTTTGCATGGGGTGGCAACTCCGAGGTTATTATTAGAGATATATTTTGTTGTAATCTTCCAACAACTGGTTCTGCTTGCTTCCGAGTGTTTTGGTTCACCTTTACCCTCGAGGCGGGTAAAGGAAATCACTTGGAAGCAGGCGTGACATCCCTATTCACGTATTCCAGGCAGGAAGCACGAAAATTTATCTGATTTTCTCTTGCGCGTACGTATATTGCGAGTGTAAGCCGTACCGCGGGCTGCTTCCACGTGCGTAAGAAAATATTTGCTTGGGATTAAAATAACCATTGTGTTATGCGAACTCGAACGAAACGGGATGAGATGAGATCTGGATATTTTTCAAAATACATGGATTTGAGAGCTAGAGATCATCGACGCCTTGAATCGAGAGCGAGAACTAGCCCGGAAATTAAGCTTTCCTTGTTTACCCGTGATTTTTATTAATTTTACCGAATCCCTTCACCGGGGGGTCCTGGAAGTTCAAATTAATTGGATTAAGCAAATAAATGAATCAACTGAAACGTTCGAGGTAGAAATTCTGGTGCAATGATTTGATCAAAAATCATATACCTACCTATATAGCGAATTGAGAATTTCTTTTGCTCTTTATCGCCTTTTTATTTCTCCGAACGAGTAATTTTTCGTTGAAAACGAAGATACCGCGATTGCTTGGCGATGTGAAGCAGCTTTTTCATACGAATAACGAAATTTTTTGTCCATCAACCGTAACACGGACTTGGCAATGTTTATTCTTTACCGATTTTATTTTTCTTCCGCCGCGACAATTCGAGTCAACGATATGAGAAGTCACACAATATCTTGAGCGTTTCATTTTCTTTCACCGTCTGTACTACCTCTCGTTTCGGCCTTTACTCTTTCTTCCCGCGGAAAAGAAAAAAAAAAAAAAACAATTTGAAAAAGTTTCATAGCTCGAAAAGGGGTCAAACTTGTTCAAAGTTTTCTCGCGCGCCGTACACCCGCCTGAGCGAAGTTCAATAAAGATGATTCCCGGGCCGTCTTATTCTCTTGGCGATTCACTTATTTACGTCGGCGAGCCAATAAGCGTCGTCCGTAAAAAAAAAAATGAAAGAAGAATAAAAATCGTAGAAAAATAATGTATACAAGTATTCCGAAAAGGAAGAAAATACATGTCCGCGCGCTAATTCGCAAAAAAAAAAAAAGAAAAAAAAAATAACAGAGTACGGGACTGTTCGCGGCATCCTCTTTACGTGTACTACGCGTATCTTTTGCGTTGAACGCAAGTGAGAAAGTGAACGAAAGAAGAGAAATGTTGCGCGCGCGAGCTTCATTCGAAATGTTTAGCTCCGCGGTATCAAAGGTCGTTGAAACCGCATTTAAATCAGTTAATGAGTCGCGAGAAGAGCCGCGCGGTATAGTTAGAATTTTAAATATCATTCGGCTCTAAACTTTCAACAAAGCGATGGGAAACTTTAGTTTTTATTGTATTCTTTAAAAAATGTTTCCTCCTTATTTTTAAAATTTTTTATTAAGATGATAAAATAAAAAAAAGGTTTCCTCGTCGTTGAAGATCGGTGCATAAAGTACCACCGCGAGAGATATAATGGCTTTATGCTGGAAAAACTCATCCATAAACGAAGAGAGATCAATAAGACGGAAATGTTGGTAAATAAAATGAAAATTTGATTACACCGCATTGATGAAAAATGAGAGATTAATAAAATGTAAATATCGTAGAAAAAAAAGTTTAGGGAAGACCGGGTATGGAAGCGGGAGTTTGGTAAGAAAAATTCAGCTCCTGCTCTGCGTGATATAGGTATAATAATATCCCATGGAGCAGGATCCTCTTTAGGGCCGGCGGCCAATATCACGACGATTCAAGTGCAATCTTTTATCCTCCGCGGAGTCTATAAATTAGTCTGTGCAAATGGCAACAGGATATATCGTGAGCTTTTCTTTTATCGCGTTTCGTGCTGCGCTCCGAAACTCGTTGCGGAGAAGAAAAAAGTAGTGAGATGAACGTATAAGAAAATGTAATTGGAAATTACGAGGCTGCGTAAGAGTCTTATTTGTTTCTTCTGCTCTCACGTTCGACCTGGAAACACGTCGCTGCTGCTGCTGCTGCTGCTGCTGCTGCTGCTGCTGTTGCTAACGAGACTCTCTCTCTATTGTTTTTCCGCGTTCTCGCTTCCTTGCTTTTCCAACTCACCCCTGCTCTACTGCTTCTCCATACAACGAACGAAATGGTATTATTCGCTTCACTTTTATATCCAGTTCATCCCGTCGCACTCTTTTTCCTCCGAACGAAAAAAGAATCTAAGAATCTATGCTTTTTTCGCGTTAATGCTTTTTAAGGAGAAAAATCAAGCCCCAAAATCGTCGCAGCAGGGGTTCAACAAGTTATTTCGAATAAGTTAATTATAGCAACGTGCACCGTATTGAAAATTGAGACGACGAATACGTGCATGATATTTTGAAATTAATATCAGGTATACATAGATATCTATTAGATTAGATAAAAATGAAGTAATGGCGGGTTTAGGAACGGAATTAGAACGATTAAGATTGCATGCATCTCGCTCTCGGATAGAGAGTGCGCGAGGCAGCAGGATCAAGCCGAAAGTAAGTGGCAAGGCAAGTTGAAAGCGCTCGTGAGATATGTATATACGTATAGCATGGATCGGTTGAGGAGAGGATAGAGGTATATAGTGTAGCATAGGTGGTGTAGCGCAGGAGACAGCAGCAGGCATGCAACAGTGGTCCTGTGTTGGCCAGGATTACGGAAAGGATGAAGGTGTGGGGGTGAAGGGTTTGAGCCAGCCGACGGTCCTGTCGTTGTGCGCTATGCTGTTTCGCATCCTACCGGACTAGTCTAGTAGACTAGTCCGGTCTCTCTGTTCTTCTCTACGATGTCGAGGCTCCCCCGACTGCCCGCCCTGGCTTGATGCTGAATTACGTTCTATCCTATATCCCCCAGACCTATTGAACCTATGCCTGGCCCCATAAATACCACCGTGCTACGAGAGACAGAAGATCCTCGCGCGTCTACACATAGCGCTTCTCCTCTCCTCTCCTCTCCTCTCCATCACCCTTTCTAAACATCACTCTCCTCTATCTCCCAAAATGAACCACGAAAATTTAATGCCCTTTACGACATCAAAGCCCCTCTAAAAACATAGATTAACCTCGATACGACCTCCCTATTCATCCTCCCTCCTATCACAAATATTCTTTCGTTCATATACCGCATGCAGAACCTACGTCGAATAATATTATATTCTGTAGTCTAATTTCATTATTTTTATACCGCGAATGGAATTAATATATTAATAGTTTGCTGACTATTGCTCATTGCGGCCAGCAAAACCAAATTTTATTAACAACAAAGTTTTATTGCGGTCAGCCAAATGCGTCGTATAGAAAAAATAATTGATTCGATCTAATGGCATTTTTTAGATATTCCTTTTCGTCGGTATTTTACCCGAATCGTAAATCGTATACGCGGTAGTCGTTGCCGACTCCCTCGAGTGCCGGCATCATGAGCTTTTCGTGGTCCGAGACTTTTGGCTCTTCTCACAGAATTATCATTAAATAAAATAAAAGGATACAGCAATCCTCGTGCTGGTAGCAGTAACACAGAAAACAGCTGCTTTTTCGCCGAAATCTAAGGATCGCCGCCGCCGCCGCCGCCGCCGCCGCCGCCGAGTTTCATTTCACAATTAACGATTTTGAAAGATGAAATGAATACACTCCGAATCATCGACATTCTTGGCGGAACGAAACCAGTATATATTCAGTGCTAAAAATTGAACGATTGTTCATATTTTTTCTCGAGAATAATATATTTATTTCTGAATCGTGGCTAAAAACCTGCATGCTTCTTTTTTACCGAATATTTTTGTTGCGTCTTTTTCTCAACCGTGTTGATTTGTCTTTTATATATACCTATATATCTTGGAACGTGAGCTGAATGTTGGAGATTGGAGAAAAAACATATTCATGCTGGGGAAAAAAGCATCGATGCTGGTCTCGATGTTAACGGACGGACTGGTGGTGCGGGAGGACTCGGATAAATTCACAAGAAGCGATCGTAATCAGTAAGAGTATTGCGTGGTCTTCGTTCTTCCACATTTTTTCTTCTTTTTACCTTAGCGCACGGTGCATGGCCTTACCAATCAATTCATCAGCGAATCGATTCCGCCATTCCATCGAGATATGCTGCTCGCCGTAAAATTTCTTCTCGCATATATCTACCGGCGACACTTTATTCATTGGCACACCACCGGATGCAAAAGTCTCTATATATATACGAAATTATTTCATTGTATGGGCCGCATTCGATCTACAAATTGAATTTGCAAACAATACCGCGATGGGCTGCATAAATCGTTGCATTTTCATGGAGAATTATCTAAAGTAGAATTAAAACTAGAACGAACGTGTATAAAAATGATGCGCATGCACCAACTTCTGGAATAAATTCTTTTTCATCGCCGCCGCGGAAATAAAACTCCTAAATCGACAGTTTTTTCATTCGTCCTAATCCGCATGGCGACGGCCTTATTTCGTCCATCTTAAAAATTTATCAAGGAAAAACGTTCCGTAATCCCGTACACATCCAGCAGTTTCCAATAAAACCTTTTACGGGCGGGCTTCTCGCATCGTGGTGCTTGACCGCCACACAATTATCAAAAGTCTTCGTTTTCTTGTTGTTTACCGAATCTCTGTGGGTCGGAAGTGATTCTCAATCGTGCCAAATAGGATTTTTCCGGTGCACCGAAGTCAATGGCTCCAAGCGATCCATCCCGGCGTGGCGAAATCAGCTTCCTCCAATTGTACCGTCGCATCAACCTGCTTTGAGAAAAACCAAGCACTTTTTTTTTTTTTTTCTTTTTTCTTTTTTTTTTCTTCCCTACGTAGAGCCACCGATCGACATTCTTCCCCCGTTTCAAAATTGGTTTTTCAAGGAGTTTTGAATGTTACGGAAAAAAAAAATTTCTCCGATGAAAAATTGAAATACGACTACGTTTATTCGGACCAATTTTGTCAAAAAAAAGACAAACTTGCGGTGTCAAGAAATTGCAAATCAAATTCGAAAAATTTCCGAGCTTTTCCATCGTGGATTTTGCCAGCGCAGGGCTATAAAACGCGCGGGTTTCGAACGCAAGTCCGTTGAAATAGTCCGACAAAGCCAAAGTGGATTTTTCTAATTCTAATGAATATGGAGTGGTTAACATTGAAGGCATTGTAGAGGATTTCGACTTGAGTCACAGTGAAAATACAATGAATTTGCATGGAGAAAATTCAACGCGATAAAGATAGGGGGAAAAGTGTGACGTCTCTCGATCGGGTGAAAACCCGCCGCCGCCGTCGTCGTCGTCGTATATAGTATAGAATTTATTTTTGCACTTACACGTTTCTTTTTCGATTCGTTTTATAAAATCTGTACTCTGAATCGATGATCATTATATAACCATGCATCAGTCGTGAGGGGCTAGTGCCACTCAGAGGGATCGAATAAGAGAAAGTGATTTATTAAAAATCATTTGTACATAACTTTCTTTCTTAGGCGGCAAAATATCGAGGCGGATATAGAAGGAGAATTCGCAAGGCATAATCATGATGTTGATCGATGAAATGTAAAAAAAAGGTTGAAGGAAAAAAATCTCATCGGAGGATATTTTCGTAGTACTACTGTTCTAGCGGGTCTTTGTCCCCCTTTCGAGTATGGAATAATAATTCGTAGGCCAGCGTCGGTGCTGCACCGGTGCTGGGAGAGCAGCATATTATAAGGCGTGGCACGGCAGGTACACTTTTGCGGATATGCACTTGCGGTCGCGCGAGTGCCTCTCGCGTTTATCGGCTCCTTGCACGTACGAGAACTCTCGTAGCAATGTCCCCCCGTATTCTGCTCCAACTCTCTCCAACGAAACGGAAAGGCCATACTCGAATCCCCATCTACTACAACTTTTTTTTTCTCCGTACCCTAAAACTCGTCCAATCGCTGCTGCATGAGAGTCTATGCCGGAATGCCGGCACTATATGTATACTACGACGAAGCTCTCAGCCAGCAGCAACGAATTTCCTACTTCGCATGCACAGCCTCGTGCGCGACAGATTTTACTGAAAATTGCGTTCCAAGAAACTTTGCGTTGCGAAGAACGCATCAAATATGAGAATAAAAGGTTCAGCTTTATTTTTTCTTTCATCATCAATTTTTTTCTACATCATCAAGTCCGAGACAAGTTTTCGACGCGCGCGAATATTGATTTCTCGCGCGTATAGTCCAAAGAAACTTACTGTACAAAGAAATATTTTGGCCCCTGCTAGCAGCTTTATCAATCGAACTAAGTGGCTGCAGCGGTATACTCGAGTTTCTCCAAACTGTCTACAAAGTTGGCTTTCTCCTTCTCTAAATTCTCAGCAGGCTCTGAGTAGCTTCTGGATACATAGATTCCAATGTGGCTTGATTTAAGGTTGACGAGGGAGGAGTGGAGAGGGGGAGAGGGGGGGGGGGGGGTGATTGCGGTTCGGGGTGGGTTTGCAAGCCGAGTTTCCTCGGAGTGGATAAACGTACAAGTATTACAACGAGAATTCTCCGTCTCACTTGCACTTGTTCCTATTGCCCCTTGAATCCTGAATCATTCTGTAGAAACTCTGGGCACATCCGCAAAACCCCCGACCGCGTATGTATATTCCGACTGGTATAGTCTAAGAACGATCAAGGAGTGCTCAACTGCGCCCTCTTGTGGGAATGAACACTCGTTCTGTCTATACCCCCCCCCCCCCCCCCCCATTGCATGCACCCTCCTCTCTTTCGCTTCTCTATGCAAACGCATTCGTCCGGATTGTTCTCAGTATTAGAGGATTCTAATGACAGTAACTTGTTTCGAGTATTTCTTTTTTCAATGTCGCAGTTGGACAAAGATAAAACGACAATGTGAACCGTTCAAGAATAAATCCAAAATCCTATTTTCCCATTGGCTCTTATACGATCCGATCTTTTATCAAATTTCATCATTTCGCTATTAGCAATGACAGACAATGGGGGAAAAAAAAAAAAAAAAAAAAAACTCATAATACAGACATTTCGTGTGGTAG
Source organism: Campoplex capitator (assembly GCA_037576405.1). NCBI lineage: Eukaryota > Metazoa > Arthropoda > Insecta > Hymenoptera > Ichneumonidae > Campoplex > Campoplex capitator. The sequence continues at coordinate 2,096,387 of JARBWI010000032.1, read as the reverse complement.
AAATTCTGAAAAAACGTTCGGTGAAAACGCGCATGGGTTTCGAGTTATATCGAAATAAAACACAGCACTGTTTGATTACGGCGGTACACAGTATTATTCTTATTAACCCAATCAAGATATTATATATTGTATAAGAGAAAAAAGGCGAAGACTCTCGATAAGAAAAACCGTATTATGTGTGGAAGGGAAAAGTCTCGCATATTTGTCGGAGCGATATACGGCCTCGAGGCTCAAAGTGTCTTTGATCGCTCGTTCGGAGAAAAGTTATTGTGCATCCCACAAGTATAGTCCGTAGAACGATTATGTTGACACAATATAGCAATCGTCGTTTTGCAGAATTCTCTTCCCCTGCTTTTGTCTTTACTCGATGTGTTCACTTCAATCGTCAATTCGGTCGAAACTTTCGAGCAAATAGATGGCTAACAATTGTTACCGTTCAAGTTCGAGTACGTTTGTGGATTGCTCGAGAGCAAGAGAATTTCGAAGCGTTTGTTGATCGATGGCCCATAATGGGTCCTGATCCATTCATGAAGAATAGGGCACGATCGATCCAAGGGCACTTGTGCCGAATTGTTGGAAGATCAAATTTTGATTGTAGACCGCTTTTGTCAAGCTTTACGGTTTTTCGTTTATCGAAATGAGAATTTATTTCACATTATATGCGATTTCCACCGAACTCGCTTAGAAAACAGCCATCATGAGAACCAAACACTTTTTTAGGATATACTATACTTTGCCGTGAATTTTCACTCGGATAATCGGGTAACGACCTTAATCCGAATAAGTACAACTTTATTAGAACCCCTCGCATAGCAATATTGCACTATTTGTCTGGCAGTTTTGCCCCTCATCAGACTCTCTGCTTTCCACCGCGGAGCTTTCCTCAGAACTCTCCGTTTCAGAATATCAGAATGACACTTGACCAGGTATGAGACTCGACACTTGAGAACCAGCCATACACCTATAATATAGGGGATTATGGGGCAAAACGGACATATGGGGCAAAACGGACAGGGTGCCCGTTTTGCCCCGAAAGTCGAAAATCCGGGGCAAAACGGACATTTCAAATTCTGAAATTTCGGAAAATTCATAAATTTTTTTTTCAAGCCTAAATTACATTTTTACCCGAAAACAGCCTGAATTAGTGAATTTTGAGGCAAAATGGACACACAGGGGGCAAAACGGACACATGTAAATGTAAATTTTATAAAAAAATATTTTCGGATCCAAACCATCTTCTGACCCTAAAATATCTTAAATTGTTGAATTCTAGGGTGAAATGCACAAAAAATTCAAGTTTTAGAGCAAAATAAACACACGTCGAATCCGAAATTTTATAAATTTCATAAAATTTTGACTCCGATCCCAAACTACGTTCTGCTCACTATTCATTCTCTTTTGTGACTAATTTGAAAACCAAATTTATAATGACGATAAGAAAATAAGGAAAAAAGGTTTTTTTTTATTGGAGCAAATAAAATCTACATATTCGTAATTTTTTAATTTTTATTATCACTGAGAGGCTGTGTCCGTTTTGCCCCAAAATTTTTTTTTTACGAAATCCGGGGATATAGGACCGAAAATCGATTGTGGGACTCCAATAGAGTTCAAACATCAATTATACCCCAGCACGATAGAGCCAAAGTTCATTTTTTGCAAGACCGAAAAGCTTGGACCAAACGCGATCTCAAATTTGGCTCATTTTTTCTTTTTACATCCAAGGAATGGGGCTCAAGTGGTCCCATTCCTTTTCTTATATCACCGAGGTGGCATTCCATTCGAAAAAAATCGCTTCGAAGGTCTCAATTTCGAAAAATGTAATTTTTTTGATTTTTTATACCTCCGAGAGGCAATGTCCGTTTTGCCCCAAAAATTTTTTTTTACGAAATCCGGGGATCTAGGACCGGAAATCGATTGTGGGACTCCAATAGAGTTCAAACATCAATTATACCTTAGTACGGTGGACCCAAAGTTCATTTTTTGCAAGACCGAAAAGCTTGGACCAAACGCGATCTCAAATGTGGCTCATTTTTCTTTTTTACATCCTAGAAATGGGGCCCAAGTGGTCCCATTCCTTTTCTTATATTACCGAGGTGGTATTCCATTCGAAAAAAATCAATTCAAAAGTCTCAATTTCGAAAAATGTAATTTTTTCGATTTTTTATACCTCCGAGAGGCAATGTCCGTTTTGCCCCAAAAATTTTTTTTAACGAAATCCGGGGATCTAGGACCGAAAATCGATTGTGGGACTCCAATAGAGTTCAAACATCAATTATACCCCAGCACGGTAGAGCCAAAGTTCATTTTTTGCAAGACCGAAAAGCTTGGACCAAACGCGATCTCAAGATTTGGCTCATTTTTCTGTTTTACATCCAAGGAATGGGGCTCAAGTGGTCCCATTCCTTTTCTTATATCACCGAGGTGGCATTCCATTCGAAAAAAATCGCTTCGAAGGTCTTAATTTCGAAAAAAAAAAAAAAATTTCATTTTTTATACCTCCGAGAGGCAATGTCCGTTTTGCCCCAAAGATTTTTTTCTACGAAATCCGGGGAACTAGGACCGGAAATCGATTATGGAACTCCAATACAGTTCAAACATCAATAATACCCCTGCACGGTGGAGCCAAAGTTCATTTTTTGTATGACTCAAAAACATGGCCAAAATGCGATTTCAAGTTTTGGCTCATTTTTCTTTCTTACATGCCAAGGAGTGGGGTTCTAAGTGGTCGCGTTTCTTTTCTTATATTACCGAGTTGGTATTCTATTCGGAAAAAGTCGCTTCAGACGTCTCAATTTCGAAAAAAAAAAAATTTTCATTTTTTATACCTCTGAAAAGCAATGTCCGTTTTGCCCCAAAATTTTTTTTTTTCGAAATTCGAGAAACTACGACTAGAAATCAATTTTGGGACTCAAATATAGTTGAAAGACCATATGCACATCGATTAAATTGGCTTAAATCGTTAACATGTCCGTTTTGCCCCATAGTCCCCTATATGTAGATACGGAAACAGAGCAGAATGCATTAACGCAACGAGATATAGGTACTATACGGGTGTGCACCCGAAATCGTATATTAATCCGAAGCGCGCGGGGACAGAGCATCAGGAATACATAAAAAGAACAAAGGGCTGCTCGGAGAAAGGTGGTGGAATACAGAGTGTTCCGAAATATCCAATACACGCTCGCGGAGCCAATGGACCGTCAAATTCTCAACATAAAAGTCCATGAGTTTTTTTGTTTTTTTTTTGTGTTTTTTTTTTGTGTTTTTTTTCCCCACGACGCACCCCGTATTTATAAAATATTAGTTGATAAGCGATGGCGAATTAGCGGCGAGCGCAGGATTATGAGACCATGCTCGCTCGACGGTGCACGGGACTGGCTATAACTTTCGCCGATGACAAAAACCTCGTTATATCGGTAGGCATCGGAGGGAGAAGTTACTCTTGAAATTCGGACCTCGCATTTTTATCTCGACCTTTGGAATACCCTATACACCGGGATACAATGACCGCGCGAAATTCTAGCTTCTGGCACGGTAGTCGCTCACACCGTCGTTGTAAAGACTTGGCAGTTGTATTACTGCATGCATTCGCGCAGTGCACTGCATTTCCATCTGCTTAGCTGCGAAATCCGCTTAACGTTACGACGAGGGATAGAGTGCCGGGATCGTCTAATGATCGCGCGAGGCACAGACGTTGAATATGTCGAGATAACGTCAGAACGGAGCTCAGTCAGCGTAGTGGCTTGATGCAATCTCACTATTCCTCATCCATTCTCTTTTCCGCATATATTTATACTCCCTGCTCTCACTTTCAGTCGTACCTACTTACGTTCACCGCGATCGTCTTTATCCATTCTCTCTGTGTTTTAGCTCGGAAAAACCTTACTCGACCTCGCCACGGATTTCGGCAAGGGGATTCGGAAGATTAACGCTACCGATACATACGCGCGTTTTTCCTCCTTCTCTGAGCATCACAAAATCACTCGGATTATACATAAATTTCATGATGGTTGAATCTCTTCACTCGAATGTTCAAAAACTTTTCTTTTTTTTTTTTCCTTTTACCATCAACGTTAAGCGTATCCTTCGCCCTTTGTTTTGTTTTGTTTTGTTTTGTTTTTTTTTTTTTTTTTTTTCGTAAAACCATTTCTGCAACATCTTCGATTTATGCCCAACGGAGAGAAAGAAACGCGGGGAAAAGTCTCAATGCCAGAGAAAAATCGACGCGAAAGTTAATCAGTTAGACGAAAGAGTAGGAGGTGCAAGTAAGTTTAATTAGATTGCCGAGTCCTCTTTAACTTTTCCATTCCTTATTGTCCGGGGATTCATCGGGAAAAGTCGCAGGAGGAATTTGTTTCAACGAGACCTGAAACTTGGGACTTCCGGTCGCTTTACTTGCTCCTGAAATGCCTTCCAGTTTTATTCTCAAGATCACTCTTGCCTTCGAGGCTCGTTGAAGAAAGCACTTGCAGATAGTATATTCCCATTATGCTAAATGAGCGCTGACAACAAATATTCTGACGCATTATACAGCTTGCTTGCGAGGTCGGTAAACAAGGGAGGAGGGGGGGGGGGGGCTGAAAAGATTCAAATGAACAAATGCGATAAACAAATTGAATAATGTTGAATCGGAAAAGTTTTTTTGGATACTTCTCCGAAGGTACTGCGTCATCCGAGTTTTTCTTTCTCTTCATTTCTCTGTTTTGATAATATGATAAAAAAAAATCCTGTCTCACCCGTCGCCATTCTCGATGGTCCGGTAGCAGCCAGTGGCTGGAATTATCGTGAAAATTGGCTGGAAAAAGCGCTGAGCCACTCGAAGCCTGGCTAGAGGTGGTGCAGGTGAGAGGTGCTGATATCAAACGAGACGAACTCTAACGGTAGAAAAGAGCGAGACCGAGAAAAACCGCTGACTTACCGAAAACTCTCTTCCGGGCTTGAAATATGAGCGCAGCTTGCACGTTAAAATAGCCATGCAACGAAAGAGCTTTTTGTTTGCCGGTCACAAGCTGTGTGATTATCCCTCTTTTTAATAAATAGAGATAGAACACGCATTCAGCAGCCTTGCACCAAAGAATTCGAAATAATCTTTACATCTCTCGGGGAAGAAAAAAAAAAACGAACCAAATATTCGTATACAAGAGTTTTAAACGTAGAAGCTTGACGAGCGATTTTTTTTTATCGCATATAAACAATCGCATGAATATGTACAAAATAATTATATCGGTCCAGACTCCATTTATTGGTTTATGATACACCATACAGACTTCGTCGTTGGCAAATCGTTTTTATCGACTGAATTTACATTGCAATAATAGCGGATAATTAAGGGATAAGTACTCGATTGATTGAAACTTAATGACAGCAGTGTTTTATATAGGTATTCTCAAGATCGCAGCTATGAGAATGTGCAATAGAATATGAAAATTAAATTTTTTACGTTTATAAGAGTACATACAACATTCAAAACCGATATAATTGTCGAAAAGAATTTATTTAGCAGTACTTATTTTCCGATATAACAGCTCGTAACACTCGAAAAGGGTAAGCCTGCATGTTATTAAGCACCCTCGTATGAGTTATTGTTAGTTAACTTTTGTTATTTTTTCGCCGGTGAGAAAGTGGACGAAAGTCCTGGACTGTGTTGTAAAAGATAATAGTTGGCGTAGATTCATATAATTCGTTTCGGTTTTTTTTCGGCTCCGATTAATTGGTTCGCCCAAATTGAATCGCGCTCGTCCTTTTATCTATTCGCTTTGATTGCTCCGTACTCGAGACCGCGAATTCGCGCGAGCGCGAGCATCACTGAAATTTTTATCGTGTACATTCTCCCGAACGTTTTTTTTTTTCCAAGTATAGCCCAAACTATTTATTTCAATCTGTATATGGTTCGCTACGATCGTTTCTCGTCCCCTTTCTCTGTATACCGGTTTAGTTGGTTTACGACATTTTTGTTCACACCGTTTTTATAGATCGGATCAACGGGATTACGAATATCTCGAAAAATTCTTCGTTTCTCGTCGACCGAAATTCATAACCTTTAATTGTAATGAGAATTGGATTGAATCAATTGAACCATTCAAAGCTTTGTGAATCGTGCAACGCGTAGGTCTGTTGCCAAATGCCTTCCCGGACTTGTTCGCTTCGCTCTCCAAGCTTTTCACGTTTGTTTCAATATTTTTGTATAAGACTTTGATCCACTTGAAAACCCATGTGCGAATAACCCCCGCCATCATCGGAAACGAAACCTCAATAAAATAACGATGCGGTTAAACATACAGCATCTTTGTTGATGTTATAAAAATGTGCAAGGATATTCCTAATTATTCGTAATACAAACACCCGAGAGGCTTGATTTTAAATAAAAATGTGTCCCAGATAATTAACGTTGGTAGAAAGAAGAAAAAAAGAAACAAAAATGCCGTTGAAAAAAAAATGATGATAATAATGATCCGTAGCGGCGGTATACCCAATCGAACGAATAATTAATGCGCCGATGAAGATTTTCGTAATTATTATTTCGCGCTGTATACGTACGTTTTGTTTCTCCATCTTCTTTTCTCTTGTCCTCTCTCTCTCTCTCTCTCTCTCTCTCTCTCTCTCTCTCTCTCTCTCTCTCTCTCTCTCTCTCTTTCGCAGTGAAAGCTTCAGATGGTGAAATCTACATTAAAGAAAGATATGCGTTTCTTTCTCTCTTTCCATCCGACGCCATTTTCTTTTTCTCGCATTATCTCTTTCTGGCTCCCGTCTGTTTTTTGCCATTTGTGTTCCACCTTTCGGCCTCTTTCTCTCTCTCTCTCTAGTTTCGCGTCTTCGCGCCAACGTCGTTTTTGTCCTTTTAAGTTGAATTGTCATCCGTACCGGGAAGGGTGTGCGTTATTAAAACAGTCATTCCCGCCATTCGCGCAACGCAGTGCTATCCATGAAAAGACAATGGTCACAGCCTCGATTGTAACTTTCAGGTAAAGAGAGAATGAGCAGAGAGAAATGGGAAAAGAGAGTTCTTGGTCTATTTTCAAGTCCCTGAGCCTCCTCTGTAGCTCTTCTTGGTTGCCCGTTTCGCGTGGCGGCTTCAATCCAGAATACCGGCGAGAGATCCCTACCGTTGGAATGACGAAGGGTGGTGTGCGCGTCCTATGCTTCCAGGAAGCTCATTAGGCATCGCCCGAGGTGTTCCTGGCCCTTGCGCCATTCGGCATTGCTTTTCTCAACGCTACTATGTTTTTCCTCTCCCTCTTGAATCTCTATTCCTAACCCCTCTCCGACGCCCTTTTTTCCCTGCTCGGAGCCCGGCAGACTCTTGTCGTTCTTCATCCGCCTTGAGCAACTTTATTCCTCATCGACAATTAGAGAAACTCGCGAGAAGAGCTTCAGCGTCGTCTCATTTTCATACACTTTAATGCATAATATACCCACCCGCATGATTAAGTAACGCTCAATGTTTCTTTGTATACTACCGATGCTATTTTCGAGCAACATTTATAAAAACCGGTTGGAGAGGTTCAAACTTTAATCATCCAGATGTAAAAAGTATCGAAATATACGGTGGAATCAACGCGGAATGACGAGAGTTTAATGAATATGTTATAGTTGACGTAAGGACGTGACTCCTACATCAAACTATCAAGTCCTTTTGTCGACAGATCGGCGGCTGTACGGCTGCCAACATCCGTGACAATCCCAATCGCTGCGCACATGTACCCAAGTCGCTCAGTCGCGGCGAGCATAAAATTGAGCGCCGGTCTTATGACGGACTGCTCGCTGCTGCTGCTGCTGCTGCTGCACGGGTAGTACGTTTCTACTCTTATTGGTACTTGGTCGCGAGGCTACTCGCACCCACCACCCATTCTCTCTACCCAGCAGCACTTGCGGAACGGCTCTGCTGGTAAGTAAGGTTCAAATGCAAATGCAACGATGCAACTTGCGGCCGTATCACTGCTCAACTCTCTCCTCGCGCGCGCTTCAACCTTCTCCCTTTCCTCCTCGAGCTAGCTTGGTCCGAAAGTTTGATAAGCGAGAGACGATTTAGCCAGGTGCGCCCGCAGAACCCTCACTCGGTCGCGAACGGTGGATAAGACAAACGGGAATTAATACGCTGCTCGAATTCGTATGAGAGTGAGGAATATAATACCCAGCAGCACCGAAGACTTCGCGAGAAACGTAAGTATTCGCGAGCAGTGTGTATACATCGAGTCAATGGATTAAGATGCAAAGTTTGGAGAAATGCTTTACGGCTCTCGATTTGTTATATTATTACCTATACGAATCCTGGGAAGGGGAAGGGGGCTCTTCTGCTGCCATGCATATACCGAACGAGTCGAGTTATTTGAAATCCGAGTTGATGGATTTTCAACGATAAAGCAGAAAACCATCGACTCTCAAATGCATGTCTCCGCAATGCGAACCCATGCTTTTTTTTTTTTAATTTTCTTCAATTAGTGAAGAGCAGTTGAAAAAATTATATGGATCCATTAAATCGTACAACGAACGGTAATATATCTTTCTACACGCTCACAGTTTTGTAGAATTTTTGGAACGCCGGGGGTAATCCTTGAAAAAGAAAAATATATTTTATGTTTTTGCTTTACTACGAATTTAAGAATGTTGTTTTATCCGAGCTACGCGAGAAGCCTCACGAATGAACGTGCCAGGGACGTACTATATGAGCAGGAGCAGAGTAGCTTGACTTTTTTTTCAATATATAGCGAATAAAAAGAAGAAAAAGGAAAGAAAATCACGTCCCACGGTGAAGAGAACTCTGGGGGCAATAATCGCCTTTTCGTATCGAAGAGTAAAATGCCGGCGATGCTGGTGACGGTGCGAAAGAGGATCCGGGAAATCAAGGGTTGGGTGGCAAAGCTCTTTTCGATTGAACGAAAGACAAATAGCGCGGATGAAAGTCCCCAAGGCAAAAAGGAACGCAGAGACTCACTGCTCGGAGTATTAATATCGTTGGTAGGAAGTATCTGATGAGGAGCGAACAAATCCGAGAGTGCGGGTGGAAAATTGTATCATTACCCTTCTCGTCGAGGGAAATTACTACGCAGAGAGAAAAACAAGTATAAACTGCTTCTCATTAGTCCGGTGGTGTGTCTGATGTGAAGAAATTTGAAAAAGACCATTTTCTTGCGCGTGTGGACGATATTTCACCGTCAATTTTCGTCTTCGATTTAGCGTCATTTTTCGTCGTTCCTCATAACTATGTGAATGCTGGAATTCCGCATCCCAGGATTTCTTTTTCGCTCGGCCATTATGAAAGATACGCACACTGGCTCGATCGGAGAGTTAGCGAAACCAGCAAGAGAGATTCTCCATCTCACAACTGTCTCTTCGGATAATTAGCGTCAATCAAGCTGACCGAAGCGAGCTAGCTCAGTTTGGCTGAACGCTTTCTGTTCGAGTTTCCGGTTCTCTTTTATATATAAGCAAGCTCTCCTCCTTTATTCCGGTCGCACCATTCTTTCCCCGGAAATCCGACGACGTGTCTCGTAGTACACGTCAGGCACTCCCCAATGATACAATCTTGACATGGCACTAGCTAACGTTCGCGGAAACTGCCAAGTTTCAGATTGTACAAAACCTCCCGAGCAGATGGATGTATGAACCTTGTCCATATACATTTGAAAAGTTTGAAAAGCGGAAGATACGAGTAAAACCTGAGTGTATAATAATTCGAGCTTGTGCTTATTATACAAGATGGTCAACCATGTATCTTTAATCTTTATCTTTCTCATTTTTTAAGCTTATTTACAGCTTTACAGCTTTACAACTGCAGATGTATCGAGATTCAGGATAAAATCGCTTTTTGAAGAAGCAAGAGGGTTCAATCGAGAGTCAGCCGTCCAGCTGTTCGGTATCATCAAGTAAATGAATACATATAAAGAATGGAATGAAAACAACATATGGTATGAAGAGATATAGTATATCATAATTGGCCAATGAATCTAGTCTTTTTCTACTCACAATCACGTACGACATTATACATATATCCAATCGCGGCTCTACCAGCGGACATAGCTATTTCTTTGGATTTTTGTTTACTCGGTTGACCTAAGCCGTGCGTCCAGTTTCATGCATCGAGGCCATTTTATTTCACTCCAGGTTCCAAGAAACCTTTCACGAGTCTTTCATTATTTACCTCTCGCATAAGTCGAAAGTTCTTTTCAGCGTGGGCATTCATATCCACCACCGCTTGCTCAGTAATAGCGTTTGGAAGCATTTAGCCGAGACTCTCCCAGCAGTTGATTGTTTGGCTAACAGCTATCGCTCTCCCTTTCCTCTCTGAAGCTTCACATCCCTTTCCCTCTATTCGTACGCGAATCGTGGGAGCAGAGGAATGGATGCCTCGATCGAGGAGAGCAAGTTTCGTAGAGGGTGCTATCACTGGCAGCGCACACCTCGCGAGTCATTCACCAGCGCGTACACACACACGCATACATGCTCGCATCTTCAAATGCACACACGTACAAGCCTTCTTCTATACATATCACTTTCCGGTTTATCCTCTCGTGTCTCAGAGCACTATAACTATATATAGATAATATGTGCTAGCGGTATTAAACGAGAGCTGAGAAACAACGAGAGAGCCCAGATAGACTAGCGGAACGAACGCGACACTCCAAAGCCATTATCGTTACGCCCTGTATTCCCACTTCTTCTCTACACATGAGAGTATCTCCCTCATATGGCATATACGGATTACTGTCGTGCTCAGATCTCTCTTACACATTTCTGTCGGTCACCAAACTCACGTGAATGCTGCTCTGTGCTAAGTCCGCATTGTCGTTGTTATTATATTTTTCTATTTATTCTTACGTTTTTTTTTTTTTTTTTTTTTTTTTCAAAAATACTCGACACCGAAGACACACAATGCGCAACGAAAGAGCCTCAGCGAAATGAGTCTCCCGTTTACGCGCTCTATACAACTAAACCGGATACGTCGCGGCTTAAGCTTTTTGAAACCCAGAGTGGTAGCGTATTGAATCACTGCCGCGCGTTACGAAAAAGAAAAGTAAAGAGAGAAGAGAGAGGCAAAAAAAATTTACGCCGAGGAGAAAAGTGTATCTTCTGATGGACGAAAAAATAATACCGGCGAAACGTGTTAAGTGCGTTTCAGACCGACCAAATGACGCGCAGACTAGTTTTGTTTCAGTTTTAAACAAAAAAAGGAAAATATCGTTCGTTCGCAGTCCGTAGTTCGCAGGTTTCGGAATGAACACCGCTGGAGCTAAAGTGTTCACAGTGTAGGCACTGTTTAGGAAACTTAATTGTTTGTACGAGATCACTTTACGCTCGTTGAATATCGCTAGACGGATGATCAATTTACCTCCATTATTTTTTCTTTCAATTTTTTTATTCTACTCGAAATTCAACATTTTCAATTGGAATTCTTTGAAATTAAACTATTTTTTAATATTTATATTTATTGAACCTGATATTTCTATGAGAGAGAGAGAGAGAGAGAGAGAGAGAGAGAGAGAGTTCCAGAGGTCGAGAAATCCATAACCCTCTCGTGACGTTTTTAATCTTCAAGTCCTTTCCTCTTTAGAGATAAAATTGGAAATTGAAATTCCGTCACTTGTAATACGTAACATATCAAAGTTGAGACCAGCTTGAAAAATTTCACTTATCGGTCAGGCTGCTCGAGCCTGTGAACCGTTAAATTATTGCGAAATCTCGCTTTGCTATCCCGTTTAAAAACTGATCGATTTCCAAGTCTATGGAATGATGAAATTGACAGAAAAGCATATAAGAAACCAGCATTTCACGTGTCTCGATTTTTTCACTGAGAAAAAAAAACAAAGATATTGATTTGAATCAAATAATATACATTGATCGAACTCAATGTCTCATTACAGGATGCCAACGAAATACTTATTCCGCACCGATATTCGATATTTTGAATGAATAATAATATTCTCATTGAAATAGTATAATTGAATGGAAAAAAATGAACGAATAACTGCACATGAGAAAGGCTTCATTACAGAAGTAGTGTTGTTGAAAATAATGTCAACTGGCAATCCTTTCATAAGGTGCAGTGCCCCATACTCCGCACGGACGAGAAGCACTCCGTGGATGCGCCATGATAGCGGCATATGATAGAAACTACATCTGGATTATGGACTGTTGTTCGTTTGAAGGCACGAACGAACTTTCATTTACATTAGCTGCATCGAATAATGCGGCGGATAAAATAAAAAAATCGTTAAAAAAACTTACCATCTGAGGTTGAAAATATCGATGACCCAGCAGTGGGGAACGGCCGCGTTTTTCGGGCAACACAGTTTTCCTGAATGTTTCAACACCGTTCAAAATGAAAAGGGCTTTGTCATAAAAGCTGAGAATAGCGGCTGAAAGCAGAAAAACAAAAAGTCCAATAACACGAGATCGCAGATTGCTATTGAGAGATGACCTTGTAAAGCAAAACTCTGTGCGAGAGTCTTGTTTCACAATGTGAACAATTTCATACGTGATATTTACAGAGGTCGGAATAACTCCGTCAACACGGAGGTATGCATGCAAAAGTTTTGCTTTATTCGTTTAGTCGCGTTTGGTTTTTCTTTTTTCGCTGGGACATGGTATACTATATACTATATAGATATAAAGATATACGTTATATCCGGTGGTGGAGCACAGGCTGATATTTGAGGTTGTGTATGACGGTATAAAGTAGCCAGGAGGATAACCGGGATGTGTGCTGGGTACGAGAATATAAACCGTTGTCGGTCGGTAGAGCAAAGACGCGGTGGAAGAAAAATAAGAAGAGCGGCCGAAGCCAAGAGAGCTGGTAGTTGAAGCAAGGTTTATTATTTGTTAGGCGAATAAGGCAGGTCTCCGGTGTGTCCCCTCGGGGGACTCGGTATCCCCCTTTGGCATCGGATAATCCGAGAAAACCAGAGAAAGAGGAAACCGAGACAGTTACTTATTTCCCAGGCGCTTTAAAGCTTCCACTATATGTCTCGCCTTTATTTTTCTTCAACTACCTGCCTATCGCATACCAGCTATTTCCCCCGCCATCGTGTACCCTCATTTCTCATCATTTACAGAGATATATCCGAGAACCTCCACAAGTTTTTTTGTTGTGCCGCTACGAAATATTGCGAGGACAATGCCTGGAGAACGATCATTCCATTTGTAATTTCCACTTTTGTTAGACACAGATATCGTATATATACCTATTTGAACTATTCGAAAGTACACCGAAGGAGCTGAGTATGGTTTTTGAAAAAGCAATAGGGAACGAGCGCGCACTCTATTCCTACTAAACTTATTTGATAGTGCGCGAACGTAAAAAAATACCAGTCGTATAACGTAAGGGAATAGGTAGGTATGTTGAAGGAAAAATCTGGCTTCGCCCATTTCGTGGAAAAACTGGTTGTGCAATCCTCGAGAGTAAAGTATGAAGGGAAAGTAGCGATATATGAACAGGTTCCTTCTGAGAGAGAGAGAGAGAGAGAGCGGGCTTGTTGGTGTATATCTACAATGGAAACTTGCAGGCAGAACCCTGGTTATATCCAAGTCCTTGTATATACGTGACAGTAAATTGAATTTTGCCGGATGGAGGAGTGATATCTCCGAGTATTTCCACTCTTTCTCGCGTCCTCGCCTGCTCCTCTTCTTTCACTCATCTGTATCTCGAATGGGAAACCGGCATTTCTCTCGGTTTATACCGAAAACTCTTACTGCGGATGAATTCGGGGATCGAATAGCGTGACAATGTGAGCACGAGCCACGCCGCAATCCTACGATCTATGAGAAATCTCGAGTCCGCACCATCGGCGCTGACAACAACTTTCAAATTTCCCGCCTTCCAAAGACATCCTCTAGTTTTTTGTTTTGTAACATGTTTTCGTATGATTGCTACGATATTCCGAGTACATATCATTTTCAAGTTTTTCTCAACTTTTACAGCTACACAGATTGCGAATCATAAATAACGTTTAATATTAACAAAATTCCACAGATTTGCGAATCTGAATTTTTACTACGCCAACTAACCACCATCAGGTGTATTATGCGAGTATGAATGAAAAAAAAAAAAAAAAAAAAAACCAACGATTAGCTTTTTCCGTGGGCTGTGCAAATTCGATATTGGCGTAATCACATAGCCCCTGGGGAATACTAACATTTAAATTGCTTCTCTACCTCGCGTTCTCGCGCACGCAACAGCCGTGGTCTCGTCGAAATGAGTTATTGTAATAGGGACGATTCGAAAACTCACCGAACCCGCTCTATACCGGTACAACGAAAATATTGATATGGCTGAACTCGCAGTGTTACGCCAAACCCACAACCGTTTTCATTTCAATCCTGGTTCATCTATTTTTAATGTAAATAACTTCTTATACTCACCTATACACAAGAGTGAGTCATTTATAACGCAATTTCGTATTGCTTTATTTATTATGATTCGAGTACCGAATGATTGAAAAATATTAAAAACATACACAGTTTGGATTAATTATGCGCGGTACAATCATAAAATAATGAAAAACACAATGGTTTCGAAATAATTAAAATGGCCTCCGGAGCAGTATAATGTACTGTAATTGGTATTTCAAGTTTTTGCCATGTACAAAAATATACGGTTTGATATTTCGTACAATTATAATACTTGCATCTACAATAAAATTGGTCTCACAACATGACGGACTACTCAAAAGTGTTTCAAATAGAGCGCATATATTTAAAATATACATATACTATATGCATATAGTATATATAGGTATATAGTATATAATATATATATATATATATATTTTTTTTTTTCTTTAAATGGAATAGCACCTTCAAAGTTGGAATTAAAATTAACCGTGATCACTCAAGAGTATTAATATGTTTTCACTAATCTGTTTTGATAGAATTTCACGAGCTCCTCGATAGAGCTAGTGAATCACCGTTTGAAGTGATGTACGCTAGCTCATTGGAATGGGTGTTTAGATCGTATGTGATAGTTTAACGAATATTCGAAACAATCGTACATTGCGCTCTCCTTTCATTTCGCATTTCGATGTATTTCGATGGAAACAGAAGAATAGGAAAATTTGTTAGAAAAGGTTTTTGAACTGGGTAGTATGACTACATGTATAGCGGCGTGCACGCAGGAGGATACCTCCAAGTATTTTCATAGCGTTTAATTACTTTTATTGATTTACATTCGAGAACAATCCCGTTTATCGTGTACGATAGGATACTCTAGGCTTGGTGGGCTGACGCGATGTGATGGGAATCGCCCTGACCAAGACGTTGAATGCTGCATCCACGAAGGAATTGCAAGAACACTAAAGTAAAAACCTCATCATGTTGAATGAAAGTTTATTGAAACAAAAGGTTTTTGATCATGAATCCCTTTCACCATTCGTTGATGGAGAAATTTATTCATAGGATAAAAAAAAAAAAAAAAAAAAAAAAAAAAAAATTGTGTCCAAAAATATCGATTCTTTCGAGAGTTATCGGGACGCTGAATTGGATAAGCCATAAAGAGCCAGGATGGTGGGAACCGGAGCTCACTCAGAAAAGTAATAGCGCAGAGATGAGGCCTCGAGGAAATTTCCATTGCAGAAAAAAAAATGTTCCTTTCGACTTTTGTGCATTGTTACTTTCTCGTCGTAACTTCTCTTGCACCTATAAATTTTCACGTAAATTTACCCTGTATCTATTTAAAAAATCTAAAAATTTATTCATTCCCTTCTTTTGAATATTTCACCCGTAAAAAAAGTTTTTGAAAAAACAGCTCTTCTCTCATCAAACGAACCATGAATTCGACATGAAGGGTTGAAAGAAGGGTGAAATTGGGTAGGGACGAGCAGCCCCGCGTAGATCTAAAATAAACCGCGTGCTTTCATTGCCACGGGTTTATCAATCTCATCCTTGTCACGCTGCTGGTTTTACACAGTGACCAAAGTAAATTTAGCCTCGGATGTTTCTGGATCTGGGAAAGCTAGTGACCGGACAGCCCCTATACTTGCTCTATCGTTCTGAGCTTTTATCATCCAGGTGCACACCTCTCAATCAAGTGGAGAGTACACTTCGGCATATTTTGCACATTTTCCAACGTTTCAGAATTCGAAATACGTTGCAGTGAATATGGGAGTCGATTGAACGAGGGAAGTCCGGTTAACATGTTCCCCGAACACTGTTATTTTTCATATTATTGAAATTTTTGAAAATACCTGTCCT
The DNA here is from genome assembly GCA_037576405.1 of Campoplex capitator. NCBI lineage: Eukaryota > Metazoa > Arthropoda > Insecta > Hymenoptera > Ichneumonidae > Campoplex > Campoplex capitator. Next base: position 2,080,205 of record JARBWI010000032.1, on the reverse strand, counting down.
TTCATTAGAAACAGCAGTGTTATTATAAATTGCTGAATTACGACACCAACTGAGGCGAGTAACATACAACGGGGTTGACACAGTGTATGGTTGCTCTAGCAGACAGACGAGAGTCCTTAAACCAGACGCTGGTAGTACAACGACGTAAGAGAATTCGTTGCTATATAATAAACATCAGGCCAAGCTAAATCCTGCCAGCTCAACGGATGTAGGAAACAGCGTAGGGAAGGTAGGAGCTGAAGAAGATGGCGGGGAAAAGCAGTGGTAAAGCTAGGGCCAGATCGAAGATTCGGGCACGGGAAAACCTCGCCAGCGGAGCAAAACAACGGAGGAGGAAGATAAAGAGCGGGAGGGGGAGAGAGAGAGAGAGAGAGAGAGAGAGAGAGAGAGAGAGAGAGAGTAAACGTGGAATGACACGTACAGAGTGCGGCAATTTCGAGCAATACCGCTGGCATACCGGGCGTTTCAGGAATGTGGCTTAGCATTTTCCAGCTACTAAAACTCCACTGGCAAAATAGGGAGTGAAAGAGAAAAAGAGAGAGGGCTATATAATCCTAATATATCTATAGGCGCACTCGTCGCTCACTGGCCGATTCCCACCTGAGTCGTGTGTATTCTCGTATCAGAAGACTTTAACTGGCTACGAGATGGGTCGAAACTTATATACCATCTTCTTTGTGTTCTCACCATTGCTTTCGTCGTGCTGTTGTCCACGTCGTCTTCGAAAATGTAAAGAACGATGCTACGAATTCCACTTTTTTTCAATCGTGCTGCCGTCTTTTTTTTTCCCTGAGCTAACTTGCTATGAATAGCACGACTACAAAATAGCCAGGATCCAACTAGCCATCGTATCAAGGTTCATTTGAATTCAATCGAACCAAGCAAAATCAAAGGTGACTCGCTCGAACGATTCGGGTATCAAGCTTCGTCAATTGACCACCTCGCACCATCGGAAGCTGAAGTGAAGGATAAGAGGGTCAGCGGAATCAATGCGAGTAATCAAAGACTAGTGGTTCGGTGAATTCGAGACTCAGTACACAGTAGGGGCTCGCCGCAAAGATGGAAAAACTGTGCGATATCAGAGCTCTGGAAGAAGAACATTCTGCCGTGTTCACTTGTCGACGATATTCTAGGAAGCCGAGCACCGGTTGGTTTCGCTGGTAAATTTTTCAACAGCGTCGAAATCGATATTTCTCAAAAGTCGGTATCGCTATACCGATGAACGAGATACCGCATATATACTATGATCCATTGGATAATTCGTCTCCGGTTCACCAAGTTTGAAAAGGGTGTGCATCAGGATAGCCGCGTATAGTGTAAAGAGTTAGGCGAGCGCGCACGTTCTAAGATGCGTAAATGTGCGTCGAGAAATTCATAGAAGATCGTAAGGATGCATAAGAGAGTGTTGAGATCGTAAGCTATGTATGTAAGAGAAAAGTTTGCGTTGGGGCTGGATGTAAGATCGTTGATATTTTATGAGGTACTGGTACGAGAGACCCTTGTGTGTAAACCGCGTATAAGATCGTTCTGTCAGTACCGTCATTCTCAGTCGACCTCCTAGGGAAACTAAAACATACGTGCGATGGCGCAACGTCGATATCTTTTGAGCTTTGTGAGTAGAAATAGGTGGATCAGGGGTTGGAGTATTGCGAAAGGGGTTTTCTCGACGTGGGAAAGTGTACCAACAGACCTTGCTGCGGTTAAACACTCTCCGACCAACCCCGGTGTGAAATACTTGGGTAAAGCTTGCTCTTCGCTTTGTTTTGAGTCCTGGTATAAGTCGTTTACCTCCCCAGCTCTTCACATATCCTCGGTATATTACCTACGCTATATTCAGCTATAGTGCACCACTCCGTCCTTCCTGAACCATTCTTGTAGGACAACTCCGTGTCCCTGCGACATTGCTCAATTCACCTGAAAATCCTCTTCGATGCAAAGTGTACCCAAGTTCGTCAAAACTTTCGTCATTGCCTTCTGCATCCCTTGCTCAATCGGATAGGTACAGTTTCCAATTATTCCTGGATCTATGCGAATAGTCTGATGATCTGAGATCTTGCTGGGTTTCATTCGTTTTCGTTGAAGCTTCTCACGATCGTCATGGCAATAGAAATCTTTGAGGTTTTGACAAAGACCGGCCTGCACGCGGTGTTGTACGGTCAGAAGGCAAAATTTATTCAACCAAAACCTTTAGCCCGCCTCGAAACATAATATCATTTGCATGTATTAGGCATGAGAAATCTGTTGATTCGTTTTGCATCACATACTCGGACTTCCGTGTGTGACGAGCGTGATTAGAGAACCCAGCACGATCGTATTTCACCTGATGGGAAAATTGAATTGATATGTGCCGGCTCAACTGACGTTGATGCTTGCCAACACAAAGTTACGACCTCATCGTTAGGGTTTCGCAGGTTGATGACAAGAAGCTCAAACCAGAGGAATGTCGAGAGAGCGAACAATGGTACTGGTGACAATTACCATTCTGAAGCATGCAGCATCTCTGTTGATGATGATGATGATCATGATCAAAGAGACATCGAGCGAAGCATGAAATTGAGAATAAAACACTGAAATAACAAAGCGAAAAGTCAGTCAGGCAGAGATGTTTTCAATTCTGACTAAATTCCGTATTATTTAAATCGCACCAACAAATATTCCTTCTGCAAAAGGTAATCAAAGTTTATGACAATGAAATTCGCTTAGCCCCAAGCGAGATGCAGCGATGATCCATATGAAATGGATCTAAAGCTTCGCATCATAGATTTTCTCTGCATCTCATTGACGCAATTCCGCGTACACCAGGTGTGGGATCGGGGCGCGCATGTGTATAGAATTGGGAAGAGGTTAAAGCGACGTCGATGGAATAGCCAGCAGCCGAACCAAGGTTTGTATTTTCCCAGTGGCTAATGACATGCCTCGGTGAGTATTAGAAATTGACAATTCCGTGAAAATGGGCATCACCGGCTTTGGCTTAACGAGCCGCTTGCTTTTGCCAGTGGCATTTATACTGTACTCCCAGCTATCTCTATAATGAACCTCATACGCAATTCGATATTGTACGGTTATACCGTTAGATGTTGCAATTCATAAAAAGCCGTATGGTTTACAGAGAATCATTATGTATGGGTGGCCAATAATTTGATCCCACGAGAACGGTATTTCGATGTCTATTCGTATCGGTTAGATTGGAAAGTAACGCTCTGTTTAATTTTATTTATGTAAATCACTTCATTCTTCCACCGTTCATCGTCATATCTAGATATTGAAATGATATAGATGATCCTCAAGGCAGTTAGATTCATGAAGACTACTGGTATTACATCATCATCCAATTATTCGTAATATCTTCGGAAGAGGACAGTATCGATTGCAAATTGTACAAGAACGTAATTGTACGTTGAACGACGACTGCGGGAGAGAGTCGAGGTATATTATCCTGGATAATCATTATGAATGGAAGGCTGGGCAAGAGAAAAGTTTAAATGCGCAGAAGTCGGTATTTAATATCTTCGTTATGCCGAGTAGAATCACCGAGGAGCCAAGAATCGATCGCTTTCGCAATTTTTATCTGAGCATTTTGCGTGCAAGAGTGTTTGCATATTGAAATGCTGTAGACGATACACGATCAATGTTTCTAGTTTATTATTATTCAAGTGGATCATCTTGGCGGTTCATGCGTAGAATTTCGTTATGACAATCATTCTACGAAGTAGAGAAACTAGTTTCGTTCTAACCTTTACAATTCCATTATAATTCTGTCGTACTACTTTTACGTACACGATTAATCTTAATAAACGAAATCGATGTGGATGACAGAGAGTCGCACGATGACTGTAGATTGATGATAAATATAAATATAAATACTGCAATATGGAAAATATGCCGGTGGGAGTTCTAAATCAGGATCGATGCCAACTAATAAGCCATGAGGAATGGAGGGATGGTTTGATCTAGAGGATAATGCGATCGCGTCTCAACTTCGCAACCTAATTTACACTCGCTTACATTTTCTCGTTCCCTCCCGCCACCATCAGCCTCGAACCCGATTTATCGACCTTCATCTATCTTTCGGTCTAACTTAGTTGCCAGTTCGTCCTTACGTAGGAGGTCAGAAATAGGACGCGGGCTACGATAGCACTGAACACGGAGAACTGCAACTTCGTTAAACCTTTACTGGGCCATCCAACTTTTGCAGTGTTACCTTTCTAAAGATCATTACAGGTCACAACATTATGTCTCGAGAGTTTGAACGTTGATCATCTGTTTATAGCATGCTGTTCGTAACCACAAGCGGTCAAATTATCCTCTATATCATAAATACCTACTACATGAGTATCCCTGAGCATCCCTGATCCCTACAAGGCATCCGATATTGTGAACAAGGAAAATCGGATTTTGTTGCAACTGCAAATATTCTGTCGGATACACGTTCAACTAAATAATTCACCGGATAATAATCAGATTTTTTGTCATCTCAACAGTATATTTTGTTGTGGATTCAAATATACTGCTGAAATAAAAAAAAAAAAAAAAAAAAATGGTTAATGTACGTGAATAATTCAGTTGATAACGTATCCGACAAAATATTTTCAGTTCCAACAAAATCCGGCTTTCAGTGAATGGTACGCGTGCGCATCTCAAGAAGGGTTTGACCGTTAATCAATGTAAACGAGAAATAAAGTGTCCATAAATCTTAGGCAATACTTTGATAAAAGAATAAATTTACGATACGTCTCGACGATGACTAAATTCAGTAACAGTGAGATGTAGATCAGCAATATAATCTTGGTAACAAGATCATAGATCATGAAAGTCCAATACGAAGATATTGAGCTAAGGGACAGTAATAGGAAATCGGCTTATCGAATTATTGTTTGATAAGCTCAAATCTATGGATTCCTTATAAATGGCTTATATGTAAAGCCCATTCGAGTTCTAGAGCTCGCTCATAAACCCATCCCAGCGAAGGCCTAACCGAATGGTTCAACAATGCCGGAATGATTGGCTGGACTGCCGTCTGGCCTCATGAAACGAGGCATTCACTACTTAGAATGCTCAATGTACAATTGCCAACCTTTACTATAGTGTCTCAAGTTCGTCTTCATGATATTATCTGTCTCTCGTTTCTGTGTATTCTCTGCCCCCTCTTTTCCTAGTCATATTTAAGGAATATAGATTGATACCGAAAGAAGTATTCTTAGCGCTACATTGTATACACTCGGAGGTGGAATTCAGTACGATACAATTTATTTCTTGTTTGAAAAAAAAAAAAAAAAAAAAAAAAAACACACACACACACACACACACACACACCGTCAAGACTCTCCGAATGTTTCAGGATATTTAATTACGTTGATAGGTAACCGGAGGATTATTTATCGACAAGTTTACCGAGCTCTTTATTGTGAAAAAGCAGGATAAAATAGTTTGACAATGCATTGCGTTGTCGTGTATTCGGCGCGAGTTCGTAATTCGGCTGAAAGACCTGGTGGCCTGCTTTCAGTCGAACAGGGGAAGGTTATATGACCAAAATTTTAATTAACTTCTGGCTTTGTACGTACCTTTGACCTACAATGAAGGGTATAAGAGACGAATAAGACTGGTGTTGTAGATACAAAGGGAATTGCGGGATATGGACCTATATCGTCCCGAAGAGAAGGATATCCGTTGGTACTTGATATGCTTGCGGCCAGCTGAGAGAGGAAATTATACCGTCTCGGGCACGACCCGAAATACTTAGTATAATTTCGGACCCCGCTACGTCACTTCGTTTGCATTCCTCGCTCGCATTGCACGCTGCAGAAATCTCTGCTAAACTTTATCTCGTGTTTTAATATTGATCCTGCGTACTTTGTGTATGGGCCAGCACAGTCATGATTCGCTGGCATTAAAAGATCAAGAATCATGCAATTATATAGGGTGTCCATCGAGAGTGTTGAAACAAAATAAAATTGGTAAACATTCTTAATAATGTTCACTTTGCAGCCAGTAACGTTTTGATACTATTATTATTATTATTATCATTATTATTCGCAGTGTGGTTTGCATGAATTTGAATATCTGTGAGATACCATTGATGTGGGCGGCGCTAAATACTGAAAGTGTCATTGAAAAGCATATTTGGCAACCGATTCATTCATCATTAATATTGGTTCACCACCAAACATCGAAACCGAGATTGAATTTTCAAATCATTCTTCTATTGTCGATGTCGATTTTCGTTGTAAATATCGACGAAAAAAATGTTATACGCATCGGAAACTTAAAATAAGTTGCCTATTTGCAAGGTCTGATTTTTGTTCGAATTTCACTGTGCGAATTCAATTGAACTCGGGTCCAACGTCGTTCATCTAAACTTGTATTCAAACGATGTTTCAATTCTGGCCAACGCACGTGTTTTCATGTCGAATATTGTCGGTTGTTTACCGTACCGTATTTGTTTCCCCTGAAAGCGCGATCGCTCGTATCAACGTCAAGATGAAAGAGGATAATCACCGATTATCCAGTTTTCCCACGAGTGAAGTTTTTCAGAACACAAGGTCGCAACACACATAAAAAAGTTGAAACAATTTGTGCAACTTGTGATTCGTAGAAAAAAAAACGTAATATTAAAAATAATTCACGCGAGCGAACATCACGAAGGATGAGCGATATTCGATGTTCGTTTATAACGAGCATTTCGTTATTTCTGAATCCGTTAATGCGCAGAGGAACGATGAAATAATTGAACGAGCGCGCGCGAAAGGAGCTTTCAACTGTGACGAAAGACAGACGATGCGTGTTGCTACAAATCAGCATATCGCATTCTCAATTTTTTTTTTTTTACAAGTTCTCTACTCATTCACGTTGCATATATTCAATGTGTCGAAGCAGGCATTTAAAAAAAATTCGGGCTCGGGTTTTTCGTAGATAGATATATGTATTATTATATTATTCTCATATTAATTTGATCGTAAAAAGGCACAATTTTTGCGTTGTGTAGCAGGCTGCTTAGCACACGGGACATTTGCCGAGTAAAGTGAAATCTCATTTCGTCGACTAATCCCTGAGCTGCCATCGTGTTTCATACGGATTAAATCCTTCCATTCCTTCTTCCCAGGCACACTCCCTCCTTCGTTCCTCCTCCACTCACTTTCATAATTCCCGTAATCTGCTGCCTAAGTTTCGGAGAGAAAAATATTATATTACGGGGATTGAGCATGGTGGTGGCATAAGGGTATGGTGGCATGCAAGAAGGAGAGAGGGGAATGCAAAGAGATAGAAATGAAGTGGGAGCGATCCTGCGCGCAGAGTTTGCATTACTATTTGCACCGAGAGATCTCTCGGAGCATAGAACATTCCAGGCATATATCCGTTCGTGTATGCAGCTGGCTCGAGTTCCGAAGCTTGTCGACGTTCGCCACTACGACAGGCATGGCATCGTTCTTGCGCACGAGCGGATCGAATGAAACATTTTTTTTCAAGTGGAAAACAAAAAGAAATGAGCAGAAGTAAAATAAAAAATACATTTCGGTATACTATAAAACCCTGCTGCGACTACATCCGGAACGGTATAGAGCCTCGAAGCATTTCTCCTGTTGTATTTAATATTCGTGCTGCTAGATGAAGCTCACAAGCTCGTATATACATCCGAGATAAAGTCGTTACACCGTTACCTCAAACCGTGCCTCGTAATAATTGCCTCACGTGCGTGCTGCTTTCATTTGAGATTTCTAAAGCCCACGAATATTAATCCGATCCACGTGAAGTTTATTTCAAATAGAATTATTGCCAAACGCAAAATCCTTCTGCCGTCATTCAATATCCTTTGATGATCAGTCCGAAAAAAAAAAATCCAGGGCCTGCTTTTTCATTGTTCTTCTTTTATAGCAATATCGCAGTTACAGTCATAACCGTGTAGTCTACTTGAACTTGCTCGCCGAGAGACACCAGCTATCAAAAGAGGAAGTTGAGTTATCGGGAATGTTCTAAAAGTGCTTCACGTCCTTGCTTTTACCTCCTTCGACTCCTTCTCCCCGCTACCGCCCTTTTACCCGGTAATTCAAGGCCTGACAACAAAGTTCGTTGCACCACGAAAGGAGACGATATGGAACCCACGTACGAACTCTCATGTCTGTACGGAATATTGAGAATAATGAAGACAGAGCAGGAAATAAGAGTCTGGGCAAACGGATCCTTGACAAGACGTCATGAATTCGTACTTTTATTGAGTCGTGTGGCTTAAAGCTATTTTCGTTTGTCACTATTGTAAAAGAGAACCAGACATATTTTTCAACAGTATTTCATCATTTGTACAAGCGTCGTATTGTAATAATTAAGCTATATTATTTGTTTAATTTGCCAAATGAGACTTTACTATGTCGATATAAATTTTCTGCCCACTCATTTTGAATTTTTTTTTTTTTTTTTTTTTTTTTTTTTTTCAAATTTGGAGAATAAATAAGCAAAACGTGACATAGACATACGAAGCTGGCCAACATGTCACCCGATGAGACGTCAGATTTCGATAAAAAATTTCGTTTGAGTTGAGTTGAGTTGCATGAGAATGCGAATAGATTTTTCATAACAAATCATGTCAGTTTTTTATTGAACCAGAAACAACTTTGATCTTCAATGATGAACCACTCCTGAAGCTTTGGAAATATTTGCATTATGAAAAAAAATGTTTCAAATTTACACTCCTGGCGAATGTCCTTCGCAGCGTTTTGGTGTGTTTGATTTCGATTCGAAGACCGTGCGGTCTAGTGTCCTAAAAGTTGAATAAGGTTTGCGATCGAGTATCAATATGCCAGTGATCATGTCTCTTTGATGGTAGCGATGGTACGCAACATAAAATCGTGTAAGGTCGATAGATGGAGAAAATATAGCGAGCACGTATTAACGATGCTCCTGGCGTTATTGAAAAAGTGAATCTAGCTGTGTACGCGGCACTATAAAAATGTAAAACTCGATACGCACGTGATGCGCCTTACAAACATTTATTCCTACACGATTTGTATTTACTTTCTATTTTTTTTTTTGTTGTCACGGCTTTTATATCTTTTTTTCAATCTGCTCGTATCGATGGCGTACTGCACATATTGTCTTGTATGTGTGCATCCCACCAGAATGCTCATCGCAGTCTGATTTTTCATGATGCATGAATTACCATAAATTTGATCGAGGCTCGACCCGAATAGATGGAGACCTGCATGGATCAACGGCGGTGATATACTATACTCGTGAATCATCGTACCATGAAAAGTAAATGCAAAAATTTTGATGGGTTTGCCTGGGTCTTTTTTTGAGCTTATAAAAAATCGGAAGCTCCTTTTCGTCAATGATCGAATGGTCATTCAATGGCGACACAATACTTTGCAGTATAATCGAAAATTCGTGGCCGTTGGAAATTTTTTTTGGCCTCATTGTTGAGCATACGTTTGCGCACATGAGAAAAAAGAGAAAAAAAAACCAAGAAATCTGTTTGCTAACGGCTTACAGAGCAGATAAATAAAGCACATTTAGTAGTCTACCAAAGAAAATAAGCTACTCGTCCAATCTCTACTTGAACGATCTGTCTATATCAATGAAATGGCAACCAATAAAAAAAAACAAAAAAAACAAAAAAAAACGCTTCAATTCTTAAACACCGACAACATTTTGTCACTGCCTGAGTCATAATCTGTCAGCTACGAATGTCTCGGGCTCAAGGCCAAGTATTAAAAAAAAAGCCAGTGCCTGCCGCACTCTTATATATACTCGAATTTGCCAACAGTTTTACGACGTCATAGAATTTTTGAACCGTTCTGATGGACGAACCGTTTTAGTAAAAAATGTGAAAATTGTTGAAAATTTTTCTATATACGGTATATAATAATATATAGTTATATGGACATTGGTAGAATTCAGCGTTGGGGGGATATGACTATCGTAGTGACAAAATCTTGATAGTTTTCACAAACAGGCTCTTTCGGTAGGCTTCCAATAGTATCGATAGGAAATCTTACTGAAAGGAATGCCTTCTATAGCCGCAACGGTTTATCAAGCTTTTCGTTACTCACAATTAGCTGCTGTTGAATGTCGTGACCAAAATACCAGTTACCGCTGTGTTTGAGGCGGACAACCGGATAATTATCAGTCACCAATGAATAAGGGACGGTAAAATATACATTAAGGGGTAAAGGGGTGGTTGGGAGAGGGCTTTTCCGCGTCTAGTGTGACGATCGAATCGGTGAGCTCTTGTAGTACGGCGCAGACCCGTCAGTTTCGGGGTTATCTCGTGCCTCAGATAAATCTGGCATATCACCCATGGAGAGTTTACGCGTTCTCTCTCTCTCTCTCTCTCTCTCTCTCTCTCTCTCTCTCTCTCTCTCTCTCTCTCTCTCTCTCTCTCTCTCTCTGCGTGTCATTATTTCGGTTTGTATGATTTGGAACGGACGTATACTCGCATAAAATACATGCATAGAGGCGACGAAGGGGAGAGATGGTTCTTCGATAGTTAGGGCACATATACAAGGACGATGGTATGTGAACGGTCATGAATTGCGAAACTGCGTCAGCACTCTGAAGCACGAATCGAGCCCCGATACGTACTGAAACGGGAACTCTGCCGCCTCCCACCATCACCTTCCAGTGAGGTTTGGTCCGGTGGGGATGCGGAGATGTAAACTGTCAGGGACCACACGCATTCCAGCAGCTATCGGCACCATCCCAGAGCTGTATCATTCATCCTGCTACCGCATCTTCTCACATGCACACCGTTTATACTCAATAGTCAACAACAACCCTACAGTTCCCCTAACCCATTGTCCGACTGTCATTACAAAAGGTTCTGCCGGACATCAGTCCCTTCATTAGCACGTTCGTATCTACATTATTCACGGTGAACCAAGAGATACTTATCCACAGAAGTCACAAGTACGTACACTCGCACGTTTACGGAATATCCTACGCAAACCAACGTACAATTGTGTAGGTTTATTTGAATGTAAAATTTCTACTTTCACTGATAAGCAACGTATCAAGCTATACACGCCTCCGTAACCAGAAGATTGACCCTCGGTTAATGAGAACGAAGACATGTCGATTCGGGTTGCGTGGAAATAGATCACCCGACCTCTTCACTTTGGACTACTTTTCCAAAAATGAGAACCTCCCAGCATTTTTACTATTCCTATTCAGGTTCCAGATTGTCCAATCCGCTTTCTGTCTTATTATTTTGGTTTTATTACTGCAGGTTTTGCTTCATCCGCGTGCACAACAAGTTTTCGTAGCCATAATGGTTCATCTGACGTTTCTAAGTACAGTCCCAAGCCACTAATGGCTTTTATTTGGTAAACTACTTCGATCAGTAGCTTTCTCCAGATGGTAGTCCTTAGGTACTTTGGCTGAATGCCGAGGCTGGTGAGCTCCAGAACGATAAATTCACGGTAAATGCCTCAAGGCATTTTCTCTCTTCTCTACTCACAATAGCACACATAAACACTTTGAACGACCAGTATTCGCTTTCGCTACCAGTGTATAACAGTTTTAAGCTAATAAACTCGATATATTAGACTGGATAAAAAAAAAGAGAGAGAGAGAGAGACAAAAGGAACAGTCAGAGCCACAAATGCACAATGTCTTCTTCTCCACTCAGACCCAAGGACTAAAATCACCTCGAAAATCAGTGGCATAAAACATTCGAGGGACAAGAGGGCTAGAGATGAAATAATGTAAATATCCATGTCGAAATGTTCTGGCTTTTGCTTTTTCTGGCAGGAGCCACTATGGCACCAGGTCGATATTCTGCTGGAACATCGCAGTGCCATTCAACTACTCTCGATAGAGTTTTACAAATACGGAGTGAAAAACGAAACGTTTTAAAAACCAGAAAATGAAAGGGAAGAGAGAGAGAGGGAACAAAAAAAGAACGTTTTACTGGCCAGAGCTCTTATCGAGTCTCGTTGCATAGAAGAGTACGAAATTAGCGTACCGCGACGAGACCCACCGACCAGACTCCAATCGGATTAAGAAATTAACGGATTAAGTCCGCGCTTAGTGGTACGGCTCCACGAAGAATCGTTACATCAAGTCAGCTTCGTTCTTCCTCCTTCTCTCACCTAACTCTTAAGTCTCTTACTTCGTGACTTTTAATTTTCCTGTTGCTAATTCATTTTGCGAATGTAACCGATGTTCCAATTGCTTTACCTGAACGACTCATAATTTTCATTTCCTGCCATTTTATGGTTAAGCGCGCTGAACATCTCCAGATAAAGTCCAGGTAAATTAATCGATCGATTTCAGGAATGTCCTTACGGAAGTATACAACTATAAACGGAAGGTTTCCTTTCAGAAACAAAACATCATCGAGCTAGTTGGTATTTGGAACGGTTCATCATTGGTACCAGCAATAGTGCAAATGGGAGTGTTCATTTTTCACCTGTGAACCTTCAGAGTTGCTCATTCAGCCTTTCGTAAGATTTTCCCAGTCCGACAACGCAAAGAGGGAGTTTAAGATAAAAACTCCACAATCTAGAATGAATAATGGTGCAAAAGCAATAGTTCAGGTTAGGGGTTGGTAGAACAATAGTAGTTGTGGGCCTGCCGGAACTCTTCAATGGAGTATCCGCTCACTCAGCTACAAAAAAGTGTAACAACGGTGGGTACGGAAGAGGTGTCGAAAAAGAGTTACGATTACTATTTATTTGCGGCTCAACGTTTAATGCACAAAGTGAAAAAGCGCCAGAGTATTTATATTTCGAATTTGCGCAGATATCTGCGGGGAGATAGAATGTAGTTGGGTCAAGACATGAAATTTTATAATGCCATAGGATTACGGTTTTTGGAAACATAAGAGATTCATACAGAGTTTGGCATGAAGAATAAGTATCGCGTGGCAGAAGTTAACGAGATGTGTCTATTTCCTTTTTGAGAGGCGTTTTGTGGCGTATCCGGGTAATTAGAATTTTCCTAATGCACACGATACGTCAAAATGCGTGGTATCCCACGAGAATTGGGTAAAGTAGAAAGGGGGCGTTGATGATGGGGCGGGGAGGTGGTTGGGCTAAAGTTAAATACCAGAGTGTAGAGAGGAGGCAAAGTCAGAGGGATGGAAATATACGAGCGACGGCAGAGGCCATGCAGCGAGGGTAGTATACACAACCATAAATCTGTGTGAGCAGGCAGTGAACTGGCGTCAATGGTGCTTTGCCGATGACCGAGAGAGCGTGGGCGCGCGCAGAGTTGCATAGTATCATCCAAGGGAAAAAGAGGATGGAACATGGTGCAGTCGCATCCATGGAATGATGCGAAGAGCGAAAGTGCGAGAAAGAAGGACGGAAGATCAGTCGGTAGTTGGTAGTAATTTATACACGCGGAGTGAAACAGATAAATAATGCAGGTTGACGAAGAGAAAGGGAGAGAGAGAGAGAGAGAGAGAGAGAGAGAGAGAGAGAGAAAGAGAGATAGGTGGCTTCTTGAATGATTGAATATAGAAAGGAGTGGTTGATCAGGCATAAAGAAAGGGAGAGATTGAAAATAGCTGAAACAGGGTCCGTAAAGAGCGTAGAGTTCTATCCATCGGTGATACTTCGAGCTAGCGCCAATAGAGTAAGGAAACGTTCTCGAGTACTGGTAAAAGTATAATCGGTGATAGCTACGCAGCTGATTCTACCACTGTTCATCCTACTGCTATTCCACTCGGTACATCTAACTCTATTCTCGTCGCTTATGTCACCGAACACCGTAGTGAGTTAAGCGGAATACAGCCATACGATCGTAGCATCGGAATATATGCATATTCAGGACTTGTTATATCAGCGATATGGTATGGCGAGACGGAGGCGCGGCTCGATGTGCTCTGCATTCCCTGTTCCCCCTTTCCCTGGTACGGAATAGAATCCTGGCGGGTCCGGAGATACGAGGGGATAGTCGGTGACGGACTGCCGGACATCCGACCTGTTACCCCGTGCTCTAGCTCTACACGACGTCGCCGGCGACCGGTCTCTCGTCACTTCCTCTTGCACAACTCTCTTCACTACCTACCTCACCACTATACAACCGTGACAACAGTTAAGCTGATACTAACGCTGGTGCTGCATGCTGTTTCAAATTCTCCAAGCTGTCATCAGGCTTCTACACTACAACTCTTCTCTCGTCATTTTATTTATCCTTATTTATGGAATTAACCATTAATTTGGGTCCGTTACTCCGGTGATTATAGTTCCGAGTTTTCTCAGCTCAACAATTTCAAACTGTTTAGATCGACGGACAGAATGCGCTCTGTATTGTTCTCTATCTTTCTCAGACTCGTCCCTGTCTACCTGTCGTTGTTATTTGATTGACCGGATACTTCCTTCCGTAGTGTGATTGGATCACGATGGGAAGCCACCCAGCCCAGAACCCAGATGACGACGACGATGACGACAACCGTGATCACGTTGAAATATACATATCTCGTCACGTGAACAGTGGGAGTGGCGTTCTAGCGAACGAAGAGAACCAATGCCTCTAACTCGATGCCGGATATTCTATGGACACACGGTCTACGTATCGTTCTTTCCGTTAAATTCATGTCGGTAGATATGACACGTAATGCCAATGACAATGATAATATAACTATGATATTCTCTTGAGAATAGAGATAATATGGTTCGACTCTAGCTGATTATTGGTATACAAACGAAGGGCCGAATCATTCAGGCATCAGCTCCGCATCCAAACGTCTTTGTAGTCTTGGGTGAAAAAAAAGAAAAACTGATTCAATGTTACACGTACTACTATATGATTGGTAAATAAACTAACTGCAATTTGCATACGAACCGGGCAATGATGATATAAAACATGAAAAACTCTCGATAATAGTTACGAAAAATGCTTGAATATTTATGACTAAATATTTTCAGAGTAGCTGAAAAATATTAGGCGAGATACTGAAAATAAATCAAACGCGATTATTCCACGTTTTAATCTTTCGCAGATATAAATCATGGGTAACACTCATTATATGCTGGGTAATAAACAAGATTGATCAAATAACCATGCAGGTTAACGCAATATCTGCGATGAACAGTTATTTTATAGTAGTACGAGAGATAGGTATCGGAAATATATATATATTTTTGTCCTGTTGAATGGTAAAGCGATCAAGAGCTATCGAACTCCGTTAGTGACAGCGGTATTTCGAAGAATAGCTTAACAGTAAAGTTCAATTGCCTCGTTGAACGAAGCGGGAGATATTCACGGAAACTACTCGCATTATATCGTAATCGTCAGCAGGGCCTCGGGGCAACTGGCTTTGATTGGGGCGTAATGGCGACAGATCCGTACAATGTCTACGTTTTAAGCCAGTTCGATCTTTCAAACTCTGTTTCCGTCTTTTTTACCATATTCTCGATCGTAAAAGTATATCTATCAGCGGCTATCCGTATATAGAGAGTTCGCCATAATATCTATATTATCAATGTGTTAGCTATGGCAGAGTTATCTCATCGTCAGTATCAGGTATGATACTGAGCGAGATGATAGAGAAATCTCAGTTTCAGAAGAGTCCAATCCCCGTAGTATATCCCTCTGTAGTATATTTTTCTTCACATTTTACCAAGTCGTTTTTTCATTGTTTGCCCGCCTCTATATCCGTTCAACAAGTTTCAGCCCAAGTCAACGATGTACTTATACGCCGTTGGTGATGGGATTCACGAAGCGTAATCAAGCAGCGAAGTTGCCAATGAGTTGCCAATGTAATCTAATCGATCGACGAAGAGAGGTTATTATCTCATCCATGGAGGCAGAGTGTGCTTCTAAAAAACGACGTTTTTTTCCCTATCCCGCGCGTAGATATTGCAACACGATATTGACCGTTAAGCGATTCATTCAATCTCTCCTCTTCACCTTTCTAACCCTTCCGATCCATTCTCCATTCCTCTTGCAGCCCTCATGGATTCATGCCTCGCATCCGGATGTAAAACAAAAGCAATTGAAGCACACGGGGTACAGGGTGTCTCGCCCCATGCGGATATGCTCTCTATTGCTCGCGGAACGAATGATGGCAGTATTTAGCAATTGGGAGAGGACACTCCGTGTACATTTGCGTCGATATAAATCCCGTTAGCTCGACTGGAATAGATGGATAAAAAAGAAACGACAACGCGGTCATGAGTAGGGGTGCGGTCCTAGGGAGAACCAGGGTGGATGGGTACTACTGAACGCCAGCGTGGTCACTGCCTCGCAATTCACCGTATCCAGCATGCATACCGGGGAGTAACTAGTTTCCGGTTGCAAGGTATTGTCCGTTCGGAACAAGGTTAAAGGGAATAGAAAAGAGGTCGATTCGCTAAAAGCGATCCACATACCTCGTTACCAACCACCGGCGTTTACCAATATCGAACGAACCCAAAATTTACGGTTAGGCCTACATACTCACACATTTGCCAATGGCAACACCACCAGACGTATACATTCCACGATCAAAGCTAACGAACATACGAGAGACGAAGCGGTAAAAGTGCTTTCATTCGATCTCTCTACCTATCCGTCTGTTCTTGCACACCGTAAGACCCAGTTGACCTCTTGTATTTTCCGCTATTGCATGTTTCCAAAACTTTTCATTTTACCGCCACAAAGAGACCTTACTATCATACCGAGAGAGAGAGAGAGAGAGAGAGAGAGAGAGTTCAACTACCGAGCTATGTCGGTATCGGAGAATCGAATAAGGTCGTTCGACTAGAAAACTAGTCAAACATTTCTGTTTATCTAACGTTCGTAAAATAGCTTTGTACTCGCCCAGTCATCTCTGTACTACTTTAAAGCGCTCATCAGCTCTCCGAAATATATATATATATATATATATCCAACCTTCGATGTACCAATGAGCATTCCTGCTACTCCGGTATCTCCTTTACTTTGTGATTGCGCGATAGGTGATTCGCTATTGATTTCTACATCCTATTTCCAAATGGAATACCCGTGTATAAAGTATACCGAGTTCTTTCCATACCTTACTAAATTTTGTAATTTCTCTAAACTAAATTATTCGACTATATTTGGGATCTGCTGTTTTCAAAAGCGTGAAAAACTTGGACAAAACATTTTGCTCATACCTATATACACTTGTTCTATACCATCTGTCGCCTTTTGATATCACCCGATGCTTTTGCCTGACCGGAAAATGGGATGAAAACTTTCATTATCGCTTCTCGGTGCTTCGAATTATATAAGACTCGCGCGAGACTACAACTGGACTCTTCACAGCAGCGCCAGGCGTCCATCTTCTATTTCATTCGGCTTTAAAAACTCTGTCTGGGAATTAACCGTTTGGCAACAGCTACGTGAGGTCTTTAATAATTCTGTTCGTGTGAGCGAAAAAAAAATTTTTGCCGCAGAGTTCTTCGCTAGAGAATCCTACAGACGACGAGTAAACGGATCAGGACAAGGCTTTTCGGTAGGAAGATCGTTTCTGGTCTCGCATTAATTTCTCGTTTGTTGGGTGGGGGTGATGTGACATCCGCAGAAACAATTGGGAAATCACGTCGCGTGCGATAGTGGGGTTGCTTGTGCATCACCTCCGATGTGATGCGGTGTATCTGATAGCGTTGCTAAACCATGCTACGGAATCGTGTATTCTCGTATATCGAAGCATATATATATATATGCTTCCAACGAGATTGGATATAGGATAGGGAGGACTGACTGAATAAAGCACACGTTGGACTATTGGTGAGCTAACTCTGTTTGTAACATGCGCAACTTCTGTAGATCGGTTTGTTGGTTGCTCCCCGATTGTTCCTGGTGCATTGCTATCCGGCGCGCATTTATTTCTCCCCTTCCTCATACCTTCCCTTTCGTTCCCATTGGCATTTCCCAATGGATCGTGGTGCTGTTGGGATTGTTGGGATAGACGAGTACGCTTCTCCTGTGACCGACGCGTCAATCCTTCCGTGAAATAAAATGATTCATTTTCGTGAAACTTCCACGAACCAAACAGCATCGCATCGTACACGAAGAGCTGAGGGTTACGTTGCTGCTCTGACGCATGGCTGAAGGCTTCGTAGATATCGTTTTTTTTTCTCTCTCTTTTTTCGCTTTCGTTCAATTCACCCTAAACCCGATCTCTTTTACTCGAATGATTCCTTTTCGTCCTCTTCTTCCATTGCCTGTGCCGCACCTCTCTTTCTTTCTCCCTCTCTCCCGCTCTCCAGCTCACTTTTTATTCGTTGTTGTTATCCATCTGTTGGCGAAATTTATGGAACGGCGGCTGCTCGTACTTTTACCGATACTATACTATGTTTCATATCAGATCGTTGTGTTTTTCTTCTCCAATCCGCCTACTTGATTAATTTAGTTACGTTCTCGTCTACGAGTACCTGCGATGCAATTTCAATCTATGCGCCCACGCCTAGTGTATCCTCCTCTGTTATAGTTTACTAATCTTTTTGCTTTCAATCGGTACCCAATTCCTTTTTCGATACATCATTTCATTTGGTCAGAAACTCTATGATGAAAGCTCAGCTAACGACCACGAATGAAATTCATACTTTAAGACGAGTATTACCCGATTATTTTGAGGATATCATCTAAAAATTTCGAAATTTTCGAAATGTGATATAATATTAATTAATAAGTAATTTTTTCGTTTTTTTTTTTTTTTTTTTTCTCATTATCGAGTGTTTATAGTGCGGCCTGTTCTATTATTATGATTGAACTACAAGTGTTCAATTGTTGTGGAACGTGTATATTCGTATTATGGTATAGCTTAGAAAGTAAATACTTTCTTTTGAATTGGTGGACGATATAAACGCATTTGTGAAACAGTGGCGTTCTTGGCGGGGCACGACAAAACTTATTTGTGTCTAACCAAGAAATACAGGGCGAGAGAGGATCGTGCTGAGTTTATTCAATTAGCGTATACCGAAAGGCGAGTGTATAACAAAATCAGGCAAGAGAGAGATAACGACGAAAGAACTCGGCTAGCGCTGTCACAACTTGCCTCAATCTTTTAACGTTTGTGCCCGTCTAGTCCTGCCACTCAACACACTTGCCATATAAAACTCCCATGAGTTCCGTCTAACACTAAAACCGTAGACTCTGGAACGTGATACAATTCGTGTTTGCTGCCCCCCCCCCCCCCCTCCGCCGCCTGCCTCTCTTTTGCGGATAACCTCTCAACACTCAGCACTCGCCCATTCCTCCGGAATATTCTCCGCTCTTGCCTACATCGTGTTGCACACACAACGCGCACCGTCCCTGATCAATTTTCCGATACGCGAAAGCATTTTCAGAGGGTAGGAAGGCTGACCACCCATGATCAGATTTTGCCACCGGCTCAATTCAGCTTCTCCTCCCTTTCATCGCTTTTTTCGTTGCTGGAGAAATTGTTCGGCACGAACATTGAATTTTTTTACCGCACCTTTTGCGTTAGACGGAAAATACTTGATTCTGGTAAAAAACAAAAAAAAAAAGACGTTTATATGAAAAATCAGCGGTATACTAAGGAAACTTGCAACTCGAAAATACAAAAACGGATTAATCTACCAGCAACACGGTGGTTATTGGCATCGTCTACGTGCATCGCAGCCGTAGAAAAAAAAGCTTTTCGAAGTTAATCCGTTGACTAGAGATTTTTGAGAGGAGCAAAAGCTTTTATTTTTGCCTCTTACACAGTAGCACTTCCTCTTCTCGTTCTACGAAATACCGTAGTAAAAGTGGTTTCCAATAAAATTAAGTAAAGAGCAAACTCATTCTCTCGAGCAATACCGAACGCGTATTTGCGTCAGTGCACAGTGCTCTTTCCGTTTATTCAGCTTTCGTGTTTTCTTACGTCAAGAACCACCCAAGTCAGCTTACTATTGTGAAATTAGAAAAAAGCTCGGTAACTCCGAGGCAGAATCAAAGTTGAAATAATAATAAAAAAAAAAAAAAAAAAAAAAAAAAAAAAAAACGAGTAGAGCTTTGAACGAAACCGAATGGAATTCCAGAAATAGCAACGGCAGTTGTATGTATAGATCCATCCGAAGCACAATCATAATAAAAATTTATTTTACTCGAATAGAATATGAAAGAATGAAGAAAAAAAATAACGACTTCTGAAACATGAGGAAACGTTTGAAACAAAAAAAAGATTATTAACGCATTCGCATAGATGAAAAATTCAAGCACTTCAACTGTCCATTTACCGCGGCCATTTCTTTTTTTTCTTCGCACTTTCATGATTGCAGGAAAGCGTTACGAGAAAGTTTTCTTATTTAAATTAGCGCGGAGAAAGTTGGTCAAGATATAGCTCACACCTGCGATAGGATAGGGTAAATTATAACTTGGCTAATACCGAACGGATAAATCGAGCGTGAAACTGTGAAAATGGTCCCTTCGCATAGAGCGTTACGTGTGAATTGGTATGCATCGTCGGATGAGATCATGACTATCTTCTCGCATTGACAGGATATCCGGTTAAGGTTATGTTGAGGAAGGAAGATTTCACAGGACTGGGAGAGTCTGAGAGAAGAAATATTCGATGGTCCATGAGCCACAAAATGAAGTTGAAACTATGAAGAGCCGTTGAAATTAAGTTGAGAGAGAGAGAGAGAGAGAGAGACGAAGAGAGGATTTCGTCCATGCGGAGAAAGCCGGTTGATATCCGAGGGTACTTGCTGGTCGTATGCTCCTTCAGGGAGCGCCACGCTTTCCGGACTCGCTGCATCGCTGCTTCCGGTCCAAGTTTTTAATTGTGCCCCGGAAAAGCGAGCGATTAGTGGATTATAAACATACTGGAAACTTCTGATGAGATCAAGGAGGAGAGTCGTTTGTAGAGCCATGCATCTATCTATCTATATATAGACGGCGTGGCCCGAAAGTAAAAGAGGATGCAAATAAATAAGGAGAAGAAAGGAAAGGAAAAAGATAGACTCTTTGGTTCCTCTGTGCTGGTGCTCGTTGAGACTGTATAATAATATACTGAATTCCATTCGAAATAGATTATAATTCAATATCCAAGTTTTATAATTAAGATTCGTTAGCTCGGGCTATTTTTCGCGGAACAGCATGAAACGTTTTTTCTCTTCGATGCACCGTTTCTAGGATTCGTTGATCGTTAACGATTTCGAGATGGCCGACTCGATTCGGAGGAGGGAAACGAAAAAATAATGGTGGCGGCGAACGCCAAGTACAATTTGTTCACTTTGCGCCTCTTCTATTGCCGCCGCCGCCGCCGCCGCCGCGAAAACCAAACAATTCTCTTGAAAATTAAGCGATTCATCGCAGGCTTTGATTTTGAAACATCCGGTATATATTGAAAGAAAGAGCAGATATATAGTCCACACGGAGCCGATATAAACCATAGCTGGGCTTCCTCCAACCCCACTTGAACGACCTTCGTCGTAGCGCAGTGTCGAGTCCCCTACCTCTTTTACCACACCGGTACGGGTGCTTCTGAACTTATCACCCTTGGAAAGTTTCTCGCACCCTCGACCCTCAAACTCCTCGGGTGAATGCATATATTCCTTCTTCTGCCTCTACCCTCGTCCTTTTTGCCCTCCAATCTCTTTTCTTCGTAATGTAACGTACAGCGCTCGCCACTTTTCGTCGTGAAAGGACGGAATAGAGGAGAAGACCTCAAAAGTGCGAAAGGCAAATACAATTTCACCATATAGGGGTGTCTCGAATAGCCTCCCCCGGTACCGTTATGTTCCTTCAATGCGACAATCGCATCGAGAAAAGAACGTTGGTTATTACAACAAAATTTCGACGCTATATTATAATGTCGTCAAATCCCCCCCGCCCCTTTTTTTTCTCTACGCTTTTATGTCCCTTACTCTGCGGCGGCGGCGGCGGCGGCGACGATGCGTCGATGAGATGTAGAAAATCGAGTGGTACACACTATATATGCACCGACAGCGGTAGGCTATGCCACAAAAACCATTGTTTCGAGAATCCCTTATTCGCCCTTTACACCATTCAAGGCTCAAACTTTAGGAGCAGCACTTGGTAAAGAGTTCTCTCCAACCAACTAATGTTCTATATAGGGACCATTATACCTAGACGACTATTCAAACCCTCTCAGAAGCGATTTTGTACTCGTCCGATGCGATACTCCAGACCTTAATCCCTTCTGATTAGGCTTGAAGGAAAACCGATCGGGCCGAGCAGCCAAAGAACGCTCTTGAGATTCTCATAATTCTTCGATTCCATGGAAAATGATCGAGTTTCATTCTGCAATAACATTGTTCCCTATTTTTTAAACTAACTCAATTTTTTTATCCTTCTTCGTTATTTTCGACGCTCGAAAATTTCCACGACAACGATATACCGCCTTCCAAGGACCAAGCAGGAAAAGAGTCTAAACTGTAATCATTTGTACTACAAGTGCGCCGCATAGAGGGAGGGAGTGGATCTCGGCACACTCCGCTTATGCCGTACGATGCCGTACGATTTACCTATATTCTTTTGTCTGATAAATTCCATCTCACTCAGACATTTTGTCACGACATTCTCATTCATATTATCACGCGGATAACTACAATCAGCAAGGCCGTAATTAACTTGTACGAAATTCCTCGATATATATCCACGATACAGCGTAGGAATGAATACGCTTTCGTTTCGTTGCATTTGGACTATTTCACATTGGTTCCAGTGTACCTTCCGATATTAATAAATTATCCGGCGGGCGGTTAGGAAGGATAGAGGCCGTTGGGGTAGAGGCTATCAACGCATTCATTAATCATTGCTTATACGAGATTTTCACACTGTAACATCCTGCATACGATCAGAGGTTCCTCTCATCTCACAACGAACTATAATATACAATGGTGAATATCCAACTATCTTGATATACGAGGTATTCGGCGACTAACAACCGCACAGCGGAGGAATCCAATTTTATTTCCATTCTTTTCTTGTCATAAAATTGTTACCATAGATACTAAGAAAATGGGTCAACAATCATTTCGCTCGTTATCATTTTATCCTAAATATGTACAACGGATTTTCATTTTCTATGTCAATTCCAGACGAATAGTTTACTCAAAACCCTTGAAAAATTACGAACGAGTGGGGATTCGTTATCATCAACTCAATGCCATATACGGGACGGAAGCAGCCTTGCCGAAGAAAATTAAGTTACAGGGTGATCGAGGCCGCACGAACGGAACGTCCTATAGTTGCACGAGTGCATGCAGGATATCGAGGCAGCAGCAGCAGCAGCAGCAGCAGCAGAATTTAGATGGGGCTGAATTTTCAGAGAGTATAATCCGCCGCCGCGGTATATAGTCCTTGAGGTAGAGATGTGCTTTTCACCCGATGTACGAGGAAACGATCGGATCAAGGCTATATATGCATTAAAGAGTGCGACGCGATGGCGGATTTGGTCGGTAGAGCGATATCGCTACTGTTGCTCCGCTAGTCAGGCCCGAGGGTTAAATGTACGTGCCTGAGCTTCAATGGCATCGCACCGGTGAGAGTCAAATACGATCGTCAAAATACAACTGACGGGAGTTTGAACAGAGACGAAGAGAGGGATGCTCGAAGGGGAGAGGGACAAAGGGAGAGAGAGAGAGAGAGAGAGAGAGAGGAGTGCAGTATAATCCGTTGGGCAAAACCTGCTCAATTCGCTGCAGAACTCTTAGTCGCGAGTTAAATGACGATGAGACACGCACACTCCGACGGAGACGAACGGAAAATCGCTGTTATCGGGATTTTACTGTTACACAGCCCTACATCCCCTCCCCCTACTCGTATTTGAAAATGGACAATGAGCTCGTCCATTGAAATACGAAAACTCTCGATTCTCGAGATTAACATCGTTTTTCGGATTTCGTTCACATCCTATACGGAACCTATCGCCGTATACGTTCACCTATCATTTGCAATTGATACAATAATCAAATATGATTGAAAATTTATTTTCTTCTTCAATTTTTTATTCTCTCTTTGATATGACAACTTCGGGTTTCTTTTCAATTTATATTTATTACTTCATTCGTCTAGCCACAGTTTCAGCGTCGCTTATTTTTTTCACGTCTCAATTCGAACCAAATTCATTCGGTCGTTATTTAAAAAAATGTCATTTTTCATTACCGCATTATTGCAACGTTATTCGAAAAGATTGAATAAATTGACTGTTTTAAATGAATGCAGTATCATCGAATTCGAATGACAAAAAATGGGAAAATCATTGCTTAGCCTCTATTGAATGAGGATTTGAGTGCGAAGCTATACATTTATTTCTTTCAAGACGGTCTTTTACAACGTGACGCTCTTCGGAACCGTGAATAAAAAAACGAACCAACGTCCGAAAACAAATGTTCGCTATACACGGTATTTCAATATTTCAATCCCTAATTGAATGTACACTTATCGACACGTGTCAATCGAAATGTCATTTTCATCCGCAATGCCATCGGCAATAATATCGTAAAATAAGCATCACCAGGCTCAATTCCCAATATTGGTACGGAGTAAATTAATTCAATTCTCTCTCATTTCAATGAAATTCAAATCCCGGATATTCTGCGTTTTTGACAAAAGAGTCGTCGATTTGTGGGTAAAATTAAACACAATTTCGATTTCTGTCATGCGGAAACGTCCATAAAGCTGAAACTATCAAACGCGCTTGAAAATGCATTTCAAACAATGGACGATGTAAGAACCTATTACAAAAGAACGATTGGAAAATATTTCTTTTTTATCATATGCCATAGAAAATAATTAAAGCAAGTCATATCGTATAATAAAAAATTCCATTTGTGAGCATCGAACTCGAGGATATACATCGCGTGCATGTATTTCAAGGAACGAAGATTTCATGCCAGTCACGTAATTATTTCATCGATGTGAAAAAAACTTTGCACTTCGAGGTCCTAGGTTCTTTGCATCGTGGAAGCAAGAAGACTTTGAGAATAAGAAAAAGATGGCAAAAAGAGGGAAAAAAAGACAGAGAAAGGGAGAGAAGACGGGAATGATCTCGGTATCTCCACAGGAAGGAGATGAAGGGAAAACGTGAAAAAAAAAAAAAAAAAAAGTGGAAGGCGGAAAGTAAGAAAGAGATAGAGAGAGATCTGCAGAGTACCGAAAGCGCAATGTCGATTCACAATTCTAGTCAAACTTTGGCTTCATCGCCTTGGCAAGACTAGTCTTGGTGCTCTCACTTCTGTACCCAGAAGAGTTTCCCTGTCCGCATATATAGCTCTGTATCTTGCTCCGCTCTCTATATACTCTCTTCCTTTTCTCTGCCGCCGCCGCTGCCGCCTCGCGCCCTATGTTCACAAGTAAGTCGATATTTCCGGTTTCAATGCTAACTTCAAGTGGCCCTGCCTCTCGGACTTTACCTCCAGCCTGAGGAATGTCTTTACGTGCTCCTCAAATCCAACCAAGCCAAAGCGCATACTCTATGTAGCTTGACATTGCAGTTCGACGTTATCTCATATGAAAGCATACAAGCACAATGAAAGTTTCCTGTATCTCGATTATTTTCTCCTCTTTTGACAGCAATATTATCGTATTTTTTTGTTTTAAATAAACTTTGCATCGGACACGAGTTGAAATAACCGATCGTACAGGAATTGTACACTTTGTGCACGCTTCTAGCGGCCACGAATTGTACTATATACTCCTAATATAAATTCCAGAGGAAAGAATGATATAAAAGATCAAAGATCCGTCGTTTTCTTTGAATTGTTATTAATTTTCATTCCTGCATCTTCTCTTATAAACTGAAGCGAACAGAACGAAAAGGGAAATTCAAAATTAAAATGGAAAAAAATGTCTTCTTGTCGCTTAAACTTCTGGCGAATCGGGAAAACTATCCGGAAGTCGTAAGAGTGTGCATGCCTTTGGACAACGTTGGCCCGCGATAGTGTAATCTTCCTCTAGCTCTTTCCTCTCTATATCCTGTCACAAATCCTAGTTTTCTCGTACTTTCAATCGCGGCTTAAGAAGGACATCGTGCTTTGAATTTCGAGTCTGACGAGTAGAATGCGGTTTCGGATAAAAAAAAAAAAAAAAAAACACCATGTCGCAAGAGTTACGAACAAAAACGAAAAGGAAAAGCGTGAAACGGAGATGGTGAGAGACGAGAAAAAATGACGAAAAAATGAACGAACCAGCAGTACTCGGAGTCACGTCTCTATACAACCCCCGTGTTTTGAAGAATGTACGCGTGTGTATCTAGGTATGGTCCGAAACAAATGTGTGTCGAACTCTCTGGGAAAACTCTTTCGCCTCCGATGAGCGTAAAAGCATTTTTAGCCGAGCTTTTTCTCCGGCTCGCGCGCTAAAAGCCATCACTTCGTTGTACTGAACTTTCTAGCCTGTTCGCCAACGAGGCACATCGTTTTATCGTCGAACATTGAAGCTCGCTCACACCTCTAAGAGTCTATCACCGCAAGAGACATACAATGCGACCAAAGAGTTGTACCAAAGCCGGAGTCGATAGACCGCAACATTCATCAGAAGAATCAAGTTCTTGGTTCTTGGCTATTTTTCAATCCAGGACTCCGTTTGAAATTGATATTTATTAATAATTAGTGATTGAGCCTATAGTATACCGGTGGGGGTGAGACCAAATTTCCTTTTCCATATACCCACTACCATTCCATATACCCACTACCAAATCCGAATCTTTCAATGACCCAACGAAAAATATGGGAAAATCTTTTTTCAACTTATGAGCAAAGAAGAGTTTAAGGCTTACCCATTGAACGTAAATAAAAATCACAACTCTTGTTAAAAACGAAAATATTAGAATCGCAATTTTTCGAAGCGGCTTACGACGCGTTGTCGGATGGATTCATCATCGTTATGAATAAAAGAGGTAGCAAGAGTAAGAGTCAGTGATGTTCCTGGCGACGTATTATATAAAAGAAAGCGCCGGGAAAATAAAGAGTAAAAACGAGCCCGATGAAAACCAGTATAACAGTACGGTAGTGGCATATAGAATTATAAAAAAAAAAGTGAAAAAAAAAAAAAATGAAAAATTCATCAGAAAATGAACAAAACAACAACGGAAAATCAGCGTCGAGAACCTGGAGTATTTGTGCATCCAGCGACAATAAATTCGGTGGGAACACGGTATTTTGCACCGAAACCTATTGCAATAAATATACAAGCACGGATGCTCGAGCACTCGCGTCCAGTGCAAACCGAGAGAGAGAGAGAGAGAGAGAGAGAGAAGAGAGAGAGCGTGAAGGATGAGTGAAAATAGAAAGAGATGCGTGCGCACAGGCATGGTCCGAGATCGTTGCTAAAGGGATTGTATATGCATGCGTTCACTGTACTCGTTTACGTATACATAAACTAATGTAGTGCTGCATATACATAGAACAATTTAGTGGACTATATTTTTGCTCACCTTCTCGTCACTTTTGTCTCAACAATGCAGAAATATAGATCATTATATTATATCGTATCTCTATTTTTTATAATCACGATTATTGCCCTAAGAGAGAAATTTCATGAATT
This sequence comes from Campoplex capitator, assembly GCA_037576405.1. Taxonomy (NCBI): domain Eukaryota; kingdom Metazoa; phylum Arthropoda; class Insecta; order Hymenoptera; family Ichneumonidae; genus Campoplex; species Campoplex capitator. The sequence continues at coordinate 2,052,800 of JARBWI010000032.1, read as the reverse complement.
ATTTTCAGGATAATCACAAGAACCATAATAGCCCTGTAGCGCTCTTCATCAATATTCGTTCCACCGCAAGTACGGAATCGAATGTGAAAAGCACGATTGTAGAAATCCTGTGTATTGTCACGCATCAACTATAATCGTTCTTAACGACGGCACCGATAAGAGTAAAGAGAGGAGTTTATACATATAGCCTTTATGCCAAATCGCGAGGGATTATTACGGTGAATTAGAAAATTATTCCTACCGTCCAGTTCCTATCCTATGGCGCAGAGCAAAGTCTCGTTGAGATTTATCAGCACGGTAGTATAATAATAGAGAACTGCTTCAAAAGTTGTTGACGGAAAAGCATGCGTGTATGGATACCGTGCATACCCTAGCTGCTGTGGCCGACAAATCGGGCTCAAAATATTGGAGGTTTAGCAGATCCAAGTAGTAGAATTCCAAACACACAAGAATTATTCAAATGATTGGTATAATATATCGTCCGACACGGGGGAATAAAGACGCATCGAGAGAAGCCGAATAAAAATGATTGAATATTTGGTAAGGTTTGAACGATGCATAAAGCATAAAGATGTGAAAGATGTGGGGAAGAATTAAAAATACACTGACAATGAAACAATTGTTTGTTCACCGCCCCGCTACATTCACCGGTAAGTATTCCCGATATTGTTGTTGCATGTTGTTTTTCTCTCAATACATTGTGCTATTGAAAAGACCTGATCACAAATAAAGACGGAAATAAATAGTTTATTTTGCATGCATAATCTTCAGACCATGCACCTTGCAGAGAGCAATAGACACTGCACCAGATCATAAAATTTAGTTTTCTGCCTGATTTACGTCCAGACATTAATTCGCGATCCAAGATTTATCGTCAATGAAAAATGAGCTTTTACGATCAAGCAAAGTAATTTCGATCGTCATAAAAAAAAACGTAATGAATCTCCGTCCGCCCATAGAACTTGAAAATAAATCTCGAAGGCTTTCCACTTGGAGTGGAAATAGCCACTCTCTGCTTGCATCGATTATGTGATGTTGGTAATTTAATTATTAAGTAAATTTCAATTTATTCAGAAATCACGTCGAGAAATAGGTTCGAAATTTTTTACTCGAATAATACGAAGGGTAAACGGTTGTGGGAGTGGATTTTCGCGTGATGAAAAGTTGAGAAATAAATTTTCATCCAAGACCAGCAAGATTTTCAATTTAATTAGCAATTTAATTAGATCTCGAGCTTTATGAAAAATCATTTTATCAGCAGAATGTGAGCACGAGCTCACCAGTAGTTACTTACCTATTTTGAAATGACAAAGTTACCGAAAAAAAATACTATACATATATTAAAAAGTCATTGAACAAAAATCATTATATACCTACTATATTTTTAATGAAATAATAATAAGCATATCCTCGGCTCGGTTTATCCATCAGTAGGTGAATAAAATCTATACGCAATGAATGAATGAAAAAAATAAAAGTAGGTAATAAATTTACGAATAATGAATAATAAAAGGCCGAACCAAATAATTAAATAAGTATAGTATTAGAATAAAAAATGTTTTTTTCAATGGAGTCTCGCGTTGAATTGCGAACGGATAGGACAACATATGCACGACGAATGCTCGTGGGTTCGCGGGTTCGGAAGCAGCTAAGTGCTTGTGGATGTATTGCACATGACCCGAGTACATCGAGGCTCGAATCGACGCGCGTGGCAATCGGGAGAATCTAAATTGCTACGCGCCTCTCGTACGGATGAAAGTGAAGACTAGAAGAGTGCTCTTTTTGCCTTTTTGCATTATTCTCCTCTCGCTTATCGAGCTGTCGACGTATAATAAGTGGTTCTCGCTGCGGAGTAACCTGTTCCGAGTGCACGTGAAAATTTGTGTATGAAAATTGTGGCAATCCAACGTGCGAGCGTTCTTAATACTCCGCACGAGATATGAAGTAGGTATATGCAAAGAAAAAGGGGGGTAAACCGAAAAATGAACGACCAAACAGCTACAAGCACATAAAATGATTGCGCAGAATCACCAGCAAATTCAATAATTATTGCGGTTTAAAAAGTTTTTTTCCCTCGCATTCGAGTAAAAGTTTTGAAATAAGAATATTTGAAAAAATAAGAAAAGCCGACGAGAAACGACATGGAAATAAATATTTCGATTAAAACATGCATCCATGTCCCAGCCCGATGTATCGGACTTTGAACAGTTTTAATCCCTTCTCCGCGCTGTGCCCTATGCGCCGCTTTATTCGTATCCGCAAAATTCTATCGGTTGCGACAGAATTGTCTCGGCCAAGGTACGCAATATCAGCGGAGAAGCCTCGACGAGATAGTACTACATCGCCATCAGGGAACTTTGACGTTAATTCCGTACCCTAGTTTTTCTTCATTATCAGCAGAGCAGACATCAAGAAGAGGTTCGTTTTTTTCCCAATTTTTCTTGTTGACCGCGACATCGACTCTCGTTTCGCGTCAAATTACATAGCGAAGCATATTGCACAAAAATATGCTTGTGAAGGTATGTACAATGTTTATATTCGTGATGCTTTTCGACATAAATCGAAGAGAAAAAGAGTGAGCGATCCGACGTCAATTGAATCAATGAAGAATATTAGAAATTTCTTGATTAATCACCGTTGAAAAATTGCAAATGATATTATGAAAATGCTGGTTTCGAACGATCTAAACGGTCGAGTAAAATTCTCCGATCCAGTACAAACTGAACTGAAAGCATTTTCTTCCGCGAAGCAGGCATCGATTTTCAGTCTCGCAAAATTTTATTACGTATACGGTAATCTAGCAGGTATTTTTTACAATAGATAAAAGAAAAAATGTCAAGCCACAGGGACGAATCTATTCTGAGAGAGTACGATAGTGCCAGGGAAGACTGCTGTGCTGTGACTATTCTGACGGAATAAATTCCATTATCTGGTATTCGTCTCTCTTGTATCCCGAGTAACCGTGCACGCCAGACTCACTATCTACGCCTGCTCGCGTACCATACAGGAGTGAAAATTTCTCGTGTCGCTCGAGCTCTGATGTGGACCGGGTCATGCACCAAGTATGCCCGGTGTATCGGGGTCACGTTCAACTTTAATTGAATATTACGTCGAAAACAAGAATGTTTTATTACTTAAAACTTTAATTTTTATTTTTTCAATGAAGTGGTTTTGAAGACGCTATACGATGAAAGTGACTGAAAAATTATCTAAAAAATCACAATTGCGGAAGAAACGATTCGTCGAGACTTTGAGTTTTTTTTTATAGGATGACAAAAAATGAATTCCAATAGTAACGAAAAACGAGTGTTGAAAAAAAAAAAGAGCAAGGCCACTTGTCACGAAAAAGACTGCTGGCTTTTGAATTCCGTATATATAAATATTGCAAACGCGCGCGAAATCGCGAAGGCAGGTGATTAGAAAAAAAAAAGCCTAAGCTTCACAAAGATCAATCAAATGGGCCCCGCCAAATCAGCAATTCATACGATAGTTTTCGAGCGTTTCGTAATTTCGCTCGTCAATTATCGATCCTGTTTAAATAACACTGATAAGAATTTTTATCGCTCGGCTCCATCTATATAATATTTATTGTCATTCGCAGGCTACGAGGTACGAGAGCGTGAATTATTAAAAATGATAAATATCTCTTTTTGCATTAAATACAAACGAGTTCACAGCAGGACAAATATTTGACGAATTCCTTCCCCTCTTATTGCGCTATTGACACGGACAGTTATTTGTTCGACTAAAATTTGAACAAAAATTTCAACGAATGTGCGAAGCTCGTTGTTCCTTTCAAAATACCGGTACAAGATTGATCAAGTACAAGAGCTATTAAAATATATTGATCGAGTTATGAAAAAATGAACCTTGAACGAAGCAAATATAAAAATTTTTATATGAATAAATTGGGTTGCTGCTGGTTGAACTTTTTTTCAACTCTGTTAGACGAATGTCTACACGCGCGTGTACATGTGTGAGTTGGTACATTGGTAGACGGGAAAATTCACAGGATTGGTAACGTGGAAAGCATATTGAATTTTTGACCTGGGATATAATTTACGTCGTCGCGGACGCGGCGTTGACCGAAACGATAGGGGTATCATTGTATTCCCATTTCGAATGAAATTTCATAGCGGATGCCCGAGGTTGCACACCGGGTCGAAGTCTCTCGTTGTATAGAGAGAACAAAAAAGAGAGAGAGAGAAAGCAAAAAAGGATAAAGAGAAAAGAAGAGATAAAGAGAAAGAGAGAAAACATGGCGGTGAAGGGGGAATGAGAAAGAGAGAGAGAGAGAGAGAGAGAGAGGGAGGAAAAGCGCGCGGTGACATGACAAGAACTCGTAACATCTGCTGCGCTTTGGGACTTTTTGCAATAAAGCACCACCTCTATATGGAAACTCTCCCGTCTCTGGTTACCAGAGGGTGAGTTCACAGCGACCATTTCACTCCTTCTCGCAAGCCCGCGAAATCCGAGAAAAACCGGTGAACCCACCACTGTGGCCTTTTTAAACTAAAATGAGAGAGATTAATGCGAATTCATCGAACCGACTCTGAAGGAAAATTGAAAGAAAAAAAAAACAAACACGCACGCATTTTGGAAAAAAATCTGAAATACAATTTTATTCAACGGCATTGCCATCGGTGCGACGAAATAACAAAAAAACACGTTTCGAAAAGAAATTGAAACAAACGTTCATTAAAATTTGGTAATCATTTTCTAAACAACCGTATATATGAGTAAAAACTGCTACGGTATGAATCTTAGCTCAAAGAATTATGTCACATAGAGGAAACATTCAGAATGAATGAGCGTCATCGTTTTGTGAAAAGCTGATTATAAATTATTATGATTATTGCTATTGGTAATGGTGATGAAGAATTATTATAATAAACGTTTCGACGACCTGCAAATATTTGGCCGGTAACTCATCAAAGCGTTCGTATGATTTTCTTCTGATAACCTAGCTGGAAACAGCCCATACATCTATCCGAGATCTGAGAGTTTTTTTCCATACAAAAATCAAATCAAAATGAATAGAAACATGATGCGGGTTTATAGTTATTGAAAAATCGACATTGAAAGTGTATATAGTGTATTATATCACTGCTGTAAAATTGTATGGGGGAATGAGAGCCAACCCCTTTGATGTGTACAAACACGCCATGAAATTTAAGTATACGCCGATCGTTCGTTATATAAATTTTCAATAATCTGAGAAAAGGAATGAGCTTTCGAGGGCACGCGCGCGCGCGCCAATAATGGCAAGCGGAGGTTCAAACTCGAGGGTGCAGTTTCAGTGAGGGGTTGGACTAATATGAGAGCCCGCACTGGGAACAAGCCAGAACACGTAAGACGCATAAAAAAGTATTCTACCCAGATTATCAACAGGTTGTAAGCTTCTTCCGCTCAGGCATTCATTGGCAATAATCCAGAGAGGAAGTTTAGCATAAAGAGCGACGGAAGGAGAAAGTAAGGGAGCTTCTATACGTACTACCCTTCCCTTATCATCCTGTCGACTTTTTTTCCATGTCAACTTTTTCTTACTTTCTGCCAGCAGCACTCAATATTAGGTATATTATATGGGATAATAAAATATGGCTCTGTAGTAGCTATTTATAATGAGCTTAATTATTTATTAAGTATACCAACTCCGTTGGGCCTTGATGCGTAAGTCATCTTAAAGAAGCATAAAAATTAATAATTTTTTATGAACCACGCGCTATAGTTAATTATTTTTACTACCATTAAAGATTATCATTTACAAAAAACGGAATGGAACTTTTCAATTTGTTGTTCAATGAACCGAGTCGATTATACTGTTTCATTCGAGGCAGAGTAGTCGTCAACGAAATTCAGATCAATTATGTACATACCTATATAAGACGTAACAAAATTAAAGCTTTTCGAATTTACGGGGGTTCTAAATTCGCGTACATTCGTCGTTGCTTGTAAATGTAGTATACCGAGAAATCTCAATTACGAGGACAAACGCCGGAGGGTCTTCAACGGTGAAACAAAGAAAATGAAAGAATGAAATTCGGGAGAACGAGTTTCACCGCTCTCGCAACCCGTTATAATGCTGCAGGGCATCGAACGGTGAAAAAACAAAATGTGGAAACGAAACGGAAAAACAAAGCCAAATCTGAGGATCCAGTGGTGGAAAACAATCGAGAGGCAGGCAGACACACGGAAGCAAGGTGAAACTAGATGATGCCATGATGAGGCAGAAGAGTTGGAGCAACATCGAAAATTGAACGGTCAATACAGAAATCCATCAGCGGGCAATTTAAAGGAAAAGACCCAACCGGACCCCGACTCGACTCTACTGTCTAATACTACCGAAACCAAGAGCACATCAATGGGATCGAGATATAAAACGTACCGAGAGTGGGCACGAATATCGAGTGAGAAGTAGAACAATGGTATAACGATGAAGAGAAGGATGGCGTTGAAGAGGAGTTGAGGGGTTTGGGTTTGGGTTCGGGAATCGGTCGTGGCAACGCCGGTGGCTTTGGTGGTAGCGTATCGGTTAACGCACTCGGGATACTCACTCATCGGCAATCAATCAATCAACACCGTTTCGTTTTTTTTTTCTTCTCTTACCGCCCCCGCATCCCCGCGGAAGTGAGATAGACTTTGGGTTTTAAAACATGTCACGCTCACCCTCCTACCCTCCTTTTGATTCATATCACGGAACGTCTGTTTTTTCCTCTCCCACTGCATCTCGAATCGATCGACCAAAAGACAAAACCAAATAAAGAAATTACTTTGATATTTTTATTATCAATTCGTGGGAATAAAGTAGGTATATGTATATGATGAAAAATCAAACTAAACTTTTTTTTACGAAAGAATCCTGATTATCCTCCGGAACTTATCTGGTTCAATCAGGAATTTCAACAAAATCGAAGTGAAGAATTTGTCGATGATCCGTGAGCAACGGTGCATGAGAAAATAAGTACGAGAGCAAGAAAATTCCTGACTAAGAAAATGAGGTGCGAATGATAAATATGAAGAAAGTATACTTCGGTGTAGAATCTTGAAGAAGAGCATCATCGTGTGCATAGTTGGGATGGTATAAGGGCGTGTTCCGGTGACGGGTATGAACTGTGGACGCGCCTCAATGAAGCGAAAAGCTGTTGAGAGAGAAGCGACATTCTTGTTGAAAATTGCACAATATGATCAAGCAATTTAGTTTCCAGGGTGGGAAGGAGAGTTGAAGAGCCAGCCATGAAGAAGGTGGCCGAGGGGGTTTCTCGAAACCCCCAGGCAGGTTCAGGAAAGTTTAAAGATAAACGCTTGCGAGGCTACTTGAGAGTCAGGAAGAATATGGCTGCAAACCACGCCTGATGCGGAGGATCAAATGAGGTGTGACACATAGAAGTATAAAGTTGCCTCCGTAACTTGAGCGCATCATGGATAATCGTTTGCCACTGGCAGGCTTTCCACCTGCCGCGCGCGGTGTCTTGGATGCATAATTGCATGTTTATAACCCCAATCAGGTGGTAGATCGTGTATACGAGCCCTTTGATTTACCGCGCTTTTCGGGATTAAACCCGATCCAATATGTGATTAACGTACGAATCCCGAAGATTGTGATGGAAATGATGAACCTGACACGTGCGAGATCCACGAAATTATAAGATATACATTGTATAAGTAATAATGCAGAAAGGATCATCGAATATTAACAAAACACGACGATATCGTGAGACGCTTACAGTTAGAAAATGAAGTTTATTCGTGGAGGTGAAAAAGGGGTGGCGGCGGCGAAGGGTTTCAACAGGTTTCTCGAGCCACACGACAAGTCTCTGGTAGTCTAGGTCCGTGTGGTCCACAGAGAAGGCGTATGCGGGTGAGTTATCATTGGCATCCTTCCAGGGTTACTCTGGGGTGAAATTGACTTGCAGTGTGCATCGCCTATTTCGAGAAAGCAAGAATAATGGCTATGAAATGGCGACCGACGGGGGATGAAAGAAGGCTAAACGTTGGCGCTGCACCACGACTTTCATCACTATCTTCAAAGTTCGCGTACGATAAAAATTTGAAATATAGCCACTATACTAACGGCACAACGAGCATATTGAAACCGAATAATGAAGCACGGGCACTCGAGCTCCGAAAACCCTGTAGCCTCTGGAGCACTTATACAGCATCTATAGTCTCATCGCTACTTACGCTCTCGATGCGCTCTGTGGTCTTCGGAAAGGGTTATCTGCTAACTCGTTCACCGAACTGATTCGCCAATATAAGGACAAATGTGACTCAATTGCCCTATCCAAATGGATCCGGATGGAAATGAACGGTATCGTCGTCAAGAACGTCGTTGTTTGGACGAGGTTGTTTTTCGAAACAACCGCATTTGGTGTAGTTTTAATAAACGTTCACTGTAACCCGAACACGCGGCAAGTTGATTTCGTTTTCAGAAGTACGGGGTTGGAAAAGATGGTCAACAGCCGGTTCGCTGTTTCAATGTTTCTTGCAGTTTTTAAGCTTGAACAAGTTCAACCAAGTAAACTTATTGTTTCGTCGAATAATAATAATAATAATAATAATATAATAAAATGCGGAGTGCAGATTCACTTAAGCGATGACGTTAAGCACAAGCACGAGCTAACGTTAACCCGATTTAGTACAGCGCGCGTGGTTCAACTCGTGTGGGTGTCGCGGTGCGACTGTAGCACAATCGCTACTCTCTCATGCTCTTACCGCCTCACTCTCCTCTTCCGTTACCTCGTCCTCCTAGTCCTGTTCCTCCACCACTTCCTCCAACGTTATATACAACACGAGCCTTCCCCGCAGTAGTAGCAGTCGTAGTAGTAGTAGTAGTAGTAGTAGTAAATGTACCCTCCCTAGCGCGCTGCTCCTCGATGTGACTCCCGCGCGCGTTTATTCTCCCTCTGTGGCAGGCTCGACTACCGTACCCTAGAGCTGGCAGGCACAGAAGCGAGGCATCGGTCGAACCGGCACAACGCTGCTGGTAGAGGACTTGGCCGGAATAGAGGAGTCCAGCGTACTTTTACTCTCCCTGTATCTCCTTCCTACGGGATCACGTCACACTCTATACCACCCTTGGGATCCCCCACTGCTACTAGGCTACTAGGATCCAGCCGCGTGGCCACTCCCACCACCGCTCACCGTCATCTATCCCCCTGCTCTGCTGCACATTCAGCTTGTATCGCACACTTGGCTCCGTATAATCGAAATTCTGGTCCTTTTTCTCTCAGCCCACCGCTCTCATCCAGTCGGTAATAATACGCACCCCGTAACGAATGCATCGCTTGCTTTATTTTCAATGACTGACATTGCTTACATTGTAATTATGTTGCGATAACCGCGGACGATTCGCCAAGGATTCATCCACATCCTACGTTGAATGTCCCACACTCAATGGGGTTCCATCGATCGTATCCATGCCTGTCAATTTTCCGATGCCTCATTCGTTCGAGCTACACAAATTAATTCACTATACCTTTTGGGCGACTGCGTCCATTAATATTATTATAGATACTCGGATTTTTTCGCAGATATAATATATTCAACGCTGTACGTGGCTGAATATATTTATTGATATATATTGATAAAAACCTGTTACAACACACCCAAAGATATCATGATGGGTTCCGACATTTTCTTTTTGTTTCACCGTTTTGTGTATGGCAAGGAGAAAAGGAAAAAAAAAATAATGCAGAGATCCTGGGATTTTTCATTGTTCTTGGAAGAGCTGGCTCGGAAGCTTTCAACGTCGATATTACGAAATACCTCCTGCGATTTTCCACGTATAAGTTGGCTTCAACATTTTTTCATATTATTTTCGTTTTGTTTTCTTTTCAATCAGAGAGACGCCGCGCCGGCTGCTCACTACGAGCCATTGCCCCTGCGGTTTTCGTTGTCGTCTTCGCTGTCTGTTTTTCTTTTAAACGTTTCCGGATCCTCTCTCACATCTCCTCTAACTGCTAAATATGCTTTGATGTTTTGCCCGTTGAGCAATATATCCGGACTTACAGCCATTTAAAACCCCTTTAAAAGGAACGCCTTGGAAGAATTTTCATGACATTTTTTCCCAATCCGTTCCTGTGACCCGAATAACAAATTCGCAAAAATTCAACACTGGTAACGAGCTGGGTAAACCTTGTTATTTACTTGTTTCGCATAACTTCTTCAAGTATTACACTTTGATGCGCATTAACATTGTCGCGATAATTGCTTGCCCGGCAATTCGTCTACTCCAAAACATTCTGATCGTACATTGTACACATTTAAAAGCGGCTGTTTATACAAAAATTAATGGAATTTCGAGGTCTGACAATGGATTTACGCACAATTTGAATTATTATCGTGCCTTTTCCGATGCGGTATTTTGCCTTCGAAATGTTAATTCTATTCCTCATAAAAATTTGAAAATAAAAGTTTCTCTTCTTTTCTTTTGAGTCGCGTTAATTTACGACCTGCATCGGGAAAATGTTACCATTTTCCCGACCCACCCCATGCACATTCCCTGATGTTTGTCATAATAAATTGACGATACTCTCGATATTATATAAGCGAGGTGAAAATTAAAATACTCCTGACATTTTCTCGTCAACTTGAACGTCAATCGACGACCAGCACTATACATTTTTTCAAGTTTTTCATACATTTTTCTCCAAACTTTTCACAATTTTCAAAATTTTTATAAATCCGATGAATTTTGGACGCTTCCTCACTGAACACGCATACATATATTGCAATTCTTCCACATACAATGAAATGAGAAAATAGAATGGAGCTTGATAGGAAGCAAAAGAAAGAAGAGCGACAAAAAAGCGTTTTCGAGCGAATCGCAGTGTCTTTGCCTGGAGGTACACTCGGAGGTTTTAGATGTTCTTTACAATCAGATTTCGCGTTTTTTTCCTCCTTCTCCCGAGGAGTCGTTGTTACTGGCGAGGAAGCCATCGATGGAAGCAGCAGCCGTAAAACCCAGCCGAACGTCTATCAATCGATCTGCTGCTATTGGAGCAAAAGATGGAGAGAGAGAGAGAGAGAGAGAAAAGTGGAGAAAGCCAGGTCGTTTGCTTTGTTCAACCGAGGTGCCGAATTGAAAGAAGATCGCGATACGGATCGAGAGAAAAAGATAAAAAGAGAGGACGAGGGAAAACGAAAATGTTGTGAAAATATATCAGAGACCAGCAAAAGCTCCGGAAAAAAATAAGAAAACAACGAAAGACATACGTATAGGTACTACATACACGTTACTTATATACATCGATACGTGCAATGTACAGAGATATATCATCGTCTTTCGAGTTGAGAGCTTCCGAACGTCAGGGATAACCAATTGTCGTCGACGCGAATGAGAGGGCAGCAAGAGGCTCGTCCCTATCGCACAGATCATTTGACACCACGAGTATTTGACCCGGAAGAAAACGATCTAGTGGCCAATTATAACGTTTCATCGCCCTCAACAGAAACCTTTCGTTCGGGGTAACACTGTCATCGATAGCAGCGAACAAGTAACTATTGATGAAGCACAATAACCGCACTGCTGCGATAGCCACCAAAGATCGACAATAAAAAATAAAAAAATGTTGAACCCTCGGAATAAAAAATATTTATGACCAATTAGATTTTCATTTGAAGGGTTTCCAATAACGTATCCGGAATGTTGGAAACGTTTTCATTATATATATCCTTTGAAGATTATTCTATTATACGACTAGATTATTAAAGGACCTCCGAGAGGCTCAAGGACACTACTGTCCAGTAAAATCCTCTTCGAAGAGAAAATATTGTTTGAACCATTGTTTAAAGGTAGAGACTATTGAGACAGCCTAACAGAGGCGGTGAAGGTTAATGAGAAAAGCAGACGGAAAAAACTTGGTAAACCCCATCAGAGACCTGAAGAGTCACGGAGAGGACTTTAATTAACGAGTCTCGGTCCTTAACTACCTCTCAATTTTTATTGCATTATTACACTGGAAGAGAGGCAGGAGGAGGAGCAAAAAAAATGTAGTACAGGTGGCGGTAAAAAGTTAGTCGCGAGTAAATGTACTTACACTACCAATGGCGAATAATGCACCAGTGACAGTGCTATATGTATGGGAAATAGTGGTTGCACGAGTGAAGGGGCAGTTTTAGAAGCGAGCACGTTTCGTATTTTTCAGTGCCGGTTTAGTCCGACAGGCCAACTGGAAGATTGAGTTACCACTGGAGCATGATGCGACCTTTTCTCGTGGATTCACCAGGTGCACGACTACTCTCCTGACGGTGTTGCTGTCTGATACAAGGTTACTCAAGATACATATAGGGTGTTTCCGTGTTTCCAATGCCAGAAGCTATTTTTCTTAATAAAAAATAACTGAGCAATCCATTAAACAGTGCCCGCATAGCTGCTTTTAGAGAAAAAAAAAAAAAGCTGAGAGATCTTCTCATTCGGCCTCGTCAACATGAGGCAAAGTCATACAATAATTAGGATTCGATCGGACCATTTGAAATGCCGTTTTTACCAATAAAAATCTCAGCTCGAAGGCTCAATTTATATTGATATATGCTATTCTTATTGATTTTAGTTTAGGCCGTTTAGGTATAAATTCAAATCGTTCGTTTGGTATGGTTACAGATGACACGTTGAAGAATTCCGAACAAGAGACACCCCCCGTATATGTGTGTTCCGGATTACAGAATATGGTGCGAAGCCGTGTAGTAGGACACTTTTGTATGTTTTTGCGAGACCGAAGGAAGCACGAGTGTGAGTTAAAAAGTCCGTGGCTTTTGCACTTGGAGTCACGACTACAAAACTTCTCAACAAGGTTACAACTTATCTATTAGCACAGGTGTAGTATTGCGTTATAGAATATGTTACAGAACAAATTTTGTGTTCAAGGGTATGAGAAAAAAAAATCAAAGATGCCTGCTAAGCTTGATTGAAAAATTTTCGCGAATCGAATTTTTCGTTATATCGCTGTGAAAAGTTTTGAACGATCCGTGAAAAAGCTTCTTATTGAAAAATCGTTAATTATGAGAAAATCCATTAAAGAGTCTATATTTATTCCGAGGCTGTCTCATACATCGTACACAAAAAAAAGTTTAATGCGAGGTCTGTGAAGCATCTGAAGAACTTCAGAAATGAGCCAGGTTAATTCTCATCCATGATGAAACATGGAACATGATATGAAAATAAAAATCCTGCTTGCTGCATGATACGGCCGCAATGCAAAATTTCAACAGAATTTGTATCACTTCATCGCGCACGGTTAAGATAACGGTTCGTACACGCGTACATTTTTTTCTTTACTACATCTGTTTTTTTTTTTTTTTTTTTTTTTTTTTTTTGTAATTGTTTAATTCTTCGTAACGACTCGTCGGGTGAAATAAAATGAAACAGAGCGAAGTATAACTATTCCCACTGGTCTAATTACTCGGTCGAGCTTCTTCTACTCTCCCGTTCTTTATTCGACCCTACGCATGTTTTCTATTTTTATTTATATCTGCCCTACAGGAGTCTCTTTCCTTTTCTCTCTCTCCCCCCTTTTCCTTCACTAGCATTGAAATCCAACGAAGGCACTCTCGCGGTCTAACGAGCATCCGAATTATTCCACTCGCTAATTACTTTCACACCCGTGTACCCGCAGCACGAAACTTGGAGGATTATTATAATTTTTATTATCATTGCTATTTTTATAGTTATTATTAAACGTATTATTACTATTGTTGTTATTAATTTGACTATCATTACCGTAATCATCATTATTACGTTTTCTAAATACGTGACATTCGTGACAATTCGACACAAACTTCTGGTACAGAAGAAAATATAAAAACGTGAAAATCATAAAAATTTGATTTCTACTTGTAAAAACAATTTCTTTTTTATTTTATTATTATTATATTTGAATTTTTCTTAAAATGGTATGGCCATCGTGGCAATTTTTAAACTGCTTATCTTGCTAAGAGAATGCAGAGCGTAGCATCGTTAATCATTTAGAGTTTGAAAAGCGGTATTTCAATTTAATCGATTGTTTTTTTTCCATTTTCTTATTTTTTCTGCACTTAGTGTACGCTGCATCAGAGAAAGTGGTGCTTGTAATATCTTCAGGCTAGTCCGAATGATAATTATTTACCAACTTCATTGATATTAAAAGTCCCGTAAAATCTTGAATTGATTGAACTTAAGAAGATGAGTTATATAGTTTTCGGTGGTGATATTTTTCTTTCAATTTCCAGATTAAAAGAGTTACAGAACAATCAATCTCAATATTCATGCATGCATTTTTTTTTTTTTTTTTTTTTTTTCATCATAGATTAGTAAGTAACAATGGTTGAGAAGAATCGAGATGCGTGGCGAAAAAAATGAAAACTTGGGGACCGTCTTCTTCTCTTCTTTATCGTCCGTTGCGCGCGAGTATTGAAAAAGGGATTTTTTTCGTATTCACGCTCTTTGGAAATGCCACGAAGATAACGGTGCAAGAAAAGTGTAACCCTTGAATTTTCGTTTGTCTGTCAAAAGCAAGCATTATCTTTCAATGTTGTCAATGATCGCACATGCTCAAGCACATACATTTCACAATACAAAGAAGCTAAACATACTTTATCGTCGTGTACCGTTGATCCGATATGTCTTTTTGCCTCAGTCATCAAGCAGCAATATCCATCTTTTCTTTTCACATACTGAAATTGTTGTTGTTTTTTTTTCTTCTTCTTCTTCTTCTTCTTCTTTGATTCATAGATACTTCAATTGTTTCTCGGGTACATATATCGTTGTGAACTGGAAGTCTGGAATAAATTCAGCCAAGCCTGTAAATTCTCAGGGCCCCTAGAATCGTTATACGCGTGAACACACGACTCGTCCCATGCAACGAACTATTGGAACAGAGATTGATGTTTGATCCTGGTGCAGGTTGCCTCTCACGATTGGATACGTACACGTGCAATGTGCTACCATCCCTTCTCACCGTGTGCCAGACTTCCTTCCACCTTATCGCTTTTCTATATACACTACACGTACACTGTATATTGCTTCCTTCTTTCTCCACTTGAACCCTCTCAAACTTGGACTCACTACTCCAGAAGGATCTGCTCGTATCACCTTGATTTTCGATCGAGTAAAAAATTTCTCATTCTTTCTTCTTCGATCATGCTCCCAAACTAAGGATCATCACTTTCTTCAGCTTATAATCTTTTATTTTCTAAGAGTGTACAACGTCATCTTTGTGCGATTAGGGCTGCAATGTGAAAAGAGCATTCGCAAGAGTGAAAAGTTATTTGCAAATAAACAACTAAATACTCATCAGCCGCGTTTCAATTATATACTTCTCGAGATGTTCCGCGATTGAGGAAGAAATCAAAGTATAAAAAGATACTTTTTAACAAAGCTCGAATAAATTTGCTGTTTGTTTCACCTTAAATCTGCATAAGAAACAAAACTGCCTGAAATTGGCTGACGAGTGGGGGGAAGGGGGGGGGGGAGAGCAAGAGAGATGAAAAGATATGAAGCGCAGCTGTGTGATATTCGAGGGTGGCGGCGGCGGCGGCGGCGGCGGCAGCAGCGAAGAGAAGGATCGAGCAGCACGGGTGACGGATTTTTCTTTTACGAGAGACGAGTTGGCAAAAGTTGAGGACAGGCTACGTAGCAGTTTCCATGTCTCTCTGAAATCGACGCAACTCCGCTCACTCTGTACTCTTGCTCCTGCGTCCTCTCTCGCCTCTCGCCGTTGCTTCAACGCCCCTACGGATACTGGAAAAGCGAGCGAACTAACCTCTAACCTCGCGGTCGGTGTAGCTGCTTCGACGGTATATATATAGTTATATCGAACGAAAACCTCTCTCGTAGGTATAGCGACGAAATTCTGATAGTAATATTAAACTTGGCCAATGTTAACCGATGCTTCGGGCTATAGCAAACCGGAAATTCTACCTCTGTTCGTACATAAACGAATGGCGCAATCAGACATATATCGCGCGAGGGAAGCTCCGAAACAGGGGAAATATATATTTCACTTGCACTACTGTATCACCATGCGAATAGAATTTTACCAGGAGGCTAACGAACAATCTCAAATGAACCTAAACAGCAACCATATTGAGGTTAGAGTACAGAAGTCCAATCTCTGTGCTCTAATATGCATGCAAAGTTCTGCGACTAATGATGAGCCTTCTATTGTAACAGTTCAACACTGTCCATTTTGACAACAATGATACCCCCCCCCCTCCTCCTCTCCTCCACCCTTTTTCAGGCAGCTAATAATCTTAATTGCAAATACCACTTGTTAAAATAGTTATTGCGATGTTTCCAAACCAAAAATAATACTGAACGAAAATAATTCCAAAACATCTGACCAGTTTTATTTCCAATTACGCAAAATGAGACTCACATATTATCAACGTGCGCATTACATTTTTTGGGTGTTTCCTTATTTTAGATTTAAAAAAAAAAATGACAATAGCTTGACAAATAATCATCAATTTCGCATATTTTTTTGTAAAAAGATTCATCAACGTCGCGTGTACGATATTTTTTTGAGAAGGGGAGGGGGGGGGGGGGTCGAATAAAGAAAATTCGGAAAAAGTTAAAACAGTATGGAATATTTGATAATTTTATACGTTAAATGAAAAATAGTCTCGTTTTTTTTTTTTTTTTCATATGATTTGTCGATAATGTCGATCTTATCGCGTCTCAGTGAACGACGCATTCACAAAATAAAATCATTATGAGAAAGTTTAATTATGCGTTTAAGGCGCATATAGTAAAAATGTTAATAACGCCAATAATGTTTCGACGTACAATAAATTCGTCGAAATTTCTTGACGGAGCTTATGATTTAATTACAAGATGGATCCAATCAATTTGATTAATTCATCGGAACCAGACGGATTTCTCATTGAAAACTACTTGAAAGGGATTTCGAGTAGTTTTAGCAGGCTCAGCTTAGAAAAGAAGGTACAAAAGACTACCTTTCTACTCGAGTATTTCTCTACGAAAGTTACAAAGGATCGATCCTTACTTTCCATCAAGTATTCTTCGTTGGGAGGGGAGAGTCGTGTTATTGTGTTGTTTATCGAAAAACTAAAATAAATATCAAACGCTGAGCACAATTTTTATCGCTGCATAAAAAAATACTTTTGTTATGTAAAAAACCAATGACCTACAAAGATTTCGAAGAGCGAACGTTGGAAAAAAAAAAAAAAAAAAAAGACATAACAGATTAAAACTATTCGTTCGATCTCATCTGTTCCTACTTTCATTCGCTGTTTACTTCTTTTTTCACGGGTACACAAAAAGCAACAACTACTTTTAGCCAAGTCTCACAAGCCGGGTAAATACAAAACTGGAGTGAAAACTTTATTAGCTGGAATCGCATAGAACGAGTCTCCGGTGAGATTATTTCCCAGCTGAATTGGAGGAGGAAGGATGGTCTCCAGCGTCTGGGACCAGTGGCGCACGCCAGCTATTGAAACTTTCACAAGAAGCGGTGGTTAACTGAGTTTCCATAAATGAACTTTAGACATTTCTACTAGCCCGCCTCTTCTATATAATGCTTTCTCTTCTGCTCGTGCATGTTGCTACCGCTGGCGCGCTTCTTCTGCCTCTGCATGTTGAGGAACCAAACTATTTCTGTACCGACTATCATTTCAACGGCGGCACCCGCAGCTTTATCCGGAGCAAATGGTGAATTTACCGATAGCCCACTTTTATTCGCACTTATTTACCGTCGTCGCCCCATCATATCTATACCGATCAATGTTCATCGAGTGCGAAAAGAAGATGAATGAATAACTGGAATCCAATAATAAACCTTCCACCACAATCGGACTGCTAATTCCTATCCGAAAGATTACGTTAAGAAAACCTTAACTTGATCCTGCTGTCGATAAGTTCATTAGAGCGTCATGCAATAATTTCAGTATTACTGATCAAAGTGCCGTCGTTATGAATGTACTGTAAAGAGTATTTCGGCCGATCGATCTTATCAAATATAATACTCGGAGAAGAGTTCTCATCCATTTTTCAATTCGATTCACAATAATTCATAAAATATTCAGACGAGATTTTAGAAATTTATAGACGAGAACGTCTATAAATCTTTTTATCCGTCTACCGGATCGGTTCGAATTATGAATTCCAATTGTAAATATCCCAAAGTTGCCACAGAAAAGTGGGTATAACAATAAGTTTTCCGCTCAAAACATACGGCCATGCATTCAACGATCCGCGATGGTTTAGAACTTTGAACAATCATAATTCCATTTTATGTGTGATCGACTGCATGATCCAAAAAGCTTCGATGCTGTAAACTACTCGTGTCCTGCTCCCACAAATATAAGCTTGAATAGTAATTTCATTAATATACAACCAAAAGGAGAGCATGCAGTGCCGCCACCACCACCGTTTGACAAATAACAATGCAACATTAATATATGATGCCCAAAGTCTTTCTCGTGTGCGTTAACGTATAGAAAACGTAATGACACGAATAGAAATATCAAAATAAAAAAAAATAAAAGACACGAGAGAATCTCTTATAGTAGTTGAAAATGCGTCGGTGGGATTGTCCGGATGACGTAACGGGACAAAGGAAACGAAACGGTGGTTTACCAAGTAGTGCGCAGGGAAGCAATAAATGTCAGGTTACGGAACCGAGAAGAAACAAGAACGTTTGTTGTGCAGGGGATAGAGCGGGAGAGAGCGAGGGGCTGAAGCTATAGGAAACGTTGAAGAAGGTACGGAGCAACTAATCTTTCTGAAGTCATTCTCTCGCCACGTCTACCCTCGTCCTCCAAGGCTACCTTTTCCTCGTGAGCAACCGAAAAATACGTGAGTGATGTTATATCCTTCAACTGTTCCAAAACCAAGAGCGTATCTAGGCCCAACTTCCCAATTTTCCAACACCGTTTTTTTCCTTCAATCCTTTTGCTTAGCCCCTTTCTCAGCGGCCTATTCATTTATTTTTATTTCTATACTCGTTCGTAATACGTGACAACTGCGCCACAATTTTTGGGGACGCTTTAACGGCCGCTAGTTTACCAGCATCAAAGAGTTTGTGACTGTGTCAAGACGGCAAAGAACCGTAGGAAGAAAGAAACGTTCAAGACGAGAACGAGCAGACGGAAGCGAAGATGGGTCTGGCAATGAATGACGCTACATGGATCCAAACATCGAGAAATCAAGCGCGCGAACAACAAAGAAGCGAGACGACTCGGGTCAATTCTGATGGGGAAAACTATTATTTGTGCAACCTCTTCACAGTACCCTTTCATTCGCTACAATATTATTTCGCTCTGCTGTCCCTTCTTTTATCCGCGCCTTTCCAACCACGCGTATCAGCTTCGCAAACCAGTCTTCGGTGCTTTGAGAACGAAAGTACAAATACGCGATTTGGCAGCACACGACGTCCATCGGATCCTAAACGAGAAATCTATATTTGCCTTCTTCTCTCATTCAATATCATTGGGCTCCAAACAATCTTGCTGGCTTTTTTTTCTTACCCCTCGATTTCAGAATGAAGGAAATTGAACATTTACATCAATCCCGATTTATTTCTCGTGTCAAATGTCTCAGATATTTCTATCGACCTCTACGACGTTCCAAATCTCATGCAAAGACTTTCTCATCATATTCCTACACTTTTAGTTGTTTTTTTTTTTTTTTTTTTTTTTTTCCCCACGTCATAATAAATATAACAGAGAGAATTTCGTATAAGAGAACGTAATAAAATAACAGCTCAATCACATTATATCATCGGACATGAAATGAAAACTCGCTCAACCGCTAAATATTCTGCTGTTAGTAATTAGTATCTCCAACTATATGTTCGGACTCTTCGAAATCTTACCTCCCAAGCGGTTATCTGTTTATCTGTGACAAATTTCTTCAGTAAATATCTTTTTATTCGTTAGCCCTTAACCAGAGAGAAAAGGTTTTGAATTCGAAGCAATGAGATCGAGCTGTACGAAGAAGCTGTAGTCCTTTTAATTTCCTGAGTAGGTGCAGATAAGAGTCAGTAATCCCTGGTGGCGGGGTCCTACGTCCTTCTCGTAGACACTTCCTTTATCTCGTTTTCACGGCTTTGTGTCGCTCTGTCTCACCGGCGGACGAAACGTTTTCGTGAGTTCGCAAAGAGACCCAGAAAACAGCGGAAACAATCTCTACATACAGTGTGACCTGATTAATAAACTTTCACAATCTGTTACGCACCAAAATACGCGCGTGGAGAAAAAAAAAGAGGTCTAAAACAAGGGTTGGAAGGCCGTGAAAAGGATTAACGACGCCATAGTCAAGGTCGTGTAGAGCTCGCGTTCAATATCCCATCAAGGCGAAATTTCCATTTTTATCTTGCATTATTCCACCCCGAATTTCAATAACGAGTGTTATTTTGACAAAATAAGTTGGGGTTTAATTGAAATCGGAGTTGAAACGCAATAGGCATTGAGTCGTTTGATTCAAAAGGATCACCCTGTGTATACATATCGGTACATCCTTGCTACTTCCTCGTCCATTCTAGAGTTACGTGACTAAAGCCCACGCGCTTGTGCCTTGGTTTCTCAGTTTGCGACCCTCGACGATCAGCCGCCATCACCACGCCGAAGACCCAAGCCTCTTTACTCGCTCTTTTTCCCCCTCTGTCAGATTTCGCCCTAATCTTTCGTGAATTGAGCCACTCTCGTCGGATACTGTCTTCGAGAGAAAAAAAAAAAATTCCTCTCATTCCCAGGTTCCTACAATCCTTGTGGCGCTACGATAATCAATTGAAAATTCAATGGCATGCACCCTTTCGCTCTTTATTTCTTACGAAAATTTATCGAGCATCGAAAAAAGTGTTTTCATGAAAACGAAATAAATAAACAGCAACAGAGAACCGCTGCCATTGCTTGCATTCGAATCGTTGAACTTTTTGTCCTTCCATAGTATCGAAAAGTCCTTTTTCTTCGACAACGAGGAGGCAACGAAATTCATTTCATCCATCATTATATACAGAGAAACGAAACTCTACTGCCCGGATGAATGATTTTCACATTTAAAACCCTTCGTGAGCATCATGAAATAGAGCGAATTATTCAGATCTTGCAGGTATATATGGTAATATCATGAAACCGGCATATTCGCGTATATAACAGTGCGGCAGGTTTCGCGCTGGCTTTTTCTTTTCTTTTAATACTTGGCGTCAAGCCGCTACCGCGTCTCTTGAAAATTGCTTTAGTGTCGGTTGGGCAACAGGACGTTACTGCGTTACTGATGCATCTACTACTCGCATTCGTCGCTTTCGTAAAATATTCTCCCACGCTCAAAGAGCACAGAGAAATTCCTACTTCAATCTAGTTTGAAGAACAAAAAATGGTACAAGCAAGCTCGTAGCCCTGCTTCATATCGTACGGTCGTCCGTTTTTATGGTATGCCAAATATTTCCTACCTGCTCGAGCTGCAACGATGGAAAAAAAAAAAAAAAAAAAACGTTACATTCGTCATTTCCTGATACGGTTTCAGTACTTTAGCTACTTTCTACTTGGTTTTATTGATCATTCCAAGTATCGAAACAAAAAGTTTCGAGACTCAATCAAATGACGATTTGATTGAGTCAACCAGCACATATATAGAGTGGTAAAATAAAAAAAAAAAAAAAAAATAAAAAAAATTTGGTTTTTTTGCATTGAAAAAGAACATATACGGATAAAATGTCACACAAAATGCGAATAAGCGGATGTGGGAATTTAAATAGCAGCTATAAACTTTCCGTACAAAATTTAGCGTCTCTCAAAATGAATACCGTGCATTTTTGCTCTACCTCCGATCCTTGTTTTGACAGAATGCACGATGGAAGTGCGCAGCTTCGTCAACTCAAGACAAGAACAAGAATGAATAATTGATCATTCGAAGACCTAAGCTTAAAAGGGTATGAAACTTTTAAGCTTATCGCAAAGAGCATCATCGAATCGTGGAACCTATGTGTACCTATGTGTCCATACGTAAATGTGTAAGCGCCGCACGTACAGAGGTAACACGCATAGCGTGTAAAAATTGATGCGAGTATAAAAGAGCACCGATGAGTGAAACGAGGAGCGATGAGTGGCCGCATGCCTCTTTGAGGCAAACCAGTAGTTGTCGGTATTACAGCGTTTACGTTATTATAGAGTTTCTATCGAAAGTTTCATTATCTCATGAATTGCTCGACGTTAAGCATCGCATACTTTATTCGCGGTCAGTATCTCGTTATCCTAAATGTGAATTTACGCGATATAACCGAACTGCATTGAATTTTCGAAATTCAACTTTTTCGTTTTAACGTAAAATATTAAAACTGAAACACTACAGTCCGCAATATTGTCTCATAATGAAATAAAAATATTTTCAATTTAATCAAAAGCTTATGTCGGATACCTCCACAATTGCCTTAATGACCCTATACGGAGGGAGACGAAATCTTGCGATATTGGAGGATGAAACAAGCCTAAAGAAGAATATGAACTGATTAGCAGAAGGGAAATAGGATTTTATTACGACGAATGTTTTAGAATTGTGCAAATCCACCATGTTCCGAGCTTTGATCGAATGACCTATGCTATTGTTGTTGTTCCCGAACAATTGTATACAATTCGATACATCGAGATATATACTATACACGTGTATTGCGGAAAAGAGAGAGAACAGAGCTAATGGTTGCACAGTTCCCGCCCCGCTGAGGCGGGGATCGCTCGCGAGAGCCTCGTGTGTGTATGCTTGCCAACAATGATGTTACGATTTTGGAAAGAAGCTATCCCGAGTGACCATATACGACCCAATATCGTTAAAAAATTCAATGATAATTTTTAGGATAAGTACCATTTTTTAAGTTTATTTCGTTATGGGATCTGACAAGAAGCGTTTTGAGTTCTCAGCCTGCTGAACGACAGGGTCGTTCACTTATTTTTAAGTCCCAAAATCCATTCCACATTATTATTTCACGAATGTTGGAAAAAAAATGTTTTTGGGGCCAAGTGGCCCATCACTGAATTGCGATTTCTGGGGCGAAGTAATTATAAGTTTCTCGAAGAACCAGAAAAAAAACTTCTGGGTAACTGCCCCAAAAATCGGAACTTAATGAGTAGCCACTTTGCCCCCCATATTCCCCCATATTTAGATCTTCTTCTCTCTCGTAAGAGAGGTGAGTGCGTGCAGGTTATTCGTGCACTGGATCATCGGGTCCTGCCCGGGGGAGCGGAAATCACCTTCAGATTTCCCCGTCTTGGTGGCTCGACTTGGCTTACAAGAACGAATACTCTCTCGTCCGGATCTTGAGCAACAGCGTGCAGTGTGCTCCTAAAATTTAGTCTATCGTGACGCAAACAGGCATAGTGCAAGGCCTTCAGACTTCAGAGTGCGTCACCGCGTATTAGTATTGTACTACGATAGACGTAGTACCTCGAAAAATCGAAGAATTTGTGCTCCAAATTACTTATATGATTGATTCATTTTTGGTACGAATAAGGAGCATTATAGAACTGGAAATTTTACGGGGTTATAACATATGATGAAGTGTCGCCACGATTTGTGATCTATATAACTCAATATTTATAATTCGGATGTTCGTTAACCTCCCTTTTTTAATTTACTAACAGAATCTGGGATATATAACGAACATAATTGACGTTTTTCTCCTAGAGCATGCGATACCGAAATATATTAATTTTTCAGTTAAAGTGACCAGAAAGACATAGAAAGACATACTACCTACTCATCATACGCGATGCGTAAAATAAAATTCTGCGTCTTGAAATTTCACACGCATCGAGTACCCCACACTTGCACTACGGTATATAAAAAAATCAGACTTTTATCCGAAATAAAGCCTGGCGCTCTTACATCCTTAAGGATAAATGAGACGCGAACGAGATTGAATTACAGTTGTTTGCGTATAGTATTGCGTATTATATACATATATACGCGCGGCGACGTGTACTGCGACAACGAAGCATCTCTGCGGTCTTCGGGATACAGCCAATACATATTTATTTTTTTTCACATACATTTATACACGTGTATATGTATGTAATACTACATTGCTAGAACGTAATCGATACGCCAGCATTGAACTTTCAATTAGTATCACTTAGCTGGCCAAACACAGCCGCTCCTGTTGCTAACGCTTTCACTGTCTTTTCTTCCTAAACATATATTCTCCATGGCATCCTCCCTCCACCGTTAGCCTTTTTAGTTACATCAACGACGCTCTCGGCAAACAAATTTCCATGTAATCGCGATTCTTACGTTCCATCGTCGAAAAATATACCACAAGGAAAAATAATAAAAAAATGAAAACGCGATTGGGCTATCCAAGATAGTTCAATCGCGTTGAGTAAACACGCATCATATACGAGTTAAGCGAGAATTCAGGTTTGGCTACGTAAAAAGCATGAAAGCTTTTCTCACTCGTTGCATGATTTTTAGTTATGAGCGTAGATGAGCATAAGAATCAGCATTCCCGTTTATTATTCATTCGGTCTTGCTGTCTCTGTATGTTCTCAGATCGATCGAATGATTTATAAGTTACGAGAAATAGCGCTTTTTGTAGTTTACGAAAGTTCGTTCGCGGGAGCTTTTCGAAAGAGCCTTTTACCGGAGAGAGTTTTTGGCCTAATCTCTTTGAGTATACGTATTTACTATCGGATTCGAATTTGCTTCGGCAGTGCCCTTAATCGACGAAAGCTATATGATTTTGACAAACATCTTCAAGGATAGACAAATAATATATTCTCATAACAATATTTACGATGGTCATTATGTTGAGTTGCGAGGTCGGATTGAAAATATGGCTGAAATCCTTCTCTCGTGACACTCACCATTGTCCACCTCATCGTTACACGATAATATCGCATAAGTTTACTACTTTAGAGTGGCCCTAATTTCGCAATGACAATAGCATATCCATTTTATTAATGTTTATCCACGCGATGTGAAGACCAAAACGAATTGCTACGGTTGTTAGATTTTTGAGAATTCATAGTAGTAAAAAAATAGGGGAAGCAGAGCTTCTTAATTTTGGCAGCCAAGGAGTTTCAAGGAGATTCTCGTCTTGTAGGTATATACTATACGTGGTATATAGGTAGTACCAGCTCGGCTCGTTTGAGGTTAGCTCCTCCAAAACTCCTGACCCCATCGATATAATATCGATGTGTAACAATGAAAAGGGCGTAATTTTCGTCTTATCAAATGTCCAATATACCACTGGCGAAAGCCCTTTTATTCCTTAGTTCATCTGATTTAGTATCAGGGGTTTTACTTAGTAAAACTGCTGGGAGAAGCCAACGAGAAGCAGATAGAGTTCCTTGCTCTCACAAATATGTTAACCATGCTATGAATAGTTCTCGCATAGTTAAGTACATATCTCTTGAAGCTGCTGGCAAAGCTACGAGATCTGACAGAAGTTACGGATGGAAGTATCTTTCTCTAGCCAGCAAAATGCCCTCTCTCTCTCTCTCTCTCTATACAACGCATCTTAATCTCCTGCGTACCTTTGCTCTTGAGTAAGTCAATTACTTCTAGAGAACAGGGAGTTTAGAAATGTCGGAGCAGTAACTAATCTGTTTACAATATCACGAGAATATTTACGAGCCAAACATTTTACAATGTTCAACAGTTTTTCATGCAATCGTTTGTAGAAATGTTCTCCAGGATGATCAACGCTTGTATATATAATCATATCAAAAAACGTTGGTACGTATGATTTCAAAAAATGATGGTTTTACCCTGACTCATTTCACAATTTCATTTCGATCCGTCGAATCGCATTACGAAAAGCATTCATACCTTAAAAATTCTAAAGCATCATTTATATTTATCAATAACTTTGCCAGATTGGAAAAAAAAAACGACTAATCGTGGCACGTACAGAAATAAACTTAAGAAGCCGAATCAAGCGTGATGGAGTTTTGAAAAGAAAAAAAAAAAAAGAAATGACACGATATATCGAGGATACATACGATGCATTTGACCAACTCGCGACATTCACGAGTTTGAAATTCTTATCGGCAATTGCAGTAAAGTTGTCAGTCTCACCGTGATATGACGGGAGAATCGTAAAAGTCTCTCATAAAAGTGCGAGAGGTGGTTGGATTATTCTACCGGAGTGTAGCGAAGCGAGAACGATCGCAAGAACTTTCTCGTGTATATGCCTCTCGTCGAAAGAAGATTGAAAGATCGAATCTCCAAACTTTTATTTCGTCGAAAAAAAAATCGAATCGTAAATTTTTGTTCCCTCATTCGTTTTTTCTTTTGCATGCTTGTATTTTTACGACGATTTTTTATGCCGAGAAATTTCTGTAAAAAATGAATACATGTATACTCGGCCAAAATTTTCTCTATAATAATAGACGCTTGATTTTGTCAGATAATTATGAAAAGTAATCTCGAGATAAAAATAAATTAAGAAACAGCTCTGGCACGTAACGTTTATTCGGATGTGTAAAGATCTTGACGATAATCAGCCATGCACCAGCAAATGATAGGATAATCGATCCTCTTGGTCGCAAGAGTCAAAATCATTATAACGTCTGAATGCAGGTTGAATAGAGTACACACACGTTGATGTAGTATAGTTCGATATTCGGTCTAGTAGATCTGACGAGGCCATTAGAGTTCACTAGGGAGTTATGTATATCTGTACACATAACATAAACTACTGTAGTTAGACGCCATAAGGACGTGAATAGGTAGGTCTGTCAGCGATAGGAAAGCTCCTCGCCAATAATTAGTACAACTTGCGTCAAGTACAAGGTACTAATTCGAATATCCCTCTATATACCAAACGACCCTATTGATAAGGTCGACAATAAATATCACAGTTGCTCTTATTTGAAAAGAAAAGAAAAAAAACGTTTTCAACACTGCTTTGTTACCGAATAATTTTTTCTATTGACATTCTTTGAGAGCTCATTCGCGATAAAACAAAAAAACGAAAGATCGCCAATTGTGAACATCTGATCTTATTAGCATTGGTACTGACTGATGTAAAAATTACGAAAAATTAATACTGCCAAGTGGAGAATATTTAATTAGCCTGCTTGTTCCGCCGAGAATAATGCCTGAGGGCAGCAAGTGGTAAAGTGATATCTCCTTAAGGGAGATAGATAGATAGATAGAAAGAAAGAAGGAAGAGGTATATCTTACCAGATACCGTTCGTATTCTTGCCTTCGTTGAGTAATAAAAGAGCTTTCCCGTTAACTGGCCCGGAAGGATTGTGAGCTTTGCCGGTAACCCAGCGACCCCCGTCCTCGTTTTACCGTCAAGATTCTCTAGTTAAGGAAGAGAGAGAGAGGGAGGGAGAGATCGGCGCGTGTATACACAGTGGTCGATAGGATGTATCTGTATAAGACGTAGGCATTCTACATCCTACAACGTATCTGAAGAACAAACCGTATAACATATAACTATACGAGTACGTAGAGATTAGACGGAGCTAAGGAAGGCTTTGCTCTCTTTCCCTCATTTCCCCAACTCCCATTCCAAGATCGGCGAAATCATGTAGTGACTTTCTCGGCACAGCTGCTCCTTCGAGATCTGGAATATCCCTCGACTCCTTATAGTATACCGTAACGCGCGTCCCCAGATTAGCTTTCGTTACAGATAACACCAGACCAAGATCCCGTCAGTGCAAGTTTTTTTCTCCTCTCTCGCTCCCCGCCTGCTTTTCGGTCACGGTTGTGTAGTAGTCATCTGTTGGCAGACCGAGAAGAACGTGCAAGGATCACCCTGAGATTTGGTTCCAGCGACAAGACCGTTGGATATTCTCAAGCCGATGTTAGGAGTTTGATTATCTTTAGGCAATGTGAAACATTGATGGCGTCGAAGCCAATGGACCTAAACTACTTCCATTTTCCTTTAGCCGAAAGTAAGAAATTTCGTTGGCTACGCGATGTTAAGGGCTCCCAAATATGCCCGGTCGTTGGATAATTTAATGTAATCGACCCTATCCCACGTGGCAAATCCATCCGCATTTCGTATGAATGTCAAAATCGACCAGGATATTTGAGCAGCCATCAAATTGTTGCCCCAGATGCCAGAGAACCTCAATTCCGCCGCCCCCCCCCCCCCCTCCCCTTGCCCCTTTTGGTGCTTGACGCCAATAAAGCTATTGGGAGTAAACTCGTTACGACGACCGTTTAAGTAGTCCAAATATCAAAAACGATATAACAACAAAAGTATGTATCGAAAAATGCCGTTGAGTCGGACCAACTCAAAATTAGACGCATTTCTGAGCAAGGTACACAAAGAAACACGAAATATACGGTGAGATGTCAATGGTTGAATTCGTATCTTATCGTATTCGTAAACAATAAATAGTAGGCTGCGGTATCCGCAATCTCGCGGGTGGTAAGCACTGAAGATGACACAAAGCAGGAGTGAGAGAGAAAGAAAGATGGTGAAGAGGAGAAACGGTTACTGGCACGGACCTTTCGTAGCAAATGTGAGGATATTGTGATCCCTGAGGCACAAGAGTATCCAGTTGTACATGCTTGGTGACATTGCTTTGCTTGGTAAACCACGATATTACACGGACCGCTGTTGAGAACAAGTAAGCGAGTATACGCTAGCGCTTACCACCGGGCTAAGAGGAGTTACATCGAAGAGCAAGAGAAAGGGATAGAGAAGAGAGAGAGAGAGAGAGAGAGAGTGAAGAGTTTCAGGATATCACTGTGTATATGAGATCTCATTTCAAGGCAAACGAACGCAAGAGAAACAAGCATGGAAAGCTGCACAAGCTGGAGTTGGAGTGGGAGATCAGAAACGAGAAGCTAAGGGATCCGCGGCAGAGGGATGAAGGGCAACTACGAGGCAGACAAGCTAGCTCGTGCTAGGGGAGTGGTAGAAACCACGTAGAGACATCCAAACAGGATCTCTATCCTCACTCGGAGTTAATTGCCTTGCCAATGTAGGATTAGCAGGCCGCCTGACTGGCGGGACTTACGGCTAGCCTCCATGGTAGTCTAACCCTCAGCCTGAAAATCATGTTGTTCCCTCGCTTCCAGGGGCACAAAGCTTGATAGCCTACAACGGGACCTCTCCTCGGGATTCTCATACAGATACATCCCACTCTACATGTATATTGTATCTCTACCACCTACGGGATCGTATCGTTCAAGCGGCTTATTATAATGCCACTGTTGAGGTCAATCAAGTGAAATTTGATGTTGGGAAACAACGCCAGATTTATTGCTACTCCTGCCGGATATTTCGTCGCAAGCTAGGAGGATCTTCAACAGAATTGTTTTAGGCATTCAATTGGGTAACCTTCAAAAATCATTTTAAAAATATAACAGCCCGAACGCAGTGGCGCTCTGTGTCTCTTTAGATAATTATCGAAAATTCCGATCGATGGATGACTTTTTGTCCCCGTTTCTTTACAACCCAACATTTCATTGAATTGGCATACGCCAATGTGAGAGGTTAAAAGTGTTGCAGCAAATCTGAAAATCTCATTACGTCTACACAGGGTTGGTGTAATTGCTTCATTACTAATCGAGTCTTCCAATTACGTAGATTCGATTCACATTGACCCTGTCCACAAAAAGATTCCGTTTGCATCATAATTCGAACGATAGTTTATAGATATAATGCATTTGTAAGTCAGGTATAGAGTCAAGCGATAAATCTTGTGTGCACGAAACATGAAGAAGCGAAATTTTTATTTCAAGAATATTAGACATGGGAGTCTTGCAAAATAAAAACAGAGATCCAATTTTTCTCAAGTTTTTTCGATGTACTGTACCGAAGTACATTCGGGTCTTTAACGTGCCAGCAGGACTACCGCAAGGAGGAGTTTCCGCTACGTCCCAGCGACGATGTGCGGAATATAAAAGTTTGAGCAAAGTCTGGAAACTCCATAGAGTGTTCTGATTGTCTTGGGCCTCTCTCTCTCTCTCGCTTTCTTCCTCGCCCCGATCCCTCTATTCTTCCCTTTTGTATGCAAAGTTGGTCGAAAGAAAAACTAAATGAAATGGAACAAAGGATCCGCAGACGGACACGTGTCCAGACGTAGAACACAATTGGAAAGTGATAGTACGTACGGTGCGGAGCGGGAAGTGGTGGGGGGAGGGGGGGGGGAAGGGGAGGAGGAGGTATATACGAATTTTGATTCGGCTGAGTGGAAAGCTATCTTACGGATCGAAGTTCAACTGGAGCGATATAACAGGAAGAAGCGGGTTTTCCGTGAAAGTTACGAGGGGTTTTCTATATGCTATTACAGAGGAAGGTACATATATATACGTATAGTATACGTTATATACTATTATCGTGCTGTATAGTAAGAAAAGGAATGGTGCTCGATCGGTGCGAGTTAGTCTACCACACTGGGGTAGGAAAACGATTTCACCGTTCAGCCACGCGAATCGAGTGAACCTGAGAGAAAGCGAGTAAATTGTTAAGGGAGGGGAGCCAAAAGTCAGAGCCTTATAGAGAGTTTATATACGTGTATATAAACTCTCGTGGCGTGCTGCCGAGAGAATGCTATTTATCAAATCGAATCAAGCTGTGCCTAATCAGTCGGCGATAGAAAGGGGATGGAGGTCGATCGCGGTATAAAAACTTGAATTGGCTATCGAACGTAGTGGATTTCTCACTCCATCCATGGCAGAACTCGTTCGATTTCAAGCGCTACCGGTCCAGAACGTAGTATTGCATATGACGTATAGTGCACAAAGCCCTGATAGTTCTTTGGTCAAGAACGATCAGCCGACTGGCTTTTGGTAGCAGCATTAAGAGAGAAATTACAATGGTCCGCTATAAGTTTCTTCGTTTCGAATATCTTTTCGAGAATATAACACTGCACGACCACGTGGAAATGTACAATGGTTTCAAGTACGACAAATGACAATTGAGTCCCTTTACGCCTTGTCTCAAAGAACAGACATATAGTAATCAGATGTCAAAAAGCAGCATATTCAGCAGAAAGTTGAAAGCCTGATCGACAGCAATCTTGAAAGAACCTAATAACCTAAAGCTTCTCCAAGTACTCCGGTATTCAATGTTAAGTAATTCCAGTGCAAATACCAATTGACGGTAGGTGGAGAGTTGACTCGCTGTCGAGAGTTGAGACCGATCTCTCGAGGGTTTGCGAAGCTTCTCCGCTGGTGCTGCTCCTGTTACGTTGGCGTTGTTCTCCTTGGGCTTGCTTGACGTTGAAAGATGGTGGCCCTCCTTCTCGAGGCTGGCCGCTGCTTCCAGCATGATATAGCACCATCCGAACACGCTGATAGATCCAATTTACAGAACGGGCTAGCAGGGAGGAGGGAAGTGCTCTCGGGGGTGCTGGCCCGTTCGCTTCAACCGAACCATCCAAGTTTGTTGGCCCATCGGTAGCAGAAAATCCTCGAGCACAACCTACGTTTGCGATATAGTACCCTGCAGTCTTGAAAGACAATTTTTAACGTCCTCCGCAACCCCTGAACCAACACCCCGTATCCCACTCTGGCAACTTTGCTCGAACCAGCGGTACACCAGCTGTACCAGAATTCTCGTTTACTCTCTTTCTCTCCGGTTCACTCGCTCACGATATTTATGAGTATCAATTAAAACCTATTTACGATCATGGTCTATTAGTTCGAAATACGAAGGAATTTATGTTTGTACTAGCTGTACTTTTTCATGCCCCGAAATAATGATGAACGATGTTGATAGATTTCAATTGCAACCAACGTTGTTTTCATAATTAACAACTTTTCATGTTGATTGGATATTGGGTGAATAGAATAAGCATATAATGCCCCCCGTCAACGATGCTCAACTCTCATCGCGATCAATTTGACGTAACACTCGAACTCGAGCGCCGCCATAGCTATAGTTAGAGAATCTGTATATTCGCAGCAATTGCGACACGACGTTGAAAAGCAGAGAAATGGTATTTGCAAAAACCGTATCATCGAGGAGGTATTTTGCTGAATAATACTATACTTATAATAACAAACCTCCGACCAGACTTTGACGATCGCGACCAAGAGCTTTCATTTTTGAATCAGCTCAACCTGGCTTCTCGAATGAACTCTCGATGAGCTCATCTATTTTCAAAGTTTACAACGGTTCGGAGAAAAAAGAATCGATTTCGAGATTAAGATGAAACTCAATGGATCGTTATAAAAAAAAAAAAAATGGCAAATGAAAAATTATTACTGCAATAAAAATGTTAGAAAGGTTAAAAGACCGTGGAAATGAATTATGGAAAGAAAAAAATTCGTTCGAATCACCAGCAATTGGACAAGACCCTTTGTCGGCAATTCGCGGAGTCAATTTTCTGGCTAAAATTCGATGGAAGAAAGGAACAAAAAAGATTCCTCTCGCCGCTGCTTTGTATCGACAGATGAAGCAGCATCGACAGCCATCGGAAGGGTGCTCTGTTTCGCAGTGCGACTTCTATGCACATCGAGATACACGAGACTCGCGCGCATCCCTCATCGGGTTTTCGTAACGACGGGGACATTAGCGCGAGAGTTCAACGTGTGAGGCCAGCTGACCCCACAACGATTAATGGAAAACTTAATTATTGGCCCGATCCCATAGATCGCTTGAAATTTGCGCGAGTTAGCTCGACAGCTGATCCAATCGAACCCCACAAAGCGGTGTGCGAATTCGTGTGTCCAAATACGTACCGGGTGATCTATTTCAAGTGCCATGAATTTTCATTGCTTCAAATCAGTATTTTTCTATGATTTTTTTTTTGCAATAGCTGAATAGCTCGAAAAGGCCCGAAAGAAAAATCCTCAATTGTAATTTTTCGAAAATTTCTCGACCCAATCTCCGAGAATGTACGATAAAAAATTGATATTTCAGCAGCTTATTTTTGTAAAATAGACCTGTTGATAAGACCCAAAATTTGAATCAAGTTATTACATTATCTTTCTGCCGGGATTAATCAAAATTTCGTTCAAACACATGTCAATCCACATTTTTACGGTTTAGCCCGTAAAATTATCACTCAGACACCCAATATATGACTCGCGTATATTTGTGAGGTAAATAAATATGCATACAACACCACAACGACGTATATGTATACATATATAATTTAATGCGATTGTGTTGGTGTACGTTTGGACTATCGGTAGGGGTGCACTTTCAACCCCTCGTGCCGCCACCTCTGCCGAACGGTGGTTGCGAGAGGAGAGTAACCGCGTGGGATGTACTTGACGGATTGCTAGAGTGATCGAATATCGATTAGGCCGTCGGCAACCGTGAACAAGCTCTTTCTCCAAATATATTCACACTCGTGTTCGTATATATCTATAGGTATATCAAATTATTTTTATTTACTCATTCAAACGAACCTCGAATAACTAATAATGTTTTTTTTTTTTTTTTTTTTTTTTTTTTTTTTTCATTTCTTCTCCGGGCGCATCTATAGCCTTTGAACGATTTTTTAATGAATTTCGAGTCAACTGATAGTTATAAAAATTAAATCGATGAATTATGAAAATAAACCATGAGGCGAGAATCACAGAAAAATATTCCAACGTCTTGTTGAACAATTTCTTCGAAAACACTTGGTTTTATTCCAATATTTAGACTCGAGTTACTTTCATTCCAACGTGATATATTTCCTCGAGCTCTCGAGTCACCCCGAGATTCTTTCGATATTCATCTTAAATTGGTATTTCTTTTCCCCTTCGTGAGATCTTACAGGAGGCAAAATAATATGCATATATTGGCCCCGGTGTCTCATGACTATTGTCTTATTCCGTGAAAAATTGTCAAGTCCCAGCTGAATCGAGCTCGTCCCGTCGTGGAAGAAAATACAATGAAATCCACCCTCGTTTCTCACCCCCACTCGCAATTTGTCATGGAAACAATTACATCAGCTTTTCGTAATAAATTCAAGACTCCTTTCCATTACGATTCGACGTCGACGCACCGCTATATCCATTTTTACCATTCTTACTCATCGTTAGTTGGCTCTGTATAAATAGCTTCTTCGACAGAAACGTTGAAAAATCAATTGAATACCAGCAATAAAAAAAATCTTTGTTTAAATTTTTCGACTGCAAGAATACGCATCGCGAAATCATATAAAAATAGGAAAAATACCTAAATAAATATACATATAAGCAAATTACGAATGTCATTGAGTGAATCACTCGTGCGTTTGTGAAAATAATATTTATCTACAATAGTAAAAGCCATAGCAAAATAGTTTATGAAACAATTATGTTTATATATGTATTTGTTCCATTATCTGAAGGAAACGATTCACGAGTTAAAAATTCGCGACACAATTTCTCGTGCATTGAAATACGTACAGGGAATTAAAAAGCGATGGGTTCACTTTATAAACGAATAAAAGCAGGCTAAAGATACAAGAGCAAGAAACTCTTATAGGCATTTACACGGAGTTATCTCTCTTTAGAAGGGTGGCACGAAAATGAGGAAAGAAACTTTGGAGATTCTTGGGCGATTGCTCATCGTGCTTGGCTCGGTTTTGCGTGATACCACGTCGGTGTTTAGGAAACCACATTTAGCAAAAGTTAGCTCCTTTTCTCGCTGGTATGAGGAAAGCTCTCGAGCATAAGGGGTAGTAATGAGGACTGCTGGACGCTATAAAAGCGTTAAAGTCGAAACTCGATAGCGAGCAGAGAACGAGAAAGAGAGAGAGGGAGAACGCGCGCTTCAACAAGCAGACGTTATATATCTCTCAATTTTCCTATACCTATATCTATAATTTATCCGGTATTATGGGTTTCGAATTGAGGGTTAGCCCCGATTGTCTTTTCATCCTTCCCTGCTTCCCATGCAATATCAAACATATAATACTCGTCGTGCTTAGAATAATCGCATTGTTAGAATTATTTATAGGTATAAAACGAACAATGAAGTTATGTCCTATCGTTTATACGGCGCGTCTGCTAAACAAATTTAGCCCTGCAAGATATTAACTCTTGAAATTCACCCTTCCCACCGATCACAGCTTTACAAGCATCTAGTTCTCTCGACACCATCGGCATAGAAAATGGTTCAAGCCTGTGTAAGTGTTCGCAAAGAGCCTGCATCTTTTTTTTTCCTTTTATTTTTATTTCTCACTTGCAGCCTCCTCAATTTTATTTTTTCCTAAATGAGCTCGCTAAAATTCTCTTTTTTCATTATTCCATTATTTTTCCTTGGTAGAAAGAAAAAAAAATGAGCCAAATAACATGTCCTTTTCATTTTGGACCACATATCAAATGGATCGAGTCGAATCGAAATAATATTTTCGTGAACTGTTGCAAAGGCAGAGTAAAGCATCGATATTGAACCGTACATGAATATTTTGAATTCCCGTTGAAATGATGTTACGGATACGTCGAGATTCCGATTGACATATACCAAGAATGTGTGTGCAACAGTTCACATTGCTAGGTCAGCGTAGAATCTAGTACTGGTTAACAAAAGAGCAGAACGATATTTTACTGTATGTTATTCCCATTCAAACTTGTAGCGCCCGCCCGTCTTTTTGTCTTTTTGTATGCTAGCTATGAAGTTTCAAAAATTTGTGAGCAGTAAATTCCTGAACGAATGCAGCCAATAACCCAACCGGTGCTGCAAAACCTGGATTCTCGATTCCACAACATTTTAGAATCGTCAAAAGTCACCTGTTGCCGTTCAAACATTCACAATTAAAATAATCGTCATTTTTCCTACAAGAGCCTCTTTTTCGATTGCACAACATCATCCGAAGTGATACAAGATCATCAACATTTACTCATTTCTTCCATGAATTGATACGTTACAACTTAAATAAAATTTGGTAACCCGGTATATATAGTATTGTATCGATGTAAGGGCTGTTCTGTCGTAACGAGAGTCCCCGCGAACAAATAACCGCGATTATTGCACCCTGCTGCTGTTACGATACGGCTGGCGCATTCGATTTTATACGAGGGCTTGGGGTCTCGTAACTTCATAATCGCGAACCTACGATTTCGAAACTCCACGATCATCTCCCAAAGGCGCGCGCGCGCGTGTGTGTGTGTGTGTGTGTGTGCGAGCTTCGTACGCGCGGTGTCAGTGGCTCGAGGTGCCCATTCTCCGGCAAACCGTTATTGTCCAGCCATAATAACGGCTGGGTAATTATGGCGGCGTGCGGATAGAACAGTTCGTAAAACAGCCTCAACTTTTATGATTCCCTCCAATTTCTTAGTTGCAAAAAAATGGCCTGTTAATTAGGTAAAACTAAAGAGACTATGGAGACTGGAAAATCTAACTCCCGAGAGCAATTGGTTTGTCTAGAAGTATCCATTTAATTAAAAGGGTTGAAGCAAGATTAACTCTAGAGATTGGATAAAAAGGGCTACGTTTAGGATTGACAAACTCCAAGGTTTATATACGAATCAACCAGTGACCCAATCGATTCGGAGTTTCTTCGTCAAGTTAGTGTAAGCTGTCGCGACATCATATCCCAGCAGAGGAGTGGGAAGTGACAGCTTGAGGCTTTAAAATCTTGAGCGAGTTAATTTGATCAAAGTCATAGGTATATACACAAATCCAAGCTCACAATTTTGCTTGTTCCTTCGTTGGTCTCTTAGTCTTGGGTGAGTTTAAAGAGGAAAGGGACTGCGTCACAGTGGCGAATAAAGGATGGAGTATTGCCGTTGACTCGGAAGTCGAACCAGCAGCACCCAGACCGAAGTAAGGAATAATCCAGCTATACAAGCGCATTGCTCGGGCTATTGCCCTCCACGATTTCATTGTGCATGCGATTGTATAGAAGTGGTTATAGCTCTCGCACACGAGGAACGAAATAGTGGAAAGTGGAAGAGAATTAAAGCAGCGAGGGGTGAAGGAGAACGAGGAAGAGAGAGAGAGAGAGAGGTAGAGGAGAGGGGGGGGGGGCGGTGGTCGGTGGTGGTCCGTACTGATTGGCCCCCCAGCTGGGCTCGCCGTAAACATCTCTCGCGGCCTCGGAGACTGGAGAGTCGAAAGGGGTTGCTCCTTTGACTCACTTCTCTCTCTCTCTCTCTCTCTCTCTCTCTCTCTCCCTCCTACAAGCTTCTCATACACGGTTCACCCAGCACCCTGGCTATGGAATAGAAGTTTAAGCACGATTTAATGGGGTGGAAACGCGCAGCTCGATCAAGTTGTATTCAATTATCCCTTCTCACTCTCCAGCCCCGAGATCTCCCTCCCTCGCTCCCCGTTTCTGTGTCTCTCTGTATACCAGTTCTCTTATATGTCTTCATACCTATTAGATCTTACGAAAAGGATTCGAAAGCGAGCAGCCAGCCGATGTATACCTTTACCATCCGACCTTTGGAAATAGTATTATATCTATAAATGTTTCTGTCAACTTCCGAAGGCAACGAGAAATTCCTCCTTGTTACGCAATGCAACGATTAGACAGCGTTTCTTTCAACGCGGAGGGCGAATCGACATGAGGAATAAGACAATTTTCCTTTTTAAAAAACTTTTCTCAGTCCTGTTTATATTCGTTTCTATAAACCGTATTTATCGTGGATTCGAAAACGTCCACTGTGAGGTACAATGTGCAATTGACATACACAATTGATACTGTCAACATATCGTAATCAATGTAATCATCATGCTGAAACGACTCATCTAAATATTAGCAGTTGGGTAATGAAATCCTGAACGCCTTTGAAAAAGCTTTGAAAGTCTTTGATTATATTCATTTCTTTAATAGACAATTGATGGGTAATTGATTTATCACAGATTATTGATTATGACTCAAAAAATAGAGAGCATTTTCTCCGCAGGTCCTATCGCTTACGTAGCCATATACACCTCATTGTGGTCGACATTTGTTCAACGATGATCTATCAGAGAGCTGGGGCATAATTTTTAGGACAGCATGTATAATAATAACTTCATACACAATATAGCTCATTTCCAATCTCTGTTTTGACTCTCAATCTCTACATCGCGCTTTTGCCTCAACCCTTGCATGGCACCAGGCGGCGTTCCAACTTGAAATTAGCATTGCGCTAAACTTTGGGATTTACAGTACAACTGTGACCCCGAAGAAGAAGGGCCTTAAACAAGTCACGTTATTAATAGAGGGATATATACGTAATGGCAGGCATAGGGAGGAGAACGGAAGAGGACTGCGACTAGACCTTTTCCTCGTCGTTGTTGAGGACCGGGCCCCGTTAAATTCACCATCGCTATTTCCAGTTCCTTCCATATACAGAAGTAAGTGCTCTGCTTGGCTTGAGGATAATAAGCTTGGGAATCTATGAGCTTGACAATCAAGACGTCCCTCTTTGCCGAAATACCAGCAACGATTCATAACAAATAGGAAATAAGCAAGAACTGATCCGGCTGACTATAGATATTGGTAACAAAAGAATACAAGAAGAAAAAAAAGGAAAATGCGAACCTGAGGTAGCACTCGAGCTTTGATCGTTAAAAACTAGAAAGAAATCCCATTTACAATCAATGGTATATCAACGACGAAACTAATTAGAAAAGAAGGAAGTAAGTTTCATCGAAAGTTCGTTTAGGACGCGACGGAAAGGTCTAGAGAAGAAGCAAAGCGCCCGATGGGAAGAAACAAGCAAGAAAAAAGTTTCACTCGTTTGTAAACAATGAAAAGGCTAGCCAAAGATTCGAATATTACTTGGCTATGAGAATCTTCAACATTCCCTGAATGAAAAGAGACATTTTACACACTTTCTCGGGTTTGTACTTCACTCTCAATTCTTTTTTAAAGTGACATTGTTGGTCCTAAAGTGGTGACGAAAATATTTCCGATGGACCTTAACTTTCTACGTTTTCAGGTTGAAATCACTGGAAGGCGGCGGCGATGCGGAAACTGTTTTAGGTGTTTAATGGAACAGGCTCATTGTTCTTCTCCAAAGTGTCAAAACAAAAGTTCTCTCGTTATAACTTTCAACCGATCGGAAGTCGATCCATTTAAAATATTTTTATATATTTTTTTCTTCTATTCTATCAGCAATATTGTGACCGTTTATTTTGCTGACATACAACCTTGTGAAAAAATATTGGGCATTCTGTGGCTGTTTGATGCATATTAAAAGTCGGGGGGGGGGGGACAGTACAAGAAAAAAATAAAAATATAAACTGAATTGATAACGGAAACGTTCTTGTGACGACGAGATGGTCCACCTTGTGCAACGCGTGATTTTTAGATTAACGAAATAGAGGCTGATGCCTCTGCGCGGGTCCACCTGTTTACAACACAGGATTCATTACATCGCCGCGAGTGGTGCTCTATTATTGAGTTTATCTATGTAACACCCCAGGAACGAAACGTGGCCAAGTAGGATTAAGATTCTTACCCGCAACAGAGATGGCGAAAGCTCGTGGAGTTGTCATGCCGGTAGGATTTTTTGATAGGTGGACAACGGAATAAATTTTTTTTTTTTTTTTTTTTTCTTTTTTTTTTTCTAGAAATAAGTGTATTGCTCTGCAGCAGCTGTTCAGTCTTCACTGATCCTCAATGCACTCAATGAGCAAGGCGAACATAAAGATCATACACATATTTATCGCGCTTTTCGAATGTCGCCGTTAATAATTAATTCGACACTATCACTATATATGCACCCTGGCCACCCTGTCAAGCGAGCTATATCTCATTCTATTTCCATGATGCTGAAGAAAACGATCGATTGCTATACGGACACAGCTGTAGTCTCAGCGACAGTCTTCCAACGAGTCGATGGAGTCTCAAAATGCAAAGCGAGCTGTGTTATATAATCCCCAGTTGGCCAGTAACGTCACCCGCGATTTAGCTCTAACTCTTCTACCGAATTACTTTAGCCCTACTTTAGCGACGCTAGTTTAGCGTGAGCTAAACGAGACTTTTGATCATAAAGTCAAGAGTGTCGGAAATACCTCTATTCTAGTTAACCATCGCGATTGGATAAAAACCTGGAAATCCATCAAGTATCTGGGCATTATTATGGGAAAAAATTCTCTTCCGAATTTCGGTGTAACATCGCCCTTTGCCTATCTTCGTGGCTGGATTATCGGGCCCCATGGGGGCGGCTGCAAGGGTGCGCCAGAAGCATGACTACATTTTCGAAAGCGTCGCTAAAGTCAATTCTCTTGTATATTCCTTACATCGAAGAATTCTTTGAAGTTGAAAACTTCTAGACCACGCGGTTCTTTCACAAACCATGCAGCGCACATTCGCAATGTCGTTTCTGGGTTCTTTGGCATAGAGCATGTTTGGTATTCGAGCCACGATGAAGAGGCAAAACGATTTGGTGGGGTCGGTACTCCTATTGCGGCAAGAACGAGAGCTACACTATATGTATAACCATAGATGCGTTCACAAAGTCTGCCCCGAGGCTTCGAAATTTTCCCTCCTCTGCCCCGTTCTCTATCTCCACCGTTTGCCAGCACAGAGAAAACTTACAAAGACGAGGCAATGAGCCTGTCTTAATAAGACCATGCGATGACGCCGGTATAACTCTTCGACTAACTCCACCTCTAATAGTCGAGTAGTTATTCGATAAAACTCAAACTTTCGATCGCATAAGAGATAGCCTATTTTAAGCCTATTAAGTTTAGTCGCCATATCTAATGTGATCTCATTTTTTAATAAAATTGATACGAATTATATATCAGCGAATGACTTTTTCGAGTGGCATCATAGATACTGAACGAACAATCTTATCATTATTATTACTATTTCAATTCACTGAGAAAAATATATGATAATTAATTAGAATATAGAATCGTTCATTCGTGTGACCGAAATAACAGATGGGAAGTAAAAAAATCACAACCTCGTTGAAATCAGTCTTACATACACCTTAAAAATTCATCGAATCAATACTTAGCGTTCAAATTTATGTAAAAATGAAAATTCGGTGCTCGGATATAATATTTTTCAAGTATGAACGGTGAATCAGCTAGAACCTGTGGAAAATCCATTTCAAAAAAATGTATTGTATTAAAAATTGTGCAAATCACGTATTTTATCGATATGTGCTTTTCAAAAATTGTTTGTCGAATTGAGATTTTCCGTAATGTTTTTTTTTTTTTTTTTTTTTTTTTTTTTCAATTACTTTTTTTTCTGTCGACATCGAATATTGAGCCAGGATAATTTGAAAAATGAAAAGATAATATCAAATGAAGGAATTTTGTTCTGTTCCAACGACGTGAACTTTCGTACCATATCGACAGCCGCAAAAGTGGCTGGACGCCAAGTATTAAAAAAAAAAAAGCCAGTGCGAGCCGTGCCGCACGCTTATATATCGGCCGTAGTACTTGGCGAGTTCGTAATCATAACCGATACATCATGCGGCGAAGTAAGTGAAAAAACAAGTACTACGGCCGATATTTTTTTTTTTTTTTTTTTTTTTTGCATTATAATATTTTAAACGCGTACAATGTTCGTTCGAAAATTTGAACCAAATCGCCTCCATAAATAGCAGTTGATCGTGCGTTTCGTAAATTCCATAGAGTGCACGTAGGAACAACATGTTACGATGGGGCTTATGAATAAATATAAATTGCAGACTCGGTCCCGCCTATTTTTGTCGTAAATTTCAGCAGGATGAAATTACTTGAAGCATATATTTTTTGTTTTTTTGTATTATTATAATACATACAATCTGTAATATTATCAAATGAATGAGAGAAAGAAAAAAAGAGCTCGTGGAATAATTGAGTAACGAGAGAGGAAGGAAAAATATATAACAAATTATTTTCTCACGCGATATTGTGTATTTTGTGGATCATGAGGATTCGAGTGTACTGAGAAGCATCGTCAATTGAATTAAAAGCGTGTAGAGAACGGAGCGAAAGCCCTGAAATAACGCCGATATTCGAGGAAGGAAACGATCACGAAGAGCAAATATGGTGGTTGAAGAAGGGAGGCAGATGAGGAAGAGGAAGGCGGCGCGAAGAGGGTGCTTTTATGTTTCCTCACGGAATGCTTGACGTTTGGAACAGGCGAGTAGGCGAGCAGGCAAGGAGTTGGTCGATCTATAGTTACTAAATATTATAGTGCCGAATGAAACGATCCACTTGCATGGAGGTATAGACACGGAGACTCCGATACAGGGATAAACCCAATTAGGTAGTGGGGTTAAATTGAAGTAACAATATGGCGAAGGAAAATATACGAAGGTATGGGTATTACTGACAGTCTGGATCGTTAAGGCCATAGGAAATCACCGAATTAACTGTTTGCCAGCTCGCGTGCCATACGACCCACGTACCTAGCGGCGAATGCCGTAGAAGAGCAAAGAAGCCAGTACAGGCAGTGGAAGAT
Organism: Campoplex capitator; assembly: GCA_037576405.1. Lineage (NCBI taxonomy): Eukaryota > Metazoa > Arthropoda > Insecta > Hymenoptera > Ichneumonidae > Campoplex > Campoplex capitator. The sequence continues at coordinate 2,010,629 of JARBWI010000032.1, read as the reverse complement.
AGGAGGGGGGGAGAGGAAGGGAAGCTCTGCTTGACAGTTCACCGAAGCTCGCAGAGTTTACCGCATAGCTTCGCATACCCGAAAGCTACACAGATGGAACGTTGAGGGCGTTGGAGTCTCGGGTATGTTCTTTGCCCCATTCTACTCATTCTCGGGCGCCCTCTCTTTCCCCGAGGTTGGTACCAGCGTGCCAAAGATATTTTCATACGTCTACACGTTGCATGCACCATGTGAACTCCTCTCACGACTACTTCCTACCACCGTATTCCAGTGACAACGACACTTAACCTTCTCCCTAACCTCAACGTATGTTTTTGTTCGTGTATTTACGTAGGAGGAGTTTTAAGGAACGTGCTGGGCTAGGGGGCATATGACTTGGACTATATGTGTTTGTATCTTAGTGTCCGGGTGAGCTTACCGTGCACATACTCTTATTCGCCGCTTATGGTGGACCCTTTCTATCCTTCCTTTCACGCGGCAAAACAATTTCTCCGCATACTTTATCAACATTCAACTCCCCCCGCCCAATAACTTGTTCCGGGGAAGCTCTTGGACGCATGCGCACTTTCTCTTTTCATTATACGCGAAAACCCAACTTGCAGTCTCTATGTGACTCCACATTTTGACGTTTTACATCAAGTTGGAATGCTTCAAACTGTTCCGCGCGGACTCGGATCTTTTGAGAATTAAAGCAAGAGCTGTTTGTGTAATGTCAGTCTTTACCGAATTCGATTATCGAGTCGGGTTTGTAAGAGATGTAAGAGAGGTCCTACTACCAAGAGCTTCGCTATAAGAATGAATATTTCAACTTTTGTGAAATCCGAAACCTTCATTTCCAACTGAATTGTTTTTTTTTTTTTTTTTTTTTTTATCCAATCCGCATCTAGAGGACGCAATTGTTTGTAGATATAGAAGAACGGCGCGTAGGACCATTCGCCGTTCAGCCAACGAACGTATTCTTTAATGTGAAAAAAAGAAAAAAATTAAAACCATCAATTTTATCAGCCCAAAGATTCATCACGGAGTCATATGAATGAGAAACGTTCGGAAATAAAAGACACCAGCAGTTTGTTGACGGTCCTTTGAACTTGAATGACACATCAAACGTAAATACAGTATGAGCGAACAATTTATCGAAATAACGTTATTATTGCACTCACGATGATGAAACAGTCGTTGGAACGAAAGCGTGCGTAACGATAGCAAATTTTTCAAATTGCCTAGAAGACCCAGAGAATTGCGAGAGAAACACATTTTTCTTGAAGCCTGTTTCTCTCGAGTCGGTGTAAACGGCAGTCTACACGGAAGCAGGAGCAAGGAAGCAGCGCTCGAGTGAGAGGTGTATGGTCCGGGTGAAGAAGCGAAGATGGAAGGGGTAGAAGAAGCTCGCTGGGATGGAAAAGAAAAAAAAAGAAAAGAACAACACAGCGCGACCCCTTAACCTTCGCGCGTTATTTATTGTACGACCCGATGAGTGTCATTTGAAATTTCGATATAAATTAATTTAAGGGGGAAAGGGGCTTTCCACATAGAGGCGCGAGGTGCAGTAGGACGGGGCGTAATGGTTCGGAAAATGAAGTTCTTGTAGATTGCCGTCCCTCCTGCCACACGACAGAGAATCTTTCTCTCTCTCTCTCTCTCTCTCTCTCTCTCTCATCTACTATGTAGCTCTCCGAGTAGACCCCTCCCGGAAAACGAGCACACCATCAGCGTAGAGCCACCTTCGCAGCAACCCCTTTTGCCCTAACTCATTCACTCACTTCCACCCTCTCTCTTTTTCTCTTCATTCTTCTCCCTTACTCAGCCATTCCATCGCCTCGTTCACTCTTCCCACCAGCCCCAAATAAGTGACGGAGAAGTTTTCGCGCGCAAATCTCTCCTCCTCTCTCGCTTCTAGCAACGTTAACCGGGACGCGCACAATGGTTTTAGTAGAAAAGGGTGAAAGAGCAACGAGAAGACGATGAAGAGAAAAAGAAGAAAGATTTTCGACTGAACGAAAGTAACACCCTACAAATGTTCTCGATTGACTTCAAGCCGGTGAGATGTTAAATTTTGCGAGCCAGGTGGGAATTACAGTTGTCTCATTGTGCAAAGCGCAGTCGATCGGAATAATGGAATAGCAGTATCTACTCCATGAGGATTCAATGGGGTTGTAGAGTGCGGTCAAATATGCTGCATTAAATCAAGTACAATTTGTCATTTGCGAGTAGCCTCATATCTATCATAATGTACACAACAGAAGACGTCTGACGATTGATCAAAGGAAAAATTTAAAAAATAAAATAAAAATAAGAATCAGCATTCTCTTAAAAGTGCAGAGAATTCCTTCCACCAAACATTGCCCGGTGAAATATCTTTGCCACCAAAAGGTGAAGTTTCATCTCCTATCCACGCCTCTCACCTTACAGGATCTCTGGTTCACAACAGTGCACCGAGCTACTTCCTTCCCAATCCTCCTTCCCACCGTCAATCCTCCCGACGTTCCCATTATCTTAAGTAAACAGACTACCTGTGCAGCGTCGGAAACTCAAGATAAAGTCACATATTATCAAAATCCTCGGCTGTGTAGCCTTTCTGCCCCTCAGCCCTTCTTCACGTCTGGGGAAAAGTCGTTCGTTAATTCGCCCAAGTCCCCTAGATATAAGCGCGTTGACTTACGCTGTCCCCGGCATGTGGCTCGATGCGAGAGTTACGTGTACATGTACGGGATGTGTCAAAAGTTCAACGCCAACTTTTTCGAATCGGATCTCAGTAACATATTTCAGAAGAAAAAACTCTTAACGAATTTGTCACTCTGTGGTGCCATTGATGAAACATTTATCATTCAAATCATAACCGCGATCCGAAGTATCATTAGAAAGTGCATGCAGCAGCAGAGCGAGAAAACAACATTGCCTTTTTTCCGTTTCTACCGCGGTGATAAAGGTTATCGCGTCATTGTTACATCGTGAAAAGATGGAAAAGATTCATCATTTTTTTTTTTTTTTTTTTCCATGCAATGCCAGTGGTGTTGACGTTATTTTTGATGCACCTTGTACAACGCGTATGCTCGAAGAGCTTCGGCTGATTCTCACTGCCGAGGAGCGGTGGTGAAAGTGGGTGCTCAAAAGGGAATACAACATACTCTCTGTCGCTGAATTCCAACCGGTGGCTGGCGGGTAGGTTGGTGGAAAATTTCAAAGGACCGCAGTGCACCAGTTGATGCGGTATTACGACAAGAGGCGGCCGTGTATGTTCGTGCTCTCGAGATACTATACGTATATTGTCTCATACCCGGCGTTTCACCTTCCATATTTCCTTTCGGTATTTCGGCAGCTTGGCCTCAACCATCCTAAGGCTGAGGCATCTCACCTACGCAATAATGTACAGGATGCTCCATGAATTCGGGGATCGGAGATAGTGAGGAAAAACGGTCTCTTTCTCTCTCTTAGAAGTCTGTACTTGCGCAAAGCCCTGCTCTCTGGGAAAATTCCCATAAATACAGATAGTACGAAAAGGCTAAGGGTGAAGACGAGCCATGCAGGCACTATGTAGCACGATCGAAATGAAATTTGCCTGAGGAAATCGAGTTTCTAATGGAGATGCTCTTGCGCTTCTGTCCCCTCAAGTTTCCTCTCAGCGTCACGCGTTTTGAGACACCCGTACGAGGTAAAGCCTCTTGCAGCATCTTTCCGATGGTCTATGAGATTTTCTATTCCTATCCAAATGGTTTCTCGACTACGCGCGAGACAATTTTTTTTTTTTTTTTTTTTTTAAGCATCAACAAAACGTTAAGCTACTCTCAAAGAAATGGCATTATTCAAAATAATTGCCACGATGGTTGACTATTTGGTTGCCTATATCTTTCTTAACAAGTTATGCGCCGCCCGTTGCCAGAAAATAAGCTGCTATACGAATTGATAAGAGAAACGTAACGCTTCCTCGAAGGCAACGACCCAATTCATCGTAAAAGTGTTCAGCCTATGCTGAACACCAACACGTCCGTTCGTTGGTCCGTTTTTTTTTTTCTTCCCCTCTCATAAGAAAGCGAAGACGCGGCGATAGGCGTTCACTCTTTTTCTTTTTCTTCTTTATTGTTTTTCATTCGCATTTTCGCTTTTTTGTTTCTTCTTTCGGTGTTCCATGAAACTCGCTCGCCCATTCGCTCATTCTGATTCTCATCCTTGCTCCGTACAAGCGGGTTTATCGAAACGGTTCGCGTTCCGCGGGTTCTCGTTCGGTTCAGATTGATCGCTTCATTTTCTTAACTGGCAGTCGGACTCTCCGACATCCTTTAGCTACTATACAGTTCGGGGTGCTCACTCGTTTAGTTATATAGTTATAGCGATGGTCCTTTGGTGCTACGGCTGTTCGTAGCAGATTCGCCTCGTAGCCAGCACCGTGACCAAAGTTCAAGCTTCCACCTCGAGGAAAAGGGCCAAACCGCGAAGTGAGAAAGGGCGAAGAATCTATATCGAAATCTTGGGAACGATGAAAATTTACTCGAAGGGAAATTCGCGTGCCCGAAGGGGTTGAGCCTTCTCCTATAGCGATCGAGTTTACTCTCACTGAAGAAAGCCTGCGCAGGAATGCGAAGCTATCCAATTAAAGTATTTCGAGAGCTGAATTTCGAACAGAATGAGCTATGATCACTCGTGCTGGCTGTATCAAAATTAAGCAATAACCAGCCGTATCATCCCCGGGCGAGAGGTTGTTCTGACGTTCGTTAAAGCGATCATTGCATGAATTTAAAACTGAGAAAAACAGTTGTTGAGCGTAAATCCCGCGCGACGAGCCACCACGTACCGTAGCAAAGTGAATCTAGAAGTGAAACTTTGTTTACCGTATCCTAGTATATTGATATACATAATATATGTTATAGATTGTAATAACGTGGAAAGATTCAGGTGCGCGAAACCGCCCAAGACTCTGCGGGTATGCGGTGATGGCGTGCTGCTAAATGATGTTACTCCGGCCTCAATAAGAGCGGCACGCGGATTTTCTCGGTAGCATACCACCATCAGCCGTATGCGAACATCAACGGGTTGCAAGAACGTCAAAAGTTTTCTCCAAAGCTGACGTGCTGCTTTTGCTTGAAATTCTCAAAAGGGAATCTGCTGCTACTGCATAGCTCTGCAGTGACTTTGGAAGATGTACCGAGCTGCTTGATCTCATCAAACTTTTATACCGCGCACCCCGCAAGAGCCTAAAAGTTGATGGAACACGGCTTTATTTGAAAGTGAAAAAGCCCGGACGAAAATTAATAGTTCGGATTCCACACCAGATGCAAATGAAATTGTTGATTAATCCTGGCCCTGGCTTACCGACTACTACCAGCACACGGCACTCAAATGACACGGCGAGCGCGAAACCGATGTCCTTTTACCCACTACTGGAAACAATTACGTTTTATAACGAGATATTTTTATAAGATATCAATGTATGTATATAGGATATCAATAATCTCGCCTCATCCTTTCGAAGCTTCGATCGTATACATAAAAATGCCTGCCGAGTCCTCGAGTCCCGTCCAGAGTTGTACGCTTATAAACAACTGGCTCTTACTCGGCTTGAACAGACGAGCGAATTGCGAGAACTCGCGCGAGGGATTCGAATCAGCGATAACTCGGATTCCTAAGCTAGCGAGAACGTCCTTGACATTTTAGTCCCATAGATTCCTTCGCTAACGCTCTGTGGGATGCAGCTCGGATAGCAAAGCAGAGAGGGCAGAGAAAGGCAATGCGAGGGCGATGCCTCTCGCATCGTTGTATCATCGGGGTGAATGTCGATTTCGAAGGAGTTGTATCCGGCGGTCCGATTGCTGGACGGAATGTTTAATAAAAATGCGCCAAAAGTTACGAGGGAAAATGAGGATTTACGAAAGCAACATAATTCGCGCGAGGACACTCTGCGTGAGATATACTCTATAGTATAGATACATATTCACCGGAGAAGAAAAGGAAAGAGGGCTTTCGGGTTAACGTGACTCGGAAGATGGAGAGACACGATGAGGAAGGAAAAAAGAAAAGTTAAGTACCCTCTATTAGAGGATATACGCCCAGCGAGCAGGGTTTCCGGACGCGAACCGAGCGATATCCCGGGATTTCGAACAATCCAGGAGTCTCGCTCCCTCTCTTTCTCTCTCGCAGATCTTCCATCCATAGAATAGAGACGGGGAAGACGGAAGATATTGCGAAGGGATCACAAGCACACTAATTTAACTCGTACTCTCTACCCGTTTTCTTACTCCTTCAAACATCCGCGAGCTTTCCTCCGACAATTCCACCCTTCTGTACAGGGTGGCTTCGAATCCTTCGAACGTTACAACTGCGTCGTTCAACCATCTCAGTATTTAAGATTGAATCCAACACAACATTCAACTCGGAATAATTCCAAATGCTGATTGATCAATCAATCGAATAATTTTGTATTTATACCGGAAGAGAATATGCGGTATTTAACCGTTATAGCGGTATTAAAAAAATTGCACACGACCAACAATGAGAAAGAAATAAAACAAAAACCACGCGCAAGTTATGACGAAACTAATTTCATCTGTGGATTAAACCAAATAATAGCGGTTGGCTCGAACAATTATTTTCGAATTAATTCAAAACCCATTGCATGAAATAGAGCACACAGCCTCAAACTTTATAATGAGAATAAGATTTCAATTATATTTGTCAAGTGAAACTCGTCTCGAGCTGCCTCAAATGAATTTACCTTTAGCGCAATAACGATGATTTTTTCATCAAATTTCGTAATCATTGATTATTTTATTGAGTATTTTCATATTAATTTTTCATATTAATTAACGTTTATACTCAAGATCTTTAATGATTTGAGCTGAAATGATGCGAAAGCGGCGAGATAAAGGCGAGGCGAGTCACGTTGCAGAATATAGAAGGGGGAAGAAAGAAGGCAAATTCGAATCCTTTTCGAACAATCTATTTCAGCAAACAGAGAAACCTAACGAATCTCCAAAGTCCACATATCGTAGTGCGCTCGAATGAACGCCGAGATCTCTACCGCGCTATCTCTACCTCTTCGTTCGCCAACTTGGAGCTAATACTGCTGGTAGTATCTACCCCCAGCAGCAATTCACATTTTCCATCCTCCGAATCCTCATCCACCTTTCCACTCCCCGTTTCCCTTAGTTTGCCGCTCTGTATGTATCAAACCTCCAGGCGCGAAGATACCAAACATTAAACATTCATACAGGATGTCCTAAAAATCACTCTCAAATATATATATGTATATTGTATGATATCTAATAATATTAATAACACAAGATAATCTCATTTCCAATGTCTTATTACCACCCGTTATGTTCATTGATTAAATTGATTTTCATTGATTTCTTCGCCTTTCTTCGGACAAGAACATTTTCCAATTTCAATTGACACAAGCGATAGGTATAAACCTATATATTACGGACCATCAAATTGGCAGTACAGAGGCTAAGGCAAAATCCAATTCGAGTTGTTCGGATATGCAATTTAGTTTTATCATGCAGCTCAGATCCTCTCCATAAATAATATACGTTTTTATCTTTATGATGATGCATGCCGCTGAACCAATCGACTCTGCGACCGCTGTGAAAACTGTTTATTCAACGCGACTGCTCCCATATTATTATCTTAAAAAAATATCCAAGCTTCTTAGAATCTGCAATAAAATTGTCATTTATAAAATTCCTAAGAGAAAGAAATTTGGCGACCTTAATCTGCGATAGGCGTCGCGATACGATAACTGATGAACGCCGCCGCCGCCGCCGCCGCCGCCGCCGCACCTGCTGAGCGATAAGAAGGAATCATAGACAATTTCTCTTGAGAATTCATCAGTTATATTCGATTCACCCCTAAATAAATACGTACAATATATGCCGAGAAAATTTATAAACGATCATTATAGATCGATAACACACCGTGATGAGTTACTACAATATCTATAACGCTATGATTTGCCAACATTATTGAAATATTGAGAAAAAAACAAAAAAGAAACCCCTGCTCCGATCGCTACGATCATCCATCGCCGTATGGGCATAATACCAAGTTTTTCAGGGCTCAGTAAGCACTATATTGAAATTGGAAATTCCCGTTTGTTAATTCAATAACGCGTTGTCGGTATTTGCTTTGCGCGAAATACTTGCCGCCACATACAGGCAAAAGCTTTTGCTGGCTATATGCTATCGCTCCATCATTCTCCACCCCCTTTCGCGGTCTCGCTGCATGATCTCATGACTTTTCATTGATGCGCATCGCAAACGGATATTTTCAACGATTGTGTTCCAACGTACACAGGCAAATTCTCGCCCCGCATGGAAGGCGGTCTTTTTTGTTGGACCGCTCGTTGACCGGTTTTTGTACACTCAACGCACGCGGATGCCTGATTTATTTTAGATTAACGCAGTTCTCGTGTCAAAATTGTTTCGATTAAATGCACGCGGGGTTAGGCGTAAATTAAAAAAAGAAAAAAAAAGAAAAAAAAAAGAAAAACGATTTTGGCCTTGGATGTTTTAACCATTTTCTTCTCTAAATAATAATCTTTATAAAACCTGACTGAGACGACGCGGTGCGAGCTTTAAGACGTCCCATAACATTCCGGTCGAAGCAGGCTGATGCCCTGACCGGACGGATCCTCGCACGAACAAGGATCTTGTAGTGAAAATGGTCAAACTCTCGCTACACACAGATCTTGATGAAAGGGGTGTCAAGGCTGGCGACACAGTTGCCATTTCAGCTGGAAATCACATTGACCGGCACGAGGCTGGATATGCTTGCGCAGCGATATTCGCGGCGGAGGCGCGAATATACTTTAACGCCTATGAATCCGAGCTACACCGGTAGCACCAAATCCCTAGTTTCGATCTTGGGCTCTTCAAACATTATTATAGTATATTCGTATCGATAATTTTGTCCAAGAAAATTTTCAAGTTAAACGACGGTTTTCAAAATTACTCAAACAATATGTTGCCGCTTCTAGCCGCCATATAGTTGTTCATTTTTTAATCCGTCATATTATCTTGCGTGAATAATTGAATTTTGCGTTCAGAATGTCAAAATTCCAAATAAACGCTTGTTCGTCGGTTGGTCGAATTTTTTTTTGTAAATCGAAACCATATTTGATGCGTATGAAAAAATTTTTCAAAACCGGACAGAAGAAACACGGTGGCGGCGAGGGAACGAGAAAAATGGAGAAAAATTGAGAAAAACCTGAACAACTCGATTATTCGAAAAGTCTAAAATGGCGATGATGGTGCTGGCTGCCTCTCGTCGCCGGGAGCAGAGAAGCATTTTCCAAAGAGCATCCGATCGTTGCATGGTGATAGATGTTGCAGATCGTCGACTGCAGTGGGCTAAAACTAGTTGGCCCGATGGACCGAGCCCGGATCAAGTGATCAAGTGAATTACACGAATGAAACTGGGCATCGGAGAAATTTAAATTGAACGCTATCACCGCTATATTCTGCGAATGGAACTCGCGGCGGCGGCGGCGGCGGCGGCGGCGGCGGGCGCGGATAGGTAGATATGGTGCGAGTGCGAGCGAAAAAGAGAGCCGCCGGACTTCCGCATACGGTATACATCGTTACCGAGAGCGAGAATAGCCGAGAATACCGGCGAGGGATCCCTATACTGACAAATCTAATTGACGAACACTCAATTATTTAACGGATGGATGAAGGATCGCGCGGTCGTTTTCCAATAGCATGCAGTAGTTTTTAACGCTTTTACCTTCGAGTTTTACGCGAAACGTCAACGATTCCGTGTATATATATATATATATGGGATAAATTATTTATCGCAAACTATGTCGATAAAACGGTTAGATTTTTGTGTTTCAAGCTCGTCTCATCGTCTCAAACTGCGCGCGACTATTTATTTCTCGCCAACTTTCTCCGAATGACGCGTGTAACCAGCAGCAACCGGAGGAGCTAATTCGCGAAGCAAATGAATCGGTGACTATGATAATTCAAACGTTCCATCACAATTGGCCGCGAATAAGCGCGTGTAGGGAAACGAGCTGGATAAATCAATAACACGGTGTATTTGGCACAGTCGCGAAAGCGAAGCAGGTGAGAGGGAAAGGGCGGGCGGGTAGAAGCGGAGGAAACGCGAAGCCGAAAAGCCCAGCAGCACCTCCTATATCTCTCTCTCTCTCTCTCTCTCTCTCGTCGTCACGGTAAATTTCATTAAGCTCTTAATTAAGCTCTTATTGAATACCGAATTTCAAACTTAGCCCGCACGCCGGACCCTGCTTCGCATCATTCGACTAAATTAATGCTTTCAACTCGCGTCTCATCTGGCTTAAACCCCCCCGTGCTCTGGCTTATAAACTATCAAACTACTAGTATTTATTATTATTTTCATACGTTCATAATCGTGTTTGATGATGATTCGAAAGCTGCTCACGAGCCATATTCGAAATTCTGACCAATCATTGACCTAACCGTCTTTTTTTTGTGCGGTGAAAGAGAATATTCGGGTCGGATTAATTCGACATCTTTTCGATAAAACGCGGGCTCATTGTTTCTCGAATCTCCTATTATTCTTGTGATTTTACTGATTTTAGTTAATATTTATTTATATCCGCTAATTATAAAACCTTGAATAATTATCGCAATGACGAGAGCAGCTCCGTTCTCGCATATATAAAATATAAAAGCATATAAAATAAAACAACTCATATATCCAGCTATAACTGCAACGATACTGGGGAGGAAAAAAAAGTGGACCATTCGATCGCGGCGCGATTCGCAATCTGTTTCGATTTGAGGGTGCAATTTACCCGCGAGCAGAGCGTCTGCTCCGTCGAGATATTCGCTAGAAGATTTCCCAGCATCGATTATAGATTATCGTTAAATTTTTTCTAATCGCATCGTAATGAATCGTTCATAGTCAGAAGGTCGATACGTCAATTTTATGATGGGCTCAAAAGAAAAAGCAATTTTTCTATTTTCCGTACACTGCTTGGAAAAATCATGCGAGTACCCGTATAGAGGCTCACGTGGGTTCACGCGTGCGTACCGGTAGGCACGTTGGCTCGCTTATGGCGGCTCCGATATTATATATGTATATGCAATGGGCGCTCATGAAGCAGGGCCAGCCACTTGAAATTATCCATAAAGACTTGATTGTTGAATTCTTATTGATTTCTATTTTTCTATCCAATCGTCAATAATTGCTCTTTTTATTCTATTCGATTTGAAAAAATGACCGGGCCTCAATATACTATAATATTACACATCCTATATATTTTTCATACATCGTCTCCTTCTATTTATGCGTATGACTGTACTATATCTCCCTGCGTAACATAACAAAAAATGTGCGAATTAACATTTTTCTCATTACAATCTACCAGCAAGAAGCCTTATACTATTATTTTTTTCAAGAAAGCGGACATGCCTACGAATAATAAACGAAAACACCAAAAACGCTGGACGTATTCAGCGGCAGACCATTCTCAATAATCGCGCATTAACCGCGAAGCAGTACTCGTTCATTGGAATATAAGAGAAAAAAATTTCAGAGTTATCTTTCTTTACTGAAAAATAAATATTATCAACGTACTCGCTGCTTCGTTGTAAAATTTTCAAGTTACGAGCTCATATACCCGGCGGCGACGAGAGTAGTAAAGTGAAAGGCGCATAAAAATAATTCTTAATTCATAGAGCGATTAAAGCTTTACCGGAATAGAGAGAAAGAGAAAAAAATATTGAAACTTTGAAACGTAGGTTGAATCGAATTGGGGGAGAATTGGCCGAATCGAATATGATACCCGTGTCATGCGGGCGATTGTCGCATTGATTGACGTTATTCGGGAGGAGAACAAAACACAGATCTCTCGGTCGCGTTTCGATTTCCATCCTATATATGTCCATATAGTATAGTATAGGGTTGAGGGGAAAGCAGCCTATCAAATATTCCGGAGAAGAGTATATGCGGAGAGGAAGCAGCAGAGAATGCTGTAGAATGCGAGAAGGAAAAGGAGAAGGAGGCATGCAGGCGAGCGGGTAGGGAGAGAGGTATAGTAAAGCAAGAGAATATATATACTATACGAGTGTGTTAAGGGGTGGGCGCGAGCAGGAAACGACGAGTCTATAATAATATATAGAGGAGTCGTCGAGCAGGTACTCGAAGCGGGTCAGATACGATCAGAGCCGATATTTCATTGATATATAGCGGCCGGCGGAGTAGGAGGAATCATCGCGCCGCCAGGACTGCTTTTGCCCCCGCGTTGGAGCTGCTGCTTATTGTAATGAATACTCGGAGCGCTCCCGCATCCACCCCCGTATATAGACGACGCGTACACCGGAGTCATGCGGAGCCGAGAGGCGGAGGATGCGTTACGTGCAGCAGACATCTGATGATGCATAGTTGCTGTTGACATGCTGGAACGTCAGCTTCGCATGACCTCTCGAGCCTCGTCGGCCCATTATCCACAAACATCCCCCAGCTTCGGGAACAATAACTGCTCTCCTCTCGCACCATCGTCCACGTCGACTACGTCGACATATACTCCCACCTCTCCCCCCGCTCCTCTCGCGCATCTTCCCCCCCGCGGTGTAACAATAATCGCAAATTTTTGCACCGCGACATGCCCCGCAAACGCGCGCGGCCCAACATGATGAGGCAAGCATCGCACCGCTTCGCTCGAATATACATATATGTATACAATATCTCTCGAATGAGCTTCTTCATTTTTTTTACCCAACCGCGCAGCGCGCACCATCCATCCTTATATTATTTCTCGTATCCAAACATATCAATCTTCAATTCTTCGCTATACCTTCGATACACCAAACATTTTTATTAACCACCGCACAAGCTCTCGAGTCGTCTATCGGGGCGTTTAACTCATCGCCGAGATTATATTTTCTCGAAAGCTGTAACTACGTGTGCTACGGTAAAATGGGGTTTCTGCTTTATCGATCGCGCGAGACATTCGAGACTCGCGTCAAAAGGTGAACATTCGACCGATCAATTGTTTCATTTTAAAAGGATCATTCAATCAATTATGCTGCGGCCAAATAAATAGGAGAACCTTTTTTTCTTCTGTACTACAACACAACGGTATGAATATTTCTTTCAAGTTTCTTCAATACTTTCGACTCTTTGCAGTACCATTATATTTTTATTCGAGAGATCGCCTTTCAAAGTGAATATTATTGAAAAAAAATATTAATGAAAGTAAAGCTTTGAAAAGGGCTGGATATTATTGATTTTTTTTCATCATAATTACGATTTTTCGAAATTCGAGTTTTCAATTCTCAATTTTGTTTTTGCTCTCGATCAGAGACTATGAAAAAATTACCGAACGACTATCGATCACCGCCGTAAATGCAACTTTCTCGTTACATTCCAAAAATAATAACCAAAATCCTAATACTATATAACATGTCGGGGTCTCGTTTTACGAACCGCAGCAAGAAGCCAAAAAAACCTCTTTTACCATATACATATATTTTCAATACTATTTACGGAAATGAATTGTCCAACTACGATCAGACCCGTGGGAACTGCTATACACATGCACACAGTGTAATTTCATTGGTCCATGGATAATCATCATGCTGGAAGCCCCCTGCGAATTCTCATCGATTTTTATGTTTTTCCCTGTTGTATAGCGATAAGCCGCGATCCCTATACTATATTATCATCACAAATTGCAATTCAACCTTTTCCAGCTATTAATTTACAATCTCTCTGTAAGGATATCGAATTTAACTCGATTATTAGCCTTTCGCGCGCACAACTGTACGTTAATGAAAAAAAAAATGTATATACAATATTTTTCAGGTAGAACCGGAAATTACCGTACGCGAAGCCAGCAGCCATATATATACGTCATTTGGACGGAAAAACTGGAAATCGTTAACTTATCGGTTTTTGGTTATGGAATCGAACGCATTCGAATTTTCGACAGATTTCTGTACGAATTTTCAAAAACCCCCAACAAATCAATGATAAATTATAATTCATGAAACGATTTCTTTAATTCAAACAATTTGGTAATTCATTGTTTATATCATCGTCGAATAAAAAGAATGATGGCCCGGATGTTGGAAAATCATTGTACCCAGTACCCGAAGCAATTTGTCAAATAATATTGTAATACTTCGTATATTAATGGATAAAGATATAAAAACGAACGAGTCCGCTGCCTTCGAGATCGTAATAGTAAGTGCATGAGAAAAAAAAGGTTGAAATTCAGCGCGCGCTAGCATTTTCCCGATAAAAACAAAAAAAAAAAACAAGAATGACACACGGGAACGTAAGTCGCGCACCGATAAGATTATAACTTTTTTTTTTTTTTTTTTTTTTTTTTCTCGCTGCCAAGATAATAACTGAGCGGGTCATAACTTTTTACACTCCTCAAGCTTCCACGTTGTCCCATAGTTGAATGTTTTCGAGCTTCGCACCGAGTCGGATACGCCAACGAAAATATATAACTGCGTTTAAAAAGGTTCAAAACACTTATTTGGTATTCATAGGCGAAGCTCGAGGTAATAAATTTGATTGAATTTTTTTATTAGCGCGAAGGTGAGAAAAAAAAAACCGTACCGCGCGAAACAAAAAAAAAAATTCACGACCGAGAGTTCTGGATTCGAGACGAAAACAAAAATACACGAATTCCTTTTTTTTTTTTTTCCCATTCGGAGGACAAGAACGGAAGTCGAGAACGTCTCTCTGAAAGACAAACGTTCCGACAGTTTGCGAGTGGCGAACCGATGTAAATTCAAATACCGCAGTGCCTCGAGCCATGGGAAACTCCGGTTCCAACGTTTCGGCAATGACGCCAGAGATACTCCAGGAGTACAGTCAACTAACTTACTTGAACAAAGCCGAGATAGTTTAGTGAGTAGCAGAGAACGCGTGGACCACGCGCAGTACTTATAATACCGAGCGAACATGAAAATTTCTTGGATGAAACGTTCGAATAAACGCGTAAATTCGCGGCGAGAGTGCGACGAGTTGCAAAAAGTTATATATCATAAAAATCCATTAAAGTTTTTCAGTTGCATTTCTTTGGGAGCAGATCACTTGAAAAAATGACATTTCTCGTGAACATGCAGAGAGAGAGAGAACGAAAAGCAGTCTTTTCGAAGAATAAATTATTATTATTATTATTATCATCTTTTCTTCTCCAAAAAACAGCATTTTCCGGAGCTTCGAGACACTCGGACCCAAAGAACTGCAGGCAAATCTTCATTACCGATTTCCAACCGAACGTATACTCGAAATAATTCCACAATTACGCGTAAGTTTGGTCAACGATATCTATTGAATTAGCGAGTCAATGATTGGGAGCGGTTTACGATTTAATGAGGGAGTTCGGAGATGGCGCGCGTCTTATAGTATTGTTAATCTATAGCATGTTGTTGATGCATCGATTCGAACAAGGGCGAAAAAGAAATGGTGAGATCATTTCGTCGGATGCGGGGATGACAGGGAAAACGGTAGAGGGATCAGGGATGGATTGGACAAGGGGGGTTTTTGTTTACCGACGCTTAATCGCGTTCATAGCTGGATTCGGAAAGGGGGGAGACTAGAGTTGCGCTATTTTGAAATATTTCTCAATAAAAAATATCGTATGTCCTAATCGATGCTGTTTACAGTTATTCGACAAACATTTATTTTCCCGTCGAAAAGGTAAGGTAAATTCTATTTTTCGCTCGGTAAAAAAATACCAGCAGTTTCTTATTGAACTCGCGGATAATCCGCTTATGACTTGAGCGATGATCAAGATCCGGTGGAATTGGGACATCCGGTTGAAAATGATATCTAACTCGAAAACGGCCGCTCAGCAGTGGGCTCGGGAGAAATAAAAATAAAAATACTAGAGGAAAAAATAATGAATCGATTGTCAATATTTCAGAACAATCCTTTTCGTGAATCGATATTCCGAGTATTTTCATCGAAAAGCGACGGTAGAATGAGTTTCGAGGACCTTTTGGATTTGTACTCGGCGTTTTCCGAAAACTGTCCGGTTAACGTCAGAGCTGCTTGGGCCTTTCGAATATTCGGTAAGTTTTTCTTGTTTATATTTAAAAAAGCTTCCAGGCGCAGAGTAGTCATTTATTTTTATATTCGACTCAACATTTGCTTTAAATTCCATGTTGAGACTTGGATTGCGACAACCAAGTATCTTTGGACGATTTGATCGAAGCGGTGGAGCGTATAACGGGAACGAATGAACAAGGACGAGTCAGGATCGATCGACAAAGCGCTGAGCGAGTTGCTCAAACGGTTAATTATTCATCGTTTCTAATCACTCCGGTTCCAAAGTTTTCTCCCGCAATTTCAAATGAAAATACCAAGAAAAGAAAAATGTTTTCCAGGTCTTGCAGGAAATGGACATGGACCATACCGGAAGTATCGGAGCCCAGGAGTTTGTTCACACGGTCGTGAGAATACCAGAATTCGCGAGCACTTTTCGCTTAATGCCATGAAAGAGTGTCAAATTATATTTCATTGGGATAGATTATTCAATTAATCTCTTCTACGTTAATAAAAGATAATTTTGAAAAAATAAATCATCAAACGTGATTAATTAACATATTTTATTTGTCATTTTGTTTCGAATTCGATGGAAATAATAAAATTCTCGGGGCTGAAAAAATGATGATGATGGCCAGAGAATGAATGGGATTTGTGTGAATCTTTGGTAGAACGGAAGCACGATGCTATATACTTGAAAATCCGAGAACGAGCACGGACTCGAGCAAGAAATGTAGGGTGTACTCGATGAGGATTTTTGAGAATGATGGCTGGTGTAATGCGAGAAGAGCTTTCGGATTAGACTTTGTGCGCAATGCATTGCCTACGGGAGTAAATGCCGGCGAGCGAGAGTTCCGGCAAGTACGGAGTCTTGACTCTTCTTTCGTACGTGATAGGAAGGACGATAGGTAGTTTGTGAGCGGTGTAAGTGTCGGGGTACTTGCTCGTATACGCTCCAAAGAGGCCTGGAGGGCCGTTAAAAGCGGAATCGTCGGGTCTGAAGTATTTAAGCGGATGAAGTACACCGGTACGATCCTTGTACTGATCGCGATGCATTTGTACAGCCTGCACGGAAAAAGAAGAAACAAACAAAAAAAATAAGTTGTGAGAATCTAGGTTTTTTCACAAAACCCCTGCCAACGAATTTCATGTCGTTCAAGTGTAATGTCAATATAATGAATTTCATATCAAATTGTTTTCTTGTCACTCTGCGCGTTATTCGCATTCCCTTGGGAAAGAAAAAAAACCAAAAAATACAAGAAACCAATGAATTTGATATTTGTCAAAAATAATCGGTTTCGACTGGGTCAAAGTAGCCAATTGGTGGTGGTGGTGGTGGTAATTCAAGACCAAACGAGCCAACGAAAAACGCAAAATCGAAAATTGGCCACAATTATTGAAAATAGTACGGATAATACCTTGTAGAAATCATCGGTTTCTTTCAGTCCCATCGAATCAATGGTCTCGATATCGTTGAACGGAACTGCGAGCAGTCGATCCAAATTTCGACCTTTGACACCGGCTACGATATCGGGCTTGGGACTGTACCCACTTTTTTGCACTCCCCAATCGTAAGGCGGCATCTGAATTCAAAATTATTTCATGTCCTTTCTTCATTGACAATAAAGAGTGCTTGTCAATTCAAAAGCGTATGAAAATTGACCAAGGATGAATTAGACGTTTTTTGGCCTAAAATATCATTTTATGGCAATTTTCAGTCTTAAAATTCAACGAGATTATGGGAAAAAAAAAACTCTTTGGAGTTGAAAAACAAAAAAAGATAAAATTTTTCTTCAATAACGCTCTCATCATAAATGTATTTCGCAGATCGTATTAAAGTTTGACGAATAAGCGTTTGGCATTAAAATGGGTGAAATTCATCCTGAAGAATGGTTTTTATACGGAGAAAGGAAGTAACGTTTGGACAGAAAACTTACCAAGAATCGCGACAGAGTTTCATTCCGATAATTTTGAAAATAGGTTACTCGTTGAGCGCCCGAATCGTATGGCAAATCATAACGCGTTGGGGGGTGTGCTCCCATATACGATGGATTCAATGTAGCCGGGTAATAAGGAGCCAGTGTGACGGATTTCGTTTCGTTACCCACGACCATGATGATTGTAATGAACGACCCAAAAAAAAAAATCACTAATTCATAAACCTAAAATTTCGAGGAATCTCAAAGTCTTCGGAAGAAACGTCATTCGGGCTCTTTTTATACGAAATGTTTTGTTTTATTTTATTCTTCTGCCTCTTTCGATCAATGAAAGAAAATTAATAATATATTCCATTTTTTTGTTTTTTTCTTCTTTTTTTTTCATCAACGTTAAAACTTATCGACAAAAGTAACACGGTAATATCGTTACAGAAATTCGGACTCACAAACACTTTTCTCTTGCCGATTGAACAGATGTGCATTTTCTTCATTTTCTCTGATGGATTTGTTTTTTTTTTTTTTTTTTTTTTTTTTTTTTTTTTTTTTTTTTTTTTTTTTTTTCGGTAAAACTCGAAAACAAACACCTCTTTTATTCTCTTTTTCGATTTGGAGCTCATTCGGTTTTTTTTTTTTTTTTTCATTCTCCTTCACTGATTCGTTTTGATAAAATATTTCCGCTTAAAGTTAAAACCGGGATCAGATTTGCATGAACGACGTTTTATATTCAAGGCTCCAAATGAACAAAATCGCCGAGTTTTTGGTTCTTTCCATCGTCGAGGGGCGTCGTCGACCTTTTCGGCGAAGACCACCCGCCGTTCGATTTTTTCGGTAGATTCAATTTTTTTAATCTCACTGGATCAGGAAATCTGTCGACCTTCGAATGACCACCGTAACCATCGTAAGTCATGTCGCTTGATTCACGATCCTGGTAAAATAATGAAGGTGACCAATTGCGTGTAAATGAATTTCGTTCGGGGAAAAAATGTAAAAAATTAAATTTCGAAATGACATGAATGAATTAAAAATTTACGATTCAATTCATTTTATTGAAATATCAAAATCAAATTGGAGACATTTAAAATTGCATGAAAACTTGGCAACGAGAGACAAAATTGTAAATTTCTATGTTTCGGAGGTAGAAGAATAAAATATTCCTGTAAAAAATACTTACCGTACCGACGGTTCGAGCGAGTCTCACTTTCTTCGCTAGTAACGGATACGCCGAGGAAGCCGAGAGATGGTTTTTTTTTCTTTTCGCAACTTCACCGCTAAGATTGTACGCGATAGGAAAGAGAGGAGCATTTTCTTCATTGCCTCTTACATCCTCACGGATCGGCGGCTGTATAAATTATATATCAGTTGAATTAACAATATTTTAGACTTGGATCACTGCCGACATAAAATTGGCATTAAAAACTCTATTTTTGGAGGGGAAAAAAAAAAAATTTGAAATAAAACGTATTTGGTGACGAGACGAGATTTTACCGAAGTTTCAATAGTGTAGTTTCTCTTGGAGCATCGTGGTTTTGGCGGAGCGGGCGAATCTTGGCTAAGATCAATAGTTTCCAGTTTCTTTTTCAACGGGCTTGCAGCGCGTTGATCATTATTTTCCGAATTTTGGCTCGTCGTTTTGTTTCCTTTCTCAGTCGAAATCCCAGATTCCAACTCTTTGACACGACTTTCGAGTTCATTTTTTTCGTGTTCGGCAACGGCTAACAAATCCTCCAATTGCCTGTGTCAAAAAATCTTACGTTAATATTATTTGTGACAAGAGTTCTCGTTCATCCTTTATTCAAAAATATTCAGTTTAGATTGTTCCACCCACAACTTGTGTTTCTCTTTACTCACTTTCGTTTTTCTCGTTCATCCAATAAAAAATTTCGTTCCATCGACACAGAAGTCAAATCCTGCTGCAATTTTCTCATAGATATTCGCAATTCTTTGCGCCTCGCGACACTCACCGTCAATTCTCTGGAGAAAAGTAAGAAAATCAAATGTTTGGATATTTCAAATTTTTTTTCTTTTTTCTTCTTCTTCTCATCAATTTCTTCATACTCCACTCACTTCTTCATAACGGAAATGTATGTGAGAAGTCGATCCGGATCTCTCGTATTAGCCAATACATCGTCGACCTCTTCCAAAGGTGCGCTTATCAAGGTTTGTATACTGAACAAACAAAAAACGAATGAAAATATTATACAACGATTCGGATACGTATTTCATCAAGAAAAACTTGACGAATGAATTTTCAAACGTCTTTACGAAAGAACTCAATCTCGGTACATTCTTTACGGATAACCATTAGCGAAATACTGAAAAATGAGACCATTGTTGGAAAAAAAAAGAAAGAAAAAAAATATGTCGCACCATCTGTACTCGTCCAATTTTTTTTTCAGACGAGTTACTTCTTTTTTGGCATCTTCGGCTTCGGCGCTGAGCCCCTTGAAAAATCTTGTTTGTTCCTTGAGCGCGAGAATGGCCGTTTCTTTGTGCGTCATCTCGTTCTCCAATTTACGTACTTCAGCCCTCAATCCTGCCGATTCTTTTTTATGGGTCTCGTTTTTTGCGAAAGCCTGCTTAGTCTCTCGCTCTTTTACCATTAATTGAAATTTCAAACTATCCACCATTGCCTGCAACGAAGAGGGGTCCTCCAATGTCGAATCGTTGTTGCAAAAGTTGAAATATATCCTGTGAATTCTGCTCTGCGTCACTTTTTCTCTGCATTGCGGACATGTCTTTGATCTGTTTTGTGCAAAACACAAATTTAATACGTTTGCAAAACCATCAAGTTTTT
Source organism: Campoplex capitator (assembly GCA_037576405.1). Lineage (NCBI taxonomy): Eukaryota > Metazoa > Arthropoda > Insecta > Hymenoptera > Ichneumonidae > Campoplex > Campoplex capitator. The sequence continues at coordinate 1,989,911 of JARBWI010000032.1, read as the reverse complement.
TTCAACAAAAGTCCGGCGTACCGGTTCACTTTTAAATTCTCAACCTGGCAAACTCTATTTTTTTCTCTCTATCTCGAAATCAATTTTCAAAGATTTTTTCAAATCTTTGCTTCACTTTTTACAAATTTGTTCCAACTTTGTACTTGATTCTTTTTTTTTTCAATTCTGTGATTTCGAGACAGCCAGAAGATTTTTTATTTTCATCTGTATCGCGGATACTTAAATTTTGGCCGTTATTCGACTTTGTATTCTTCAACGCTATTCCGATTGTTCAAGATTTATTCTGAAATTGCATAATATTTGAAAAATAAAAATAACCAACCTTTCGAGCCATTGCGTAAGGCAAGCAAAATGAAAAATATGTCCGCATGGGGTAAAAAAAACATCGTCCGAGGGTGTCAAACGATCGCTGCATATGACACAAACGATATTCATTCTTGAACGCAAGAGTGGAAAACGATGAAATTTTGAAAAAGTGATTCTATCCCCGTAAGAAGTTACGAATATACCGACGTTTAAATAAATATCTATTTCGTTCCGATAGAGAGTTATATTTCTTTTCACGCGATCATTCGCATCACAACGAAATACGCCCGAATTGCGATGAGAGAAGAAAAAATGCGCGTATAAAGCTCTAGCTTTTCGTCTCTGTTTACTATTGTACGCCTATGCGTACACACGGGACAGCTACGGGCAGTACGGGCAGTACGGGCACTACGGGACTTACGAGATACGGTGGAAAACCAACTCGTTTTTCGTCTACAAGCTATCAACCTAGCGGAGAGCTATGGCACTATTTTATTCGAAAATTCCAATTTCTTTTCGAGACACTCCACGAATCATTTTTTTGATACGTTTTTTTTCTTTCAAAACTCAACTCAAATCCCAAAATTTATGCGCGGGGACGTTCGAAATCTTGCGCTTCTTTTTTCTCATTTGTTGACTATAAGCATTTTTTTTTCTTTTTTCGTAATGGTTCGAATTTGGTTACCGACCGAGCAGCAAACATTTTCCGACGAGAGGGAAGCACTGAGAACTTGACGCAGACATCCGCTAGGCGGCTACAACTTTCTCACAAATAAAATAACGTCTCCTTGGCCTCCTCGCTACCCTCCTTCATCCACAACCTTCTGGGTAGGGTATACGCCGTACAGTTGACTCTTGACCCTCTTGACTGACTATCCGAGACCCCCGAGACGAAACGCGCACCATCTTTTCACCACCGGAGCGGCGGAGCAGGATATCCTGCTTCGCTTTACCTACAGCTCGTCAACATTTCTTCGGATGCTGCAGGTTTGCAGGTTTACAAGGCACGCACTAACAATAAACAATAAGTATGCCTAGATCCGGGATGAGGAGCAGGACTTGTCTCTGCATGCTCTGCTGCAACGGAACACTTTCCACGTTGATGCGGCTATGTAGCCAAATAAACCTTGGAGGTATGGACTTATCGGAACTATACACCCGAAAATTAATACCTCGAATTCCGCAACCTGCATGGTTGGTAAAAAAAATTATCTTCGTTCAAATGAAAACTCAAAATCTATTTTGGAAAAGAAATGAAAATGATGAAAACCTGGCACGATTGCGCATTCGCATATTAAACTCAAAATGCTTTAAAATATCTATATATCGGCCGGACGCGATTTTTCGCGATTTTATCCTGTTATCTCTGCACTCGCTACACTCTACAAAATCTACAAACTCTACAATAAACGACACAGAAAAGATTATTGAAATCGTAAGGACATGCAACGACAACGAACATATTATTCGTCAAAACTCCATGTCTGCTGTGATGATTACGCAGGATTAATTGCTAAAATACATATAAATCTCTTCCCTTTTCAAAACAAACTGTCAATAACATATTAAGAAAAGTTTTAAAAAAAGCCTGCGGTTATTTGTTGTAAACAATTTATTTATTGTAAACAATGAGAATTGATGATTCGCTTAATCGTTTCATCATTTGAGAAGTGAATTTTTCATAGAATAACATTTTTCCAAATTAAAACCCAAACGCGCACTGACTTAATTCGACCGCGCTGCGGCGGTTCTCATATTATTTATCTTATATTTCTTAAAATGGTATATATTTACAGTATTTACACGTTATCTCAAAAATACTAAGCAAAAATTCTGCAAAGGCTAGCGAAAAATATAACGCCGCTTTTTAAAAGTTGATCACAATGAAATAACCATACGGTATATTCGGGGTCTTCATAGCGTGATCAGGGTGAATCTGATTTGTCATGATCGTCGGGATTCTCGGTCTTCTCGCCGTCGGGTGGACAATTTGGACTTTTGGATTGATGCGCGACGTGCGCGACGACACTGCTGCTCGGCGAGCCAAACAGGGGCCAGCTTTTGAGATTGGGAGAACTGCTGGTTTGCGGTATAATTTTTCTATCGGATGGTACCGAGTCGACGGTTTTTCTTCTGATCAACGAGTCATCGGCTTGCGAGCGCCTCCAACGTATCCACTTTTTGTGACTTTCGGTTGAGCTCTGACGGCGTATCAACAATTTGGGACAACTGTTGAGACGGCGTCGTCGTGCCGCTGTTTCGCCGAGTTCCACTTGCGGCAATTCGTAATCCGTAGGCTCATCCTCGTGCTGGCACGTTTCGTCGTGGTGGCATTGAAATTTACATACATCGGTATGTTCGTCAGGCTTATTATAAGAGTTGTCATCGCAACATTGACAAGCGGGTGATGATCCGCTCTCTCCTCCGGGCGAGATATATTCTTGAGAAAAAGCTGAATTTACAAAAGCTCCTCTACGCCTTTCGCTCGCCGCGTTATCTTCTTCTCCTTGGTGGTCATCTCCATCATCATCGTCGTCATCATCACCATCGTGGGATAGATCGTGACGACTGATGCTGATAAAGGGAGGTCTCTTGGCGGCGGCGGCGGCGGCGGCGGCAGTGATAGAACCTCTTGTTTCGAAAGACTGGTTTTCCGAATCCTTGTCTCTTTTGGTGAAAGAAGTAGTCGCTTCCGCGGTCGCATGCTGCTGATGTTGATTAGCGGCCAATCGCAACAGATTCGTCGCGCTTGGCCAGGGCTGCAGATTCTGCCGGGCCGCCTTTGGCCCCGTGAAAAATGGCTTTCTATTTTGATCGAGTCGCGGAGTCGAACACTTGTTGGACGAACGTCCAGCACCCGTTGGCGTCATCTTCATCGCTTTCGTTATCGCGCGTCTGTCGGCTCGCTCGATCTCTTGATTGATCTCTTGAAGATCGAGCTGCACAATCGTTTCAGTAACGTTTCGAGCCATTCTCGAATGAGTCGTTGAAGGGGACCCGCTAATCTGGCTGAAACAAACGCGAGTCTAACTTAAAAGAGCTCATGCTTTTAATTAATATAGCAAGGCATTATTAATTTTATTTACATTCAAGAAGCGAGGTCAAACTCGCGGTTTACGAAATAATCATTTAATACGCCCTTAAATATAATGTTGGATCGAATTTGCGTGCATGCCTACCGCCTGCCGTTGATCGGGCTTTCGTTGAAATGCACCGCACTCGCGGTCGAAGTGCGGGGAGTCGTTGTTGATGCCTTCGAGTCTTCTTCCTCCTCCGTTATATCCGGAAGAAACATCGTTTGCTTCTCTTCCGGTACGCTGAAGAAAGAATTTTATTACGATTGAATTACCGTTGCGCGTTGCGCGAATCGCAATAATATTGTACAAATATTTATGATTTTTCTCTCATACGTCATATTGGCAACGCTTCCGCGATAAGTTTTTCTCTTATAAGCCGCTGCAGCTTCCGTGTAGGGCAACGTCACGTTCTCGGCATCGTAGAAAATGTCCTTTACGAGCGGTGGACACCTGTTCATCAGAGTGTCCACTCCGAGATAGGATACCTGCGCATTGCGACATTTACATTATTCCTCAACTATTTTTTCCTCTCTGATTTCCAATAAAAAAATAAAACAATGCGATCCGAGGGAGAGAAAAAATAGTGATTTATACATATTTCTTACCTTCGTGTGACGATCGATCAACCAGTTGAGCTCAAAATCCTCGTCGTCGTCGCCAAATGGATTTATCAATTGTTCGGCGACCTCGGCGAATTGAACGAAGGATTTTTAAATGTTGCAAAAAAATGAGAGCATGATAATGGGAGTCGTTTTTTATAATAAACACACACACTATCCGTTGAATATCGCGTGTTTTGCGGTCTTGAAAGAAGATTTTGGTGAATCCGTAGAAATAATTGCGAGGAATATTATTATTTAATAATAACGAAAGATGCGGAATGAAATACCTTCAATAATCCCATGTAGAAGAAGAACTGTAGAATCGTAAATATGGGCAAATAAGCATCGACCTCCATTTGAAATGGCTTCTTGGCACCCTCGATGTATTGTCTTCCGACGAGTGCAACGACGAAAAAACTGTACGTCGCTAACGTGACGACTTGAGTATAAACGAGGGGTATGGAAACCCAATCGTAGCTCCACAAAAGTCCGCATTTCGAACGGAAGTCATTGAATTCCTGTTGGAATGTCAATTCCATGAAAAATAAAAAAATAACGTAAAAAGTTTGTTTATCGAAACGCGCGCGACGCTTATTTTTTTTTTTTTTTTTTTTACCTCCATTATTATCTTGAGCCCCTGAGCATCTGGAAGTCGATGACTGCGACGTGCCTCTTTTAATAAATTGATGAACCACGTACAGGGGATCCAGTAAGTATTGAATTCGAGGCTGGGTACCGATTGAAATAGGTCCAATTCGAGGGAAGTCATGAAGCCTATAGTATAGTATAAAATAGGCGAATGGCGCATTAAACAAATATATTTATTACGTCGAAGCGCGGCAAAAATAAAGAAACGACTTTGATAAAAATTCTTACCGTAATCAACGACATGGTCGAGGGTGGGAAATCGTCTCTTGACGGCTGAACTTATGGAACGCAGCACAAGTATGAGGGACAAATTTAGATATCTCATAAGTGCTCTCCGCAACATTCTACCGTACTCGTCATTTCCGGTCACGTACAGAGCTACGAGATGCATAACTCTTTAAACGAGGAGAATAACGAAAATCAAGAGTGTGAATAGAAGAATATATCGAATAAAAATAGAGTTTACTTGTCGGGCCACGGAATAGCGATGTACTGTTGCCACCACCTCGCAGCAACGTAAGCGACGTAAAATCCGAGCACGAAACTTAACGGTATAAGACTGATGAAGGTATCGCACCAAACGACGATTTGCTCGAATTTTCTGTTTTTTTTTACGTATAACGAAATGCGATTAGCGATTAATAAAAAAAAATAGAAAAAGGAATGATGCCCGCCGTCGTTGCTGTCGTGGCTGATGGTGCGCGCGATCCACCCACCCCAGCGGCAGCCAACAAGCGCGCGGCGGTATATCATCAATCAATTCGGGCTGAATAAGGGATGATGCGGCGCGGAACACGAACCTTTTGTGCGGTTTTGTAAGAACGTAACGGTAGATTGTAGAAATGGCTGCGAATAGAAGTAAAAAGAGGAGGAGTTCGCGATAGATTAGCTTGTAGAGAGAGCCACGCCACATAAAGAGCAACCTCGTAAATCCACCGCTCGTCGAGCTCGCAACTTCATACTGATAAGAGACCGTCATTCTCGTATATATATTTAGTATATTAGTATACGTCCATATACGATTCGATCACGATACGCCAAATAGCAGGCTGGCTTCCTGATATCGTGCAGTAGTATACGTCTCAACTAATTCCAAGGACCATTCCATCTCGTTGCTCGTTGTATTATATATTTACGCCCAAATCTTTCAACGTATCTCGTTATTCTTCGACGAAACGGCCCCCTTCATCTGCAATTCCCAAAATCCCCGCACAGACTCGTGTATTATTATGGTATATATATATATATACTTGAAAGAAAAAACATGTATATTTGTATATGAGATACGCGGCTTTTTTTTCCAGCATCGATTATTTATTTATTCTTTCGTCTTACTTCTTTTGTCCAGCAGCATGCCAATTTTTATCTGACTAGAGTACGCAATACTTTTTATACAAACAACAAGATAGGATAAATTGTTACATCTCTGTGCCAGCTGCATGGCCGGTCTGGCCGACTTTGCTAATACCTTTTACCTAATTCTGTTATTCATATTTTTTCAAAATTCCTTGCTCTCAATTTGCAACTTTTCCGGATCAATTACGCGCGGCACTAAAATTTCAATTTTTTTCCACTTCGAAATCAATGTTCGAATAAGAAAAATTATTCTTCTCCCTCGAAATTCCTCTTTTCTCCTGAAATTTATTAAAACTTGTTTTTTTTTCAATTTATCTGCTCGTCGGTGGTTCAGAAACTTTTCGTTCGGCGATGCCTGCTCTTTGAAATCTCCCGAATACGCGAAATTGAATGTTTTTACGAAAAACTTGATTGAAATATTTGCAAATACACACTCAAAATGCATGCATTATCAAAAATCATCTCTCGCGGGCTTACTTCGGCGTCATACTTGGAATAATCGCGGTCGATGAATGTATTGTTCATAATAATGATAATTTTCAAATCAGCATCATGGAGAATTCAATGTTTTTCGAGTTTCAAAAAGTGTGTGCGCATGCACTCAACTCGAAATATACTTGGAAGTAAGACGGACGAAAAAAGTTGAAATTTTCCTGAACGCTTCGCTAATAATTCATTTCACTTTTGACCGCAGCGGCAGAACGAATTGCCAGAAATTAAATTGAGTATCGCGAGAGTAGTTGGAAGCACGATAAGCAAGGATCGCGCGATATTCTTATCGCGCAAACGGAATTCGATTCAATTCAATGTGGCCGATGTGGCGATGAAAGTTGGAAGCGTTACCGCCGCGAGGACAAATGAAAATATTTATACAAACCGCGATGCACCATTTCAAATTTATATGTATATGCGGGGGGTATTAATTATATAAGGTATAAAAAGCGTGCGCGTGCTTATACAAAACTCAATGACATCCCCCGCGCCCGTGTTAATAAGGATCTTTTCATGCACAAGTTCTGCGATGAGCCAAAAATATTTATAATCGATATTCAAGGTCCTCGGAGAATCCTCAGATGAAAATGCACAAAAATCTGGAGGCACGCATCAGGGGAGACGTGAATATTTGTTTTAAAAACAAAATGTTTTTCCGCATTTTTCAAGCGTTTTTTTGTTTGTTTCTGTATCGTGTGTCAAGGCGTGTCAAGGCGCGTTGGATGCACGAAGCGCGCGGCGCGTAAAGAGAAAATTTGAATAAAATGCTTGCGGATTATCATCGCAGTAGCAGGCGAGCATAAGAAATTTGGGAAAAGCGCCAGTATGCAGCATCAGGTTCGTTGATAAATATAGCCGCGCAGTGGGGAGATCCAACGTTAACTAGCACCGCGCGTCTGCCTGATGCGCGCGGCATCGCGTGAAAAATAGGTATGCGTGCATGTTTCTCTTTTTTCGGTGTCCCGCCACCGCCGCGGTCCAGCATTCGTAGCAGGAGCAGGCCGAGCAGGGTGATAAAAGAAATTGCGGCCACCGCGGCGCGCGCGTACTACGATTCGTTATCGTCGGGCATAACGAGACGCGATAACGAATATATTAGCCGCGCGCGCGAGAATAGAATATAGAGTAAAATTGATTAGCGGATAGCTTGCTGGTAAATGGTTAAGGACGCGGAAGGTTTTTTTCTCGCACCGCAAAATTCTACACAATTCTATACTTATTAGAGTACGCGTGCGGCGATCGGCTCGCGGGCAAGTATTTCGAGCCCCTCCTTTTGTATATTTTTGCTCCGCGGAAACTTCTGCTTTTTCCAAGATACGCGCGATAAAATTCGCGAGCATCGTAAGCGCTGATAAAATGGTTGCAAACCACTTTTAGCTTATTTTCCGCAGCACACGTACCGACGCATCCGTATAAACTTGTAACTTGTATATCGTGGAATTGGTGCGCTAGCGGCGATAGACACTTGGCGTTACCGCGCCGGTAAAAACAACAAGCACATCGTCGCGGTGAATCACGCCCGCGCATCGCGCATCGCGCATTCGCCGGACGACCAGCACTTATTTATTAAGAATTTATTATTCTCCGCAGTCTCCGAATTTGCGAAATTTTCTTCAACGGGCGGTACCGCGCGATTCGAAAATTTCGAAAATGAAAATCCGCATTCCGAGACTCTTTACTAAGCAATTATTTTCGAATCACAAACCAACATTTATTTATTTATTTAGCCCCCTTATTCTGCCGATAATAACGTAAAATAATCATTCGCAATAGAACACATGCATGCTTTATTGGGGAATTTAAAAATGGCAAGTTCGTCATTCGAAAGAGCAGAATAAGGCGTTATCTCCGCGGAAAATAAAAGAAAACACATGTCCGTTAATAATCATCGCGAGCTGTCAAAATGAGTCAAGCGAATTAACGAGAGTCAGATATTTGGAAAAAGTATGAAAGCAGCAGGTATGGAGGAATAATAATCAAGGTGCAACCTGCTTTCCGTCCCGAGCAGACGTTAAAAATTATATCGCGGGGGGGGGGGGGGGGGGGGGAGCGAGCCACATACGAAATAATAAGTAAAAAAAAAAAAAAGTAGATACTTGGAGCAAACACGTGCTCGAAAGTACAGACTCTAGCGGACGACCCTATTAGAGCCAACAATAGATTGGCGCGATCGCGCTAACTTCGCCAACTCACTGCACTTTTATCCGATAGATTCTCGCGTATGTATAACGATCTTGTTTTCTCGCGATTACGATTAATGGTGAAAACAAAACAAAATGCAAATATATTTTCATCATATTTGGTAGGAGCAGGTTAAAAGCAGCTGCCAAATAATATGAATATTGTCACAAAACCGCGCGCGTATCTTTGAAAAGCATTTTTTTCAAAAATTAATTTTCCCACCAAACGACTCACGAGTTACTATAAATAAGATGCTTTCGTTGCCCGCGATTATAATAATTCTCATCCAAAGAATCAATCGATTTAAAAAAATTTCATGCCGCTGCGCCGCTTTTACCGCCCTTATATTACCAAGATTTTCACGTCGCGAGTCGCGAGGCGGCGAGGTCAGTCAATTATTTCGCGATACAAAAAACACACCAGAAATATTTCACTTCCCCCTGCTCCGCATTCAAATACACGTAATACGAAATACGAATTGAACGTTAAAAATTATTCATTTGCGCTCAACTCGAAAATATCAACATAAAAAATGGCAAATGCGGCTTGATATTAATATATGTAAAATGGAAAAATGATAAACCGAACGCAGCAGGTGTGCGCTCTTTGCTCGTCGCTCGCAAACTGCTCGGCTTCGCGACGGCTATTATATATCTCCATTTTGGCCACAAACTGTATCTATGTGTCTGCTGGTGCTGGTGCTGGTGCTGCTCCGCGCGAGCGTGTAATAATGTCTGTTTACACCGCATAGCCAGCATTTAAGATATTGCTCGCGATCGCTTCATGCTGCTATGGCAAAGACCCAAATTCTAAAAGGGTTGAATGTCAAGCTCAATCTCGGAATATCGTTTTAAAATATCGTCTTTGTATTCGCATGCATATACGCAGCACACCGCATGAATAATTTTCGTTCAAGACCCTCGCGCGGCGGCGGCGGCGGCGACGCGTATGTCCCAAATTTTCCTCATCCTGCTCAAAGGCCACACACCGCACACAATCGGGTTTTTCTATCCTCTTCTCGCGAACGCCGCGCGCGGTGAGCGGGCGGGGCGGGCCGGGGGTCTGCCGTCTGCAATATTTTTCTTCTTCTCGCTAAGCAGCAGAGAGCGGAATGCTATAAAAATGGTGGCCCAATAATTTTTTAGCCTCAGCATGAATTTTCATGCAAGCGCGCTTCGCGCGTACACATTTTGTATATAGTTTGATTTAAAAACAAAAAAAAGTTTCAATTTCAAAGATATATCTCGTTTGGAAATATTTCTGAATACCGCCGCCGCCGTTTAAATATCTATTTATGAATAATTTTTATAATGAATCTTATTATGAACTTGTGACGTTGAATATTGCGCATAGACCGGCCGCCACAACGAAAATTTGAAAACGAATGATTCCGCGTGTGCGGAACGAACAGCGATTTGAATGTTTTCTGGCGCGTGCGCGGTGCGCGCGGTAGATATTTATATTTCGATCGCGCGGCGCGATTATACATATCGGTTGACGCACAGATATGAGATATGACAAGCCAGACAAGCGCGACCAGGTTAAATGATCATCTCTTCGAACTTGGAATTACTTGTATTTTTTTGCGTCTTTTAATTCGTGGCGGCAATTCGTGCGCGCGATGAGCCTGCTTGTGAGCTCGTGCGAGCGCGTTTGACAGGTCAAATTTTTAACAATCGTAAACAAAAAACAGAAGCAAAGAAAAAACGAATCGAAAATCAGAGTGACCGGAGCATGCAAACTGCCCGTGTCGTTAAACGCAAATGACAATACTCGGAAATAATTCCCATTGAATCTTCGATAAATAAGTCGCTGCAGCTGCTGGGTAATTTGAGGTTACGTTAGACCTTCATAAATTGATTGAAAATCAAACACACCGCGCGGCGGGGTGTGCGAAAAAAGGGGTTGAGAAAAAAATCAAAATGGAAATGAGCAAGTCGATTTTGCTTCAAAAACAAGTACGTGACAATTCGGAGGACCTTCAGAGTGAATTTTTGGACTTGAAAAATTGGGAGGAACAGATGAAAAAAGCTGATGCAGAAATTCGCAACGACGGAGCCGATCAACAAGTAAGGATTTCGTCCAACGATTTTCAAAAATTTTATCCAAGCACGAGTTAAAAGTTTTCTCTTAATATATCGTTCAATTTCCAAGATTCTCCCACCTGTCAGGAGAAAGAAGAAAGCGTCCGAAGAAACATCTAAGCCGCGATGCAAAGAAAATACCGCAAAGCCAAAACGTATCAAATCTTGCGATTATTCAGCCTGGGACAAATTCGATGTAGTACGTCGCGGAAAAAATCTCTTACCAAACAGAAACAACGAGCAGTAACGATAAAAATTAATAATTGCGATTGATTCAAGGGTTTATAAAAATGCGTGTTTTTTTGTTGTTTTATTTTCAAATTAGAAGAGAGCTTGCGAGGAATTGGACAAAAATGAAACCGACGACGAAGGCGAGGAACCATTGTCCAAAGAAGAATTGGAGAAAAATCATGCCGAAGCTAGCGAGCACAAAATAAGTGGAAATAATTTTGTGAAAAAGGCGGAGTGGGCGAACGCGGCGGCTTGTTACGACGCGGCCATTAAAATATTTCCCTATGACGCCGTTTTCTTTGCCAATCGTGCTCTCTGCCGCTTGAAAATGGATAAGTAAATAATAAATTGTTGTATCTACGAGCTTTATCACAATTACGCCGCATCTTTGCTAATTTTTCAACAATTTTTTTGTCAAGTTTGCACATGGCCGAAGCCGACTGTACCGCCGCGATCGAGTTGGACGAATTTTATGTGAAAGCCTATCACAGACGTGCCACGGCGAGACTTTCCCTCAAACGGTACCAAGAAGCGGCGCGGGATGTTGAAAAAATGTTGCAATTGGAACCATCAAATAAAGAGGCTAAAACTATGCTCGCTCGAGTCAACAAATCGATAGAAAATTCAAAGGTTTGTTCCAACAAGTTTATTGTCAAATTTATTTATATGTATTCTTGAATAATCGATTATGCGATAATAGCTGGTTAAATAATTCGTGACATTCCGTATGACGATACATTTTAAGCAGCCTGTTGTAATAAGCGGTACTCGCAGCCGAGTCAAAGAACCCGAATATAAGAAAGAAAAAACGTTCCAAGTCGAAGAAATTTCTCATCAGAAAATGGACGAACGAGTAGCAGAGAAAGCAGAATCTGAGCGGATGAAAAAAACAGGAGAACCGGTCGAGATTAAGAGTTCTCCGAAATTCCCAAAATGGCTACCGGAAGTTCCAAAGAACATTGAAATCGTCAAGGTTATAACGAAGCCTCCGCACCAAAGATCAAAGGTATGCATACATTTTTCATATTAAAGTAAAAAAAACGCATTTTGATTATCGCTCAATTGAAATCATAAACAACGTGTTTATTGTAATTATAGAAACCATTGAGGACGGTGCCGATAGAAGAAATCGAGTTTGGCCCCAAATCACAAATTGCCAAAGACGAATTATACGAAAAGCCAAAAAACTTGAAGAATGATACAGAAAAAAAAGAAAATCCGCCGTACAGATTATCGGAGCCCGAATGTACGGAAATTTGCGTGCCGGAAGCTCCGAAAACAGCTGTACAATTTTTGTCAACGTGGCGAAAAAATAAGTCGACGGAATTCAGATACAAATACCTGAAGGTAGCAGCAACAAATATGTCATATAATAATAAAAATAATATCATTTTGAGCGATAAAAAAAACTGCTGCAAAGTATCGATCGCATTAAAAAAATTTTTTCTTTACTTAAATTTTGCGACTTGCAGCTTGAGAATATTTCGAATAATTTTAGAAAATTGGGGCGGAGCGCGTACCAACGATTTTCCAAGACTCGATGGAGTCCAACACGTTCAGTGAAATTTTGCAAGTTCTGAGACTCGAATTTATAAAACAAAATGATCCGATTCTCGATTATTTGAAACATTTGAGCAAAGTCAAACGATTCCGGACTCTGACGATGTTTATGAACAAAACCGATAAAGAAGGTATGCTTGTATTTCGGGAAAAAACAAAAAAATTATTTTCTACGTTTCCGACATATCCCCGCCGGACTCGATCGAAAATTGAAAAATTCATTTCATTCTGATTTCAGGTGTTGAAACACTTTTGGATTACAGCAAAATGTTCGAGGATCCATCGGACGATGTTATAAAAGATCTCCTTTATAAATATGAGATTCAATGCGATCTTTGAACCCGCCCTTCGTTTTGTCATTATTATCTTACCTTTGTAATTATACCTCATACTTGTACTTATATAATTTTAAGTCTGCTACGATGAAAATAAAATCTCAACGAATTCGGTCTTCTTTGTCAACAACTCGAGTATATTGATGATTTTAAACCTGCAGCTTGTGTCACTTTTTTTTTTCAATCTATCATTTTAGCTCGAAAATTTGGAAACCATGGGTATAGGACGTATAGGAGGAGCGGAATTCTCATTCTCAAAGGCTAGTTCCACAAATGTTTACCGGTACCTTAGTGTCGCTACGAGTCAGTTACCGTGCGAGAAGCTCATCACCGGCGGCGGCGGCCGACAGCTGAAATAAGGCTAGAGCACGTTCGATCGAAATTTATATCTAAAGATTGAATACAATAAAAAAGGAGGTTCAAAACAATAATTTCGATGAGTGACATAGAGCCTGATTACGGGAGCGATCAGGAGGTTTCTGAGAATCATTCGAAACTGATCGAGGCAGTTTCGAAGCTCGACAAAGGACAGAGGTAAATAAATCGTAAATAAATATACTTGTCGTGAGGTTATATTTCGAAAACGTGTCCGACTCGTCGCATCGTTATTTTTACGAAACAAATCATTTTGAAAAATGTAATTACTACAAAACGCTTAAAATTTTCATCTTCCTAACCGGATGATAATTGATGATTGTCATTTGGTACTTTGGAATTAAAGAGTCAAGAAACCTCGACGCAGCGAACCGAGCTTAGAAGTATCAGAATTTCATTTAGTCAAGAGCGGTATAGCGGACAAAGATGCTGTCCATATAGATGATTTGGCTCAAACTCTCGGTGGGAAAGGACACCATGCGGACATTGGTAAAAAATTACGAGCTGCTCGCCAAAAAACTAAAGTTTTGCCGAAACCTCTGGAAAAACCTGCTGCCGATAAAGTAAGCGTTACTCCGTCATCGAGCATAGATTCCACAATTTTATCGGATACCAAACACTACTTTGGGATAGGTCTGATTTCTCATTATAATAATATAGAGGAGAAGTGATTTTTTCGAGTCTTGAAACAGTTTGTAGTTGAAAAGTTGATGAGCGACTCTTTTAGTGTTTTACTAAATTACACGGAAATAAGGTACCTGAATAAAAAAATATTAAAAATCAAAACATGTTTGAGGTATAAAAAATTAATTTTTTTTGGTGATACACGAAAAATGATAATTTTTCCTATCGAACCTTCCGTCCGTTTGTCCGTTGCCTACAGTTGAAAAGAGCCGTGGGCTATGAGAACACGAAAAAAGAATTGCGAGCATGGAATGCCGTAGTTGCGAGGAATAGGACTGCGGAAACATTGAAATTCCCATTGACCCAACCGACCGGAAGACTGCCAACGACGAACGAGTTTGTCAAAAGGTTTAGATTGCAATCGGAGCTAGAAAAAGAATTGGAAAAGCTGGAGCCTCCGAAAGCCGTTGTCGACGAAAAAGTCGACCAATTCCCTCTGACGCTGGAAGAAATAATGCAGAAGAGAAAAGAAGCTGCCAAATTTCGTGCTCAACAGGTAAAATTGACGCGCACATTTTTCATACCAAACAGATATTTTCAAAACTAATTTAATCTAGATGCGAAAGAATTTTTTTGCTCATTTCGTTTTCATCGGTCCGCAGTCTTACAAAGAAGCCAGAGCTCATCGCCAGAACAAAATAAAGAGCAAAAAGTTTCACAGGATACAGAGAAAAGCTAAAATAAAGCAGCAATTGAAGGAATTTGAGGAACTTCAGAAAACTGATCCTCAAGCCGCGCTCTTAAAATTGGAGGAACTTGACAAGACTCGTGCCGAAGAAAGAATGTCCCTGAGACACAAGAGTACAGGTCAATGGGCGAAGAGCAAACAAGTCAGAGCTAAATACGACAAAGATGTGAGTTTTGCGAAGGAATTTCCGAGTAAAATCGTTGGAAAAATGATTTTTTTCTTGTTTTTCTCTCCTTTTCCGTCTCTCGTGGAGCCAAATTCAGAAATCATTATTACAGACCTAATAAAATTGGTTTTTCCAATTGCAGAGTCGTCAAGTACTGGCGCAACAACTGTCAATCAGCAAAGCACTGACTCAAAAAATTCGGAGCAACGAAGACAGCGACGAGGACGAAGAAATTCCTGGCGAGATCGCAAAGCCATCGGAAAACGATCGGGACAATCCATGGGTCAACGGAGTAAAAACATCCACGGAGATAAACGATTTCATCGGTGGATATCGAAAATACTGGGACGAGAAGAACAGAGCTTCTAGAGGTAACGAGGAAAAAAAGGATGCGGAGGCGGATGAGTTTGGTTCGGCAATTGTGAATCCCGTTGAGAGTGTGACGGAAGAGTACGAGGAAATGAAAGAGAACTTTGACTCGAACAAGAGGGCAAATACGAGAAAAGAAAATAAAAAGAGTGAGGAGTTGTCGAAGGATTATGAAAAATCGTCGCAAGTTCAAGGAAAAAGTTCAAAAAAGGAGAATCCAAAAATATTGACAAAACCGAAAAAAGCTGGCACGTCGGACTGGTACGTTGAGCCGGTGGTTCTCCGTGTACCGAAGCGAAAGAAAATTCCGAAAGAAAAGAAAGCCGCAACGAGGAAAAAATCGCCTCCAAAAAAGCAAGTCGACATCGACGACTTGTTCGAGTCGTTGGAGGAAAAAATACACGATCGAATAGACGCAAAACTGAAGAATGTTAAACGAAAACTGTCCTCCGCTGAGCCGGCAATTCGTAATAGCAAAACTAATTCAAAGAATAAAAAAAAACCAAAAGAATACAGCGTCGATGAATTGGCATTCAAGAAACCAAGACTTGGTCCGGATCTGGACATCGGACTGGACGAGAGTGTTGGTTTATCGGGGAATCGATCCATTAAGAAAACAACCTCGTTGATCGAAGATTCGAGCCTGGCTAATGGTGTCGTTGATGAATCTACGTCACAGAAGAAAAACGATGAGATCGATCCTAACAAATTTATCAATGTAAAACCAAAACATCTGATGACTATGATGCCCGATACGATAACCGGCGGAGACGAGGCACTCGACGATAATGAGGAAGATGAAGATCAGCATAATATTATTAGCGAGGCTTTTGCCGATGATGACGTCGTCGAGGAGTTTAGAAAGGAAAAAGCAGAAGAGGTAAAAAAAATTATTCAAGTTTTTCAAATTTTCATAGTTAAACATCCCCCCCCCCCCCCCCCCCTCCCGATCGTTATATAAATTCTTAATTAAGGAAGACTAATAAATAACTCTCAACAGATAAAGAAATCTCAGCCGGAAGATATCGATCTTCGACTGCCCGGTTGGGGCTCTTGGGGAGGAAAAAATATCGTAAATTCGACACGTAAGAAACGTCGGTTCATTCTGAAATTTCCTAAAGTAGCGAAACGTCGTGACGAAAACAAGGGTGACGTTGTGATACTTGAGGAAAAAGATCCGAAAATACGTCAACATCAGGTCAGCGATTTGCCATATCCTTTCAACAGCGTCAATGATTTTGAGGCGAGCATTCGAGCCCCGATTGGTCGAAACTTTGTTCCGGAAAATGCCCACAAACGCTTGATTCAACCGGCTGTAAAAACGAAAATGAGCGCTATCATCGAACCTATGGACGCTCAAGCGTTGGTCAAGAAAGATTCAAAACCGCGGAAACGAGGAGCAGCAGCGACAACCTCGAAGAAGAATAAAATAACAGTCGACAAAATCCAAGTTTAGGCACTATTAATATTTCATGAGATATTTCCGATTTTTTCCTTTTCCTACGAAGGAAACTCGATGTTATTTTACAATGTCTATAATAATGTTATGTTTACGTAAAATAAATAAATGCGACTGTTTCAAATATACCAGCAACAGCCTATAAGTGAAATTATTATCATTTATCCCCTCTTTTTCAATCTCTATCTCTATTAGAATGACACTCGAAATATTTAAAATATTCATGTCTGTAATAAAGATACTAAAAAGTCCAGTGCTTCGGAAATAACATCTTTTATTGCTATGGTCATTCGTCAAAGGTCTAAAAAATAAATCTGTTGCGATGTAAAAAGCATTTTTAAAAGTGAAGCAGAAATTTTAAAGGGCCGCGAAAAAAAGCGCGCTTGCGCGTTTTGTTCTTGCTTTTTGGTTGGCCGAAATATTGGGGCGGGCGGGGGGCGGCATCGTAAGTAGAAAGAGAGAAAAGTAGGATTTTCCAAGTTCAAGAAGTAAGAGAAAGGACGAATCATATTGGACAGAAGTGAAATATATCAATTTGTCTAAACGCTCGACTCGAGGCGGCGCATGGAAGAGGGAAAATTTTCACCCCTTCTCAACTCGCAACATCGTGACATCGTGGCGGCGCAGAGGAGAGAGAGAGAGAGAGAGAGAGAGAGGTAGTAGTGAGAAGCGCGCACGCAGCACCACACATTGGTCGGTTGATTTTTTTGTTTCCTCTCATCCTCTCAATTCAGTGAAGCAAAGTTCGGTGAAGAAGTCGGTAGTGCGTGTATCGCGCGGTGTCACGAGTTGGTCAAAAACGAATATCACGATAAAGAAAAACGAGCCAAACTAATTAAACGACGCGGAAAAAGATAAAAATTCCTGCCCACTTAATATTGAATCAACGACGTTTCGAAGAAGAAAAAAAAAAACAAGAAAAAAAAATCGAATAACCGATCGATCTAATAAGAACGGCGTGTCAAAAATTCTAGTCAAATAAGAAACAGGTTGAAAAAAAGAAAAAACGGGGGAAAGATTGTATAGAAAAATAGAAAATTTTGTGAAAAACCGAGGAGGGAAGAGGCTCTCTTGAGGATGGCCGCAAATAAGGAAGAAAACATCGAGAACGGACAGTTTTTCGAGGGCGTTGAAAAACTTCTCGAGATATGGTTCACGAGCAACGATGGACAGGACAGAAAGCGAGATCTTCGCGAAATTCCGCGGTAAGCTTTTCTAATTTTTGTTCGTTCGTGTTGTTATTCATCCGATTGTTCGCCGCGAGAACATGCATGCTCGCGACGAATTAATTTGTTGCACAGATATACACGAACGATTCGCGAAAGACGTCGTCGTTTAACGCAACGTCGTCACGGAGGTTGACATTATTTACACAATTTCTGAAATCGTTTTTATCTCGTTTGTCAACACATATTTGTGCTCATATATTATTCTCTATTTATTGCAACCCTTGGCGTCTCCGATGACGCAACTCACCCCGGCAACGATATACATGTGCAACGACTACACACTTGTATATGCGCGCTGATCAGAATACTGCATATACCAATATACTATATCGGCTAATTTATTCTATATCCCACTCAATATATTATATTCGTAGCTCTCTGCTCCGCGAAACACCTCATCCTTTTCCTGATGTTTAAACAAATTTCAAGGCCGCGCGCGCGCGGGCATGCACACACGAGAGTTTTGTCATTTATTATTTTTCATTTCGCCGCCGGAATGCCTCATATTTATTTATAATATATTCACCACGAATTTTATTTTATAACCTATATTCGATATATTCCATTATTTCCTTATTATTATTTATTATTAATAATACTCGCGCGCGAAAGTTGACAGAGCATGTCACTTTTTATTATCTCGGATTTTCATATTGAAATAATTTTTCAATACCTTTTTTCGTATTCGTACACTCAACACGCTCGTCGAAACGTGCATGCGTGTACATAACTACTCGCGTCGTCTGCAATGCTTCGCCGCCTGCTCGCTCTCTCACCCACGCTTTTCTTTTTTTTTTTTTCTTTTTTTATAAAAAGGGCACACTCGCCCGTAAATTGATAGATATTAATGATGTCATGCATAAATGATATTATTAAAATTTCAACGCTATACCGCTACTATAAAATTATGATGGAATGAAAATTCAGCAAAAATTCAGCAAAGATCGATCCTCGGTGCGTTTTATATAGAAACGTTCATGTTCGCTCACGATCGTTATATGACGAGCGCGCGCGAGCTCTAATCTACCGCCGGCTCTAATTATCCTATCAATGCAAGTCGAAGAGTGCTGCAAGCAGCATGCACATTTATGCATCAGCACAACTATATACGATAGATATATTTATGAGAAATTTTATGGTCGTTAAAATATACTCGCATCTCCTTTTGTCGAACGATGAATTTCGTAAATTTTCTTCATAACCAAAGAATATAGATTTTGAGAATTTGCGTAATTTTTGGTTGTCCAACACGAAATGTCCGTTTTGTCATAAAAATCATAAAAATAAATAATATTGGAATTTTTCGCCAACTCGAGAAGATGATGAATTCGTAAGAAATTCGTTCGAATAATGCACAATTTAATGAACGCGCGAAAATGCTGGGAGAGAGAGAGACCTCATTTTCATGACGATTTTCATAACGATTGTCAATTGGAATGATTTTATCGACGCGAGGAGAATAAATGGAGGAGAACTCAACGCCGAAATTGATAACGCGCGCGCGAACCCTTGGAAATATTTTTAATCGATTATGAGTTTCACTCGCGCCCCCCCCCCCCCCCCCCCTCCCCCCTCCGACTCCGACGTCGTTGTCTCGCTCCAAATAGGCATGTCCTCTCCTCTCCTCTCCTTTCCAGCGATGATAAAACAATATACCTACTATATTTATCTCAAAATAACACATTATTTATCGTCAACTATTTTACACGATAACCGAATAAAATTTGTGCCTTTTCACGAATAACACATATTTTTCCATAGCCTGACAAAAAAATATTTTCAATAATCAGTCAAAAATCGTTATTTTTTTTGTTTCAATTTCAGGGAAAATTGGGAGTCTCTTTTGAAGATGGTTCGCTGCGAGATCATCAGTTTTTGTCAGAATGATCAGGTCGACGCCTATGTCTTGAGGTAATTGAAAAAATTGTCTTTTTTTTGTATTAACACGCGCTCGTTCGCTCGCTCGCTCGCGATTGAGACACTCGAGAGCGGGAGCGTGATTACCGAGCAAAGAGTCACACGTTCTAATGTCACGCTCGAATTGGATCAATGTCGGTCAATCAGCTGGACGAGGATTGAAAGAAAAAGCAGAAGAAAGAGGTAGAAAGTCCTCGATTTGCGATACACATTAACCGGCTCAAGGATTATATAAATAAAAGCTATTTGCATCCTATCGGAAAAGGGATTTGAAAAAGGGAAAAAAAAAAAAAAAAAAAGTTCCTCAAGTAATGAGATACGACATTTGGCAAAAATTGTATCGTCCAATCATCTGTTTTTGTTGTTGAAAAGTGAAAAAAATTGGTTGAAATCCAATTGAAAAATGGAATTGTTGCAGATATATTCACGCGCATTCTGCACGAGCATCGGTGACATTAGAGCACTCATCGCTCTAACGTATATACATACGTTTTTTTATCCAAATTGTTATCTCGAGTTCCAACGTATTTCTATCGTCGACGCTCGAGCTCATTCCGAGTATTTACTCTGTAGTTTATCTCCAAGAGGTCTCCTGTCTCCCGCGATCATATTCCATCTATCCGTTAAGCGCTTTGAGACTCGTTCGTGACGCAAAGATACATAATGGCAAAGTGATATTCAACCGAGGATTTCCCTCAATTTTCTTATTCTTTCTTTCTTTCTTTCTTTCATCGAGTTGACAAAAAGGATCGAGACATTATTATTGATTATTGAGGATGCATATTTGATCGTACTCGCGCGCGCGCGCGCGGCTGAAATGCGTTGATTCGCGCAATAATGATGAGGAATAATGAGCAATTGGGATAAGATTAGTTTCGGTATTCGAGGATCTCTCGCGTGCTCGATCATGATCGCAACTTGCATGGCGATAACGAAATCTCGAGACAGGTAGTACTCTCGTACACCGCCGCGCGGTATACGAGTATACGAAAATAGCCGCCGCGCGTCGAGACACAATCCGCACCTCCAGTGCGGCGTTGGGTGCATGGGGGATCGATGGATGATAAAATTTATGAATCTCGTGTTTTTCCGGATTAAAAATATCATTCTCATTCTGCTCATTTGATATCATCATTGCGGTTAAGCTGAAAAATTTCGATTTACCAATTCGTTGCGAAGCGCGCGGCGGCGATAATAAATCGACCCTTGAAAAATTTGTTGCCTACGACCTCGTGTGCGCAAGCTTATCAAACTTGCGATGATCGATATGACGCGTGTATAAGCTCTATATGTAACGATTCGGATTTCACGGGTTCAAGCGATTTGGCTTCACCGATACTCGCGCCTCAATTCCATAGACGCCTATTATATTTTCCTCTTTTACACATATATTATATACGACGCACGCCGCGCATATTCCGCTCGCGTCTCGCTTTATATTGAAAAATCATTGAAACAATTATCATTCGCACTCTTCCGATCCGATTCCCATTTCATCATATTTTTACTCCCTTGATCAAGAATTCATAATCAATGAAATAAGAGTTTCAATAAACAAAAACATAAAGTCTAAAATGTAAAACTTGTACTTTTCGTACACTATATGAAACGTACTGACGAATCTATTTTTTCTCCGATAGATGTATATATATATATAGAGAGAGAGAGAGAGAGAGATGTAGACGAGGCAGGCAGGCAGGCAGGCACGCCCTGTAGGTGCCCAGCGGAAAATTACAGGTGACTCGATCAATGATTTGAAACGAGAGACGAGCAGGAGCCTGGCATTTTCCCGGCCTTTTAATCCCAATAACGCGCGCGCGGACGAATTTTAAATTCAACTATAGCGTCGAAAATTCGTCACGAACGATCATACAATTCCATTTTGTATATTCATTGTCATCTCCGATCAAAAAAATTTTCTATTTGTCAAGATAAGTTGAGTTTTTTCCGATAAATTAATCATGAGTGCTTTTGAAGAATATATATTTTTTTATCGATCCTCTTTCGACAATTTCGAGGTTACCGATGTGTTCTCGAACAATGAACGGAGTGTGCAATCGATGGCGGCAGAAAACTTGATATACACGCAACGACGGAGAAAATCTTGCACGACGTCAACTCGTGTTTGACCATTTTTTTTTTTTTTTTTTTCAACGAAACAATTCATCTCCGTTCGAAATTTATTTTTCAAATTGTAACGAGATTTTGCCGACACGAGGATTCCAGTAATTGCATGCCGATGCTGAAAGAATCGTTGAATTTACGATTTTTCATTTCATTTCGTGAAATTTTCCGTATATTTTGTCACGAAAAAAATATGTTTTTTTTTTAGGTACGCGAGAGTGGCGGCAGCCAATTTCCAGGGCTATACGATAAGCTTTCAGCTTTTTCGAAGAACAAAATAACTGTAAAAGAAACCCCATTTTTTTTCTTCAAATTCTCATGAACAACGCCTATTGGATAAAAAAATGCAAAAAAAAACGGCGAGTTTCGAAAATCTAAAAAATTCGCGTTGTTCAAATATTTTCTTACCCCAAACCAAATTTTTTCACTTCCACTACGGATGATGGCTCAAAATATTCTATTCGTATAATCTCAGATTTTTGGGAGTTTTAATGATATAAAATAAAATGAATAAAATTGGCGGGAGTCAGTCGTCATAGGGAACGAGTCCGCTGGTTTGAAATCGCGTTAAATGCGATGCCATCTCGGTAAGGGTCGGCAAGTCGTATCACGTTTGTGGCTATAACTTTCAAACGGTTTTGAATTTTAGTTTCAAATCTTTGGCACGATATTCGCAAGAGATTGTACCAACGTTTTATGGAAAAAATAAAAAATTGATCAATTGAAAATTGTTGAGATATGTTGAGGCATATGTTGCTTGAAGAATGGAGTTACCGCGAATAACCGAATAGAAATCATCGAATCCCGCATAAATAACATTTATAATCTAACGTTGTACACACGCGAATCCGCGTATTATATATAGAACTTACCGGCACGTGTATGCTTGTCAGCGAGTAGACTTGATCGTTTTATCGTGCACAAATGACTCGAGCGAATCTGCCTCTCTCTCATCATTTTATCTCTCTTACGGCCGGGGGTCAATGTCCCTCATTTATCCATTCGATAACCTGGTTAACGCGGTATCCTTACTCTTGGTTTCGCAACAACACTCTCGCGATACGATATTATAATTATTCAGTCCTAATCAACATTTCTACAATTTAAATATCGAGACCGAGAGACCGAGATCGAAAATTCGTCGAGGCGCTCGACGAAAGCCAGCCCGCGTTCCGCAATCCTTGTATTCTTGTCATTTTCAGTCATTTTAAAAAAGTTTGGAAAAAAATTATTCGAACAAATGAGTCGATTCGTTTGAACAATTGAATCTATAAAAATACGAGATACGATTAGGGCTTAACGACCCCTCAATAACCTTGACCTCGTTCGAAAATCTAACCAATTTGTGTACAAAAATTTCGAAATTCACTATCTATTTTCCTTGACAACTCGACCCGAAAGTTTCAACTTGAAAGATATTGAGACAGAAACGTGCCGCGCAAAAATATTTCTCTGCTACACGCCTGCCTGCCTGCTGTATTCTCATTTTCGAGAAGGAACAAATTTGTAGCCACGCGTCGTCGTTGACGTACATACAATCTTGAACTTACAAACTCGTCGTTGTCATCTATAAACGTTTTCGATATTTATCAACCGCTAGATTTTTTTCTTTTCATTTTTTAAGATGGAGCGAAGCCGCCGCCGCATCATTATCATATATTTTTCCATCTTATCCCTGTTGGAGTATTAGCGCGTTGCCAATAATAAACCGCGCGGAGATAGACGCGCGAGGTTGACGTAGTAGAAACATTCACGACATTGAGCGTTTGTTGTACGATTTGCTCGAAAATTGGAAAGTTAAAAATAAATATTTTTTCGATGCTCGTCAGCGATTAGTCGTTCGACCAATTCCACTCCATTTATTCATATTAATAAGTCGTTAAAACTAACAGCAGATTATTATCCAATGATATCATTTTTTCTTCTTTTTTTTAGCGAGAGCAGCATGTTCGTCTCTAAACGACGATTGATTCTCAAAACTTGCGGAACAACTACACCCTTGCAATGTCTCGAGGCGCTACTCGATCTCGTTGAGCAATACACCGGATTTGACCAAGTCGAGGTAAACTATTTTATTCTTATAATCCTCCAATATAGTACTCGCACCAAGTAAAAAATAAAAGCTTTCAAAATTATTTCATATACACCTTTGATTGGCACTCGAAACAAATAGCCAGTTATCATTATTTCTTATTACCCTTCCGCATCTATAAATTAATCCACAGTGCGAATATAATTTTCAATTTTTAATGGATGAAA
Organism: Campoplex capitator; assembly: GCA_037576405.1. Taxonomy (NCBI): domain Eukaryota; kingdom Metazoa; phylum Arthropoda; class Insecta; order Hymenoptera; family Ichneumonidae; genus Campoplex; species Campoplex capitator. The sequence goes on along the minus strand of JARBWI010000032.1, from coordinate 1,965,769 downwards.
ATTATTTAAACAATCTCAAAGCATCGAATTTCTGAAATCGACCTATTTTTCAATAACAGTTCTATTTCCGGATTTATTTTTTCAATACAAGCGAATTCGAGTCTCGATCCTTTTTTTTTTCATATTCAGTGGCTCATTTGGTGACGGGAGGACGACGACGACGACGACGACGACGACGATAATTCGTCATCAAAATTGATTTATATCACCGAGTAAAATGCAAATTGTAATCTCGATCGATTGTTCTTCGTAACTCTACTTGGTTTATTTTTTTCTTGGCTCATCCATCGAATGAATCACTGATGTGAGACGCTTTATACGAAAATATAGGAGAGAATGTCCATTCAAGTTCATTACATTCTCTATCGATTGTTTTTCATTGTGTTTCATTTTTTCCAACTTATTTATTGTTGTGTTTGTGTCGTTCATTGGCGGGAAATTTCGCGAATCTTTTCGACTAGAAGCGGCTCCTTATTAAAGCTGAGAAGATGAGATCAGCTATATAACTTGACCTACTGCATGGATGAGTGACACTATGTCTATACACATGTTGAACCGTGGCGTATATAGTATCTCTCTCTCTCTCTCTGGGACCTCTTGGTTTATTGATCTGTCTTAACCATGGCAACGTATGTGAACCACCTTGCTCCTCCCCCTTCTTTTCCACCAACATATTTTCCTCCTCTCTCTATCTCTCTATGAGTTCCAAGAGACGTTTTTATCACGCAATTAACGACTATCGCCCAATACCAAAAGCCAGAAGTGAGCCATGAAGGAATCTCACGAAACCTTGGAATTGCGTCGTTCCCTAAATTCATCAGCCCCAACTTCGATCATTCGATAAAAAATGCCTTTTTTATTCCACAGTATCCTTCCCATAAGATTTTTCTCTTTTTATACATATTATCTCTCGTCCGGTGAAAGTAAAATGTAAAAGGTAGTCAAATTTCCATCAGTAAACTGTAAAAAATTTGTTATTTATTTAACAATTTTCCCAAATTCAGATGCACTTGAAGCGGTGGGTTTTTCAATCAAGTTTTTTCTTCCAATTGCCAAGCTCATGACTTCTTTCCGAATACAATTTTTGGCTACAAAAATCTCGATTATCATTCCTAAAATTGATATCCCTAATAAATTTTCAACTTTTCCAATTTCTCTTATCCACAATGGGCTGTTTGATACTTCTTCTGCCCGAATCCTCGAACGTTTTTAATTCCAATCGAACGATAAAAGTAATTAGACTTTTTTTTATTCCAGGATTTATTCTACTCTCGGAAAAATTACAAGAGACCAGAGCTGCAAATATCTCCGCATCAGGCGTTCGAGGATGAAGTTTCCCTCCTTGATACTATATTTCCAGGTATTGGAAAAAAAAAAAAAAAAAAAAAAAAAAAAACTATTTCCTGCTTCACATTTTTATGATATCTTTTTCTCGCCAATGAATTTATAGTATTAAGAAATTACGGCAAAAATAAACCTTTCAACGAGATTTGGAGATTTTATAATTTTTTAACAAGTTCACCGGACTCACTTCGTCAATTGTTTAATCGAGTAAACGTTTATTTTTCCGAGTCCTTCTTATTTTCATTATCGTTTCTCTTCTTGTTGCAATGGCCAGACGGTGAGGCTTACTGTCTGGGTGACGTTGACAGAGATTGTTGGTACCTGTACACCCTCAACAGGGAGAAACCTCTCGGTGACACGACCAAAGAGCCTGATCAGACTCTCGAGATTCTTATGACGAATCTTGATCCAGATGTTATGTCCATTTTCACGAGAGACGTTTGTTCATCCGCCGCCGAAGCAACTGAGAAATCAGGAATCGATAAACTCATTCCGAGCATGGTCATCGACGACTTCCTATTTGAGCCTTGTGGCTACTCCATGAACGGAGTGTCCAAAAGTGTAAGGACTAAACATCATTTTTTTTTTTTTTCACAACTCGTCCCGATCAATTGATTATGATTAAGTAATGAGAAAGAAAGTAGTATTCAACTGTGCTGCCACGAACGCAAACGGAGAATCTTGGTTCGAATCAATCTCGTATCTGGAGCTTAAAGTTCTTTAATCGAATCATTAATTTCCATTTGGAAAAATCGAAATAATTACTAATCCTTATAATAATCCTTGATAAACCTAAACCTTGATAATCATGATTTAGATACATATGATTAAGAAAATGAGGCATCATAACAATGCGAGAATAATGAATTTTTACTTGTATTACAGGGAAGTTACATGACGATTCATATAACACCAGAGCCCGAATTTTCTTACGTGTCGTTCGAGAGCAACATCCCGGAGGCATCGTACGAGGAGGTAATACGTCGCGTGCTTGAGACTTTTAAGCCGGCCAATTTCGTCGTGACGATATTTGCGAACAAAGAGTCAGTAGCGGCGGAGACCCCTCGTGAATTGGAACAATCGGATTACTTGAATTTCAAGGGTGAATGGTTGAGAAACGACGTGCAGTACTGTCGTTTCAAAAACTACGATCTAACATGCGCTTTTTATTCGAAATTCCCAAGCTGATGGTTCACAGCCGGCTCGTCGGTTGAGCTAACGAATAAAACCGACAGAGCTATAAAAACCTCGGTCCTAACGCGTCCCAATTTTCCCAGTAAATCGGTCAAATATACCGAGAGCATTAAATACAATGGATCTCATAGAAAATCATTATTGCGACAAATTTTACCAGCGACAAGGACATTACCAACAGAAATGACGACAGCAACGACGACGACGACGACGACGACGACGACCACGACGACAAAACTCCCAATACAAGTTGAACAATTATCAAATGAAAGCAATCGAGATGAGAAGGTCAATTCAATGTTACCGTTGAGTACAAAAGAGAAGAGATTATCCCAGATGTACAAATACGAGGAGTATCGTTCAAAACGTTCCGCATCTTCGCCGCAATTGGCAATAAAGCCACAATCACGTTCCAAAGTATATCGTAAAACATCGTTAAAATCATCGACGTTAAAACAATTGAACGACAACAATGCGATAGAAGCGAATTTCGAAAATCAACTGACCAAGCCCTTAATAACGAATATTCCAATTGACAAATTGGATACTCGTGAAAAATTGGATAACACAGCGAACGAAACGAGGCTCAAGTGGAACACAGAAAATGTAAATATAACGTGTAATCCGCTCTCAAGCCCATATCCTTATTCAACCCCTTGTCACAAAATTCCAAATATCGATAACAATAATCGAGCTAACGTGCAAACCGAAGATGAGCCAAAGAGTGGTCGAAGTTGCGGAAGTTTTTTACCGATACTCTCATTAATACCACAAACAATGGTGAGCCTACATTTGTTGAGCCCAAAAATGAAGTTTTCCTGGTGGCGAAACAAGATATCGTGAAGGCACGCTTAAGCGCGTCACCTTTACGAAGAAAGGCCGCCGACAATTTCCTTTTTTTTTCCTCCCACCCGCCGCAATCTCTGTTGCACCGGTAGCAGTCAACCTAGTGAGTACGATTGGTGCTACTAACAAAAAACAATGCCAAAACGTGCGAAAAAGAAATTTTAAATACCTCTATTGAGTAAAAAAAAACTATATGTATATATATATATGCACTTTCCAACCACTCGATAGGAGAAAACGATAGAGAGCCTCGTCAGGTTACGAGAGCCCTTTTTCAACTCTTCGTTTTCCGCTACGAGCTCATTGAAACGTTCGAGCCTTCTATATTGGCCTTCCTCCCGATTGGATTTAAACGAAAAAAACTTAAAAATTTGTCATTGTTGAAAAAAAAGCTTCGATAACTTCGTCGTTATTCCAAAAATACCCAAAATACGTCGTTGTAACGTGGAACAAAAAACACGAACAACCTTTCGAGAATAGAATCATCATTTCTTAACGATTAATTTTTTTCTCGTCATTTCGTATCGAGAGACATGCTGTGCACACGAACGACGACCGTTTCTCGGTGGACCGAAAAGTCGAAGAAGATCACTGCGGAATGCGTTTTCGGATTTGTTCACCGAATTATTTGTGATACTTCTCTTTTGGAACTTTTTTTTTTTTTTTTTTTTCTTCTGTGTATCGATGAATAATGAATTCGAGTCGAACGGAGATGGCGGATTTTCGTTGTTTCGTCATATTATGACATTCGTTCATCATTACTTCCAGATTATTTCTATTTTTTTTTTTTTTTTTTTTTTTTTTTTTTTTTTTTTTTTCACCATTTTTATAATTTATAATGACTCGCGTGATTCGAATTGAATCACAGCTTTTGAATAACACGATGAAATTTTGTGAAAACAAAAACCCGGAATTAAAAATTACTCGAGCGCAATATCAAGTGTTGTCTTCTTATTGTTATTTTTTTTTTCTTTCTATTCAAAACCTTGTACTTTTGACAGTGAATAAAAAATGGGACAATATAAACAAATGAATATCCTAAATTTTGCCATCTCTCGTATCGGTTCGTTTCACACTTATCACGGATTTCGACACGATAAAAAGACCAACAAATATGTTGGTTGATATAAATATTTTCTTAAACAACCGAACAAATGAACGTGGTCATGTCATCATATATACATGGATAAAAAATATTATGCGTATATGGGCAGGACTACAACTCTATATGTTATTTCTCTGTCGTTAACTTTTTGTAGTGTGATATAAAAGCTGCTACGGTCAATTGTTATATTCGCAGATTTTTTTGCGCGTGTGACGCATGGTGTTGAATTATTTTATGATGAATGTCTCTTCTCCAATATATCTTCATCCAAAATTCGATATCGGCCTTGTCAAGTATTTTGATTTTCAAACATCTACATTATATAATACAACTCCATTCCATATTCCGATCAATCTTTCTTTATTGGCGCAGGAAACTATTTAATTTTGCAAATTAACGAGAAACGATTTTAAACCGTTATCATTCTGCTCAAACACAATATCGTTCAACGGATGATCAGACAATTATTATTGTCATTATTACGCTCAAATTAATTTGACGATATTTCAAAATGCCTATGAAATTTTTCCAACCATTTTTGTTTGTTTGTTAGATTCTTTTGATACTTGTCGATATTCATGAAATATCGTAAAAGCTTTGCAGATGTTTTCATTAAAGATTCATGATGTTCACCATAATATGATTCTCTGACATGAGAATAGAAGAATGATGCACGGAGCAGCAGTACCGCCATATATATGTATCTTGATGTTTAGTTGTATATGTCAATTACGAAAACGATAGTCGGGAGAACCGTTAATATTAATCGGGAAAAAAAAAAAAAAAAAAAAAAAAAAAAAAAAAAAAAAAAAAGTCTATAATAACAACGTAGATGTAGAATAATTGTAATGATACGAGTTTACCGTAATAAGAGAAATGAAACAAAAGTCCTCTTCCGTTATCCGATCGTAGCTTAAATATCACGGCGATCATGGATATTAGATAGGTATTAATTTTTTATTTCAATCTACCGAATGAGGAATGAGACGTACCTTTTCTCGAACGCTACGATCTTCTTTCTCAATCTGTCGATCGAATCTCAGAAAGTCAACATCTTTCTTGTGCGTCAAGTAAGATAATGAATTGTTCGACCGGTTGACCGTTTTTACATTTTTCATTTGGAAAGTACCTGTAGCAAAACCTGCTGTTTGTTGTATCAAGTCTTCGAAGCCTTTGTAGTCTTTTAAAAGTGTCGACGGTACAAAAAAAAAAAACGTGAAGTAAAACTGACAATTCTTATTTTATTTTTTTATTTTTTTTCCCCAATATAGAGTCATTCCTGTAAGTGTTTAAGACAACAACATAAAAATATCACTCTATACGAACGTTATTTATGCCAAGTTGATTATTTCTCTTTAATATAACGACCTACATTTCAATATCTCTCTCTCGAAATATTGAGAATATTATCTACAAAGTACTTGAGATATATATTCGTTAAATATACATTTTCACCACCGATAAATTCAAGGAATGAGCATCGTTTGAATGAACGAAAGGTACTAACAAATCAATATGTTCCGTTGGCAAAATGATTACAAAATTGAAAATTCGTTTGAAATCTGCATCGTTGGAACGGACAAACTCTCCTGCCTAACAAATCCTCGGAGATTTTTCTGTCAACGAATGGGCTAAAATTATTAATAACAAATGTTTCGTATGTACCAACGGTGCAATAATAAATTGGGGTATTTTTTTGAATCAATAATCACGTTGAGAAAATCATTCTTCTATCATCGAGTTATATATTTGAACGATAGAATTTTCTCATTATTTTCCATTGTAACAATGTCCATATCTAGAAGGAGACAGAAAAAAAAACAAAACAAAGATTGGCGATATTGTTGTAACATACGCGGATAACCGCACGGAGGAAAACGAAACGTTATTAATGAAGTAGAAATAAAATGTAAAACAATCGTAATCCATTAAATCGACCGTGCATTTTCCGAAATTTTTTCTGACCATCTTTCGTTACGCGCATTATTACTTTTTGTATAACTGCGTTGTTTACTTCTTTTCTATTTTCATTATTATCATCATTATATTTTTTGCGCTCCGTGTAAAATTATTTCCCAGTTGGACGCGTCGATCGAGCGATGCTTTCGTTCATTTTATTCTTTCTACGGTGCGCCATTTTTGAGAAATATACTTTTGAGCCAATAAACACGTAATGCGTTTTTTACATGAGGTACAAAAAAGAACCATCAATCTTGATTTATTTTCAGAGAAACCCTTTCACAATCATCCGATTATACTGTTATTCGTTTAATTCGTTTATTATATAATAAACGAATAAGATTAAATTTTCGCCAAGAATTTAAAAAAGTTAAGGACGAAAGAAAATCAGGCAGAATAAATGTTCACCTCAATTTCAAAATATCAATCATCACCACCGATATGTATGATGTTAATTAAGTTAATATAATTCGAATGTCGATGATTAAAAATTTTTTTTAAATACCATAAAAGATAACACGGTTACCCTATCGTTTGACCTAGATTACGATTGCATGCATAATGAAATAATTTATGTATCACATTAGAGAAATAAACATTACATTTAGTCCGTCTTGTTTCAATACACTTTTTCTTTTTTTTTTTTTTTTCATTCTATTATAATATTCAAACGTTTATTGCGGTGATTAACGAGTTACTCTACTACGGCGTAGTAGAGTTTGGTATACTGTGTTATTATTAAGTGTGATGAATACAAGTGCGCGAGAATCGAATTGCCGGAGCGTTGTCTTGAACTGTATCTCCGGTCCAGGCTCCAGAATGGAAAATTGAAAGTCAAATCAATCAAAATTGTATTTTGATCGAAAACATATTGGACAATAAACCCGATGCTTATCTATTTTCTTCGTTTAAATATAATATATGTATATATATTTTTTTAATTTATCGAATCATTTCTTTGTTTTTGTGTTCTGGAACGGAGCTACGGTTTTAAAATAATAATCTTGCCGTCATTTCCACCACTGTTTCCAGCACTGACCGAGAAATATTAGCATATTATAGGTTGAAAAAAAGCTCCTCCCTTGATCAATCCCTTATTGATCTGGTCTGATAAATAATCTGATTATTTAATATTATACTTGAAATCGATGGGAATTCGGACGGTGATATTGAGAAAGTAAAATTTACACCTCGCTGTTGCGTGATTTTTGATTTTTTGGGCTCGAAGGTAGATTCGAGCTTTTGGAAAAACTCGACGTCATGCCGTGTACCATAGCGTGAAATCGTGCTCTCGGTCCATCCCTCGATTTGTTACCGTATAGCTGAGCCCGTTGTTTTTCAAGCTCCTCAGTTTCGGCGTCCAAATCCCTTCGAATTCTCTCCAGTGCTTGTATACGTGAAAAACACTCAAAATAGTGATACAAAAAATTTAAGAAAAAAAATGAAACACAAATTTTTCAGAGCCTGCACAAAAATACTTTTGAACCGCGATCGATTTAAATGTTTTTTTTTTTCCAAGTTGCGCAAATAAAATTCTAGTTTCAAAACGATAATTTGAAGGCGGGAATTAATGGAAAATAAAAATAATTTTTCCGAATGATTTCTCACCTCTACGTAAATCCATTTCGTCCATCTCGGCATTATTTATTTTGTTGAGTTCTTTACGAAAATTTTTCGTTATTCTTTTCCGTATGTAATCAGCTTCGATGTCTTGTTTAGTCCTCGGTATACGAAATCTTATGCAACAGCATAGTGCAATTATAATTGCAAGAATAATTGAGAGAACTATTCCGGCCAATTGCCATACTCGGAAACCAGCGAGAGTCTCGTCCTCGAGCCATTCCTCGACACCTTCTTCGACGCAATCTCCAGGACTTATCGCAACTTCGTCGGGCGAGCAGGGATACAGGGAGGAAGAAGAACTTGCAATTGTGCTCGTGTTATTCATTTTCCTCATTCTTTTCTTTCAGCACATTTTTTTTTTTTCTTTCTCTCTTAATAAAAAATCTCGAACTGTCGGAATTGAAGATAAATTTCATGAAAATGAATTTCTGTAAAACGGAGAGCACTATTCCCCAAGACTGTTCAACTTGGACTGTGGCGAAATGTGGCAAAAATAAAAAATGGGGGAAGAAAAAAAAAAAAGAAACATTATGATTCCTCTTCCCAATAATAGGAACAAACAGGGTGTCAGAGGGCAAAGGTGTGGCGGCTTCGACTATAATGAAATACTCTCTCGGATCACACTCCGCTCTCTCTGGCACACCCAATTCTACACCCTCTTATCTGATTGACCTAGCGTGCTATCGTTCAACTCAAATAAAAAATATCGATGGATCGCCATCATTCTATACGTGTAAATTTTTGAATTTTTTCCCAACTTTCATCGACCAAGGAGTTACCTATATGTCCAACACTTTCAAACCACTCGATATTTTTTTGTTTTTTCGTTTTTTTTTTCTTTGTCGTGTCACATTCTTGATACAATACTTTTCACAAAGCAGTCGCGACGGAATTCGATAGCTAACGAACCAGGGGTTATCCCGGAATAAAAATGCACGCATTGGTATTAAAAATGACTGCAATTTTTTCTCAAATTGCAGTTTGCCACAACACTGTTAAATGTATATTATATTGGTTGTATTTTGGTGTTACTAGACTTGGAAGAAAATTACTCAAAATTCAAGGTAATTGCTTTCTCATTCCTGGTAATTATTACGATTATTCTCCCTGAGAGAGTTGTTGGTTTGAAATTTTGGCAATCGACGCGCGGAAAAAAGGATAAAGATACTATTATATCTTCACGTACGAAATATATACTATAATGAATAAAAACCTTTCTCCAGTAGCAATCAGCTTTTTCAATTTTTATTATCTTATACATTAGGTAAAGATTGAAAATAAAAATACTCCTTTGTTACAAAAACAATATTCTATGGTTCGTGGCTATGCTCGTAAAATCACGTTATTATTTCAATTATTAACAAACTCCAATAAATTTTTTGTTATCGTCTTCTCGATCGGTAATTATTATTCATTTACGTTCTCGTTTTTTAATTTTATTTTTGGTAATATGTGTGCGAGTGTCCGTGTTGTTTTTCGTGTTATTTAATTACAAATATACCGACGATTCAGAATGATGCAACGATTCATGCGTTTCAATGCGATACAGGATTTTGGAAGCTACCTCATAATTTTTTAGGGATACTTTGGGGATTTTGAAATTCTTTATAACTCTTTCAATTATATTTTTCGTTGTTATATTTCCAGAATGGGCAGTGAACCCGGTAAATTTCTCATATCTAAGCTTTACGATTATTTACTTTTTTTTTTTCTTTTTCATGAAAATTCAGGGAAGAAAACTTTTCAATTTATTGATCAATTCTTTATCCAGTGTTATCTTAACGATAGACTGGCGGACATCGGCGATTCTCGAAGAACAAGAAAACAAACTTTCCGCAATTCTGAAATGTGCTACGAACAAACGCTTTTAATGAATGAAATACTACAGTTTTCCTTCTTTCGTATTTTCAATAATCCTTCTGTTTTCTGGCACATATGGTTCAGCCTCAGTATTGTGTGACTTTTAACCGTATCTACGACTATATAATCGTAATATACTTATTACGATAAACCCCTTCTTGACCCCATCTAAAATGTACATTACAATAAAAAATAAATTGTTTAACGATTTTGCGATATACTCTTGCGAATAAACACTGAATGGCTGAGCTCTCCCTCGTCCCAAATGGATTATTTTTTTTTGTTTTTTTCATTACTATTTTTCAAAAAACGTAACAGTGCACCGGTAAATGTGAAATAAATCTTCGGAATTATATTGTAACGTGAAAATTCGTTGAAAATATAGCGAAATGACCAGCGATGATTTTGTTCAAATCTACATTTTACTATTCAATCGTTATAAATGAATGTAAAAAATTGTTTGGAACAATTTTGACGCTTCGGTGATAGATATTTATTGCAGAGAACAATATTTTAGGATAAATAACACGTACATTCCTGTTAACCACTCGAGTTTCATCAAAAATCCAGTGCTACACTCAATCATTTACAGAAAATCTAATAAAATTCAGCCAATTTGAGGGAAAATTCATTTTTATACGAATATTCAAACTCATCTTTTCATTTTTTTCTAATTCTCTTTCATACTTTTTCTGAAGGCGTCGTTCGAAAAACTGATGACATTGAATTATTTCACATCAATCCGCAAATTTCCGATTTTTTTATCATTTTCCAAAGCGCTTGATAAAAAGAAAAAAAAAACCTGAAAAAAAATCCGTCCGAGAGTATTCGGTACAAATGGATACGTTGAAAATTTTTCAAATTACTGTCCAAATTGCCTATCATGATGCTATTGGCCGAAAAACATGCGTCATATCTTGCGCCATCCTCAAGGAGGATTCCATTTTTTAGAACAATAACGTAAAAGGAATTTATCTTACTGGCACGATGAACGCGTCATTTAAACCCTGTATTTCGTAACCGATGGACGTTACTTTCATCTTTGAAAAATTGGGCCAACGTTACGTCGGTATATTGTCCCCGAAATACCCAAAATATTGAGTGGCTGATAACGATAAAACGAGATGGAGATAAAGAACAAAATGTATGTATTCTCATCTCGTTATAAACGGACAAAATCGTGACCTGTATCGCTGAAAGTTATGAATGCCGATTTTTTCTCCTTTTAATGAGTTTTTGTTTAAGTTTGTTTTTATTTTGAGAGAGAGAGAGAGAGAGATAAAGTTAAATTCTTAGTTCGCTAATCCTATGAGCCACGGGTCCATCCTTATTCTTCTTCTTCTTCTTCTTCTTCCGTTTTGTAGAATCGTGATTAACGCTAGACAATGTTTTTTTTTTTTTACAAACGCCTCCAGCGTTGTCAAACTTATTTCATTCCCTACCGAAATTTGTTCCTGTTGTTATTTATCTCTTCGCCGAACCTTTGATTGATTTTTTATCGCAATCGTTCACGTTGCGTCGCTCATTCTTTTCTGATGAATGTCCGTCCTCTGGAAAACAATGAATTTATCGTAATTATTTGCTTATATAATTTGTACTTTGCCGGTTAAAAAAAAAGATGGCTGAACTATTTATTTTTTCGAATATTTTTTATCCGATGCGATCCAGTTGTGAGTGAAAGCCCTCTTGGAACAATTAAATTCCAATAACCACTTACGTAATTGTCTTTTTTTCCACGTTCTTCGACTGAGAACGAGCCCGATTGAGAACCTTGAGAAAATCGCTCGTTTTAGTTCGCATCCTCGAGTGAATATAAACCTTACTCGACTTGATGTGATAATGCAAGTAATTTCTGAACATGTGAATCAGATCGATCGTATTGTCGCGGGCTTCCTTGCTCGTGTGTCGTGGAAACAAAACTGTCGAAACAAAAAACAACACTTTTATAAATTTAATCATTGGTTGATGAACATTTTTCGGTCATCGATAAATTTTGTAAATTTAACTTTTAACATTGAAGCAAAAACGTCATTTGTCTACTAAATTTCGTGTTGATTTCTAATTGGAAAAAAAAAAAAGAAAACAAGAAAATCGTACCGAATGTTATGTAACCGATACTTTCGCCAACTGCGGCATCACAATCTTGAAGTTCCAACGGAGGTTCTCGATGATTGAATAAAACCTGAGGCGCCGTGTGGCTGGCTCTTCTCCCTTCTTTGAGCTCCTGGAGAAACATCTTACCGATTACCATGTCATCTTCGTCTTTGAATATTGTGCTGAATACGACTGTCACTCGATCGCTCTTGGCTTCGACATACCTAAAGAAGGGAGAAAAAAAAAAAAAACGAAAAAATTGTAATTATCGAAAATGATTCATATTTTCTTCATTTTTTGTTTCCCTCAAATCATCCATTTTGATTAATTTGAATTTGAGATGAAAATTAATTGCAGCAATGTTCTTACATCGTTTCCTGATCTCGATAATGTATCACCGCTCTCTTTGGACATAGCGAACTCTCTTCGGGTGAATCGAAATATTTTTCTTGATAGTCGAAGTATTTTTCGAATACGCTGGCGAAACAGTGCCTTTTCAAGAGGCTCACTTTTTTTACCAGCAACTCCCAGTCTTCTGGTAAATTCTCGAGGTCTATTTGCACCGAAACATCCCATCCTGCGAAAATAAATACGATTTTTCATAATTTAGCGTCAGGCCGCTACCGCGTCTCTCGATTATCGGAATCTTTTTTTTTTTTAACGTGGATATCGATAATATAATCATAATAATTACCAGGTTCTGGAGCTACCACATACGGGCCGTATTCTCTTTTTACCAAATCGTCAGCTCCATGTTCTTGGAGTTGCTTGTAAAATTTGAGCATAGTACTTATCTGTGAAACAAAAACAATACAAAGTTCAGGAAGCTCCTTATTTTACATTAAATTCAAACGATCAACGCTGGATTTTCATATCCCCTTACCCTAAGTTTTGACTTGTCGCCATTGGGGTTTGAGATGTGAAACAGAACGCCGTCAAAGTCAGCTATCATAATATCCGTCGATTCAGGTTTGTGTCTGGAAAAAAAAACAAAAATTATTTCAAGTTTTCAAAAAATTAAAGTCAACTAAAAAAAAGAACAACTAGTGCTCATAAGTGTTAGGGCCAAAATGTACATTTTTCATGCGACTCGATAGAAAGAAAGTATGGACAGCGATATGGGTTATTTCAACCAAATGGTTCGCCAGGATAGCCCAATTTATGTCATTTTGTCGTTTATTACCCGAGAAAGCATCAATTTTTTTTTATAGAATAAATATCTACCCTCTCTCTTTCAACTGTCTATTATAGGGGGGGAGAAGAGAGAGAGAGAGAGAGCAAGTGACTCATCAATGTCTAGTACAAACTTATAATACCGGGAACGTGACATTTTGAAAGTGTATCGGTCAAAGAAGCATTATTGAAAGTTTCTTTCTTATGAAGAGGACAAGATGTTTTCCTTCTTTTAAGAATATCCATGATCTTGTAAATAAAAATATTAGAGATGTGAAAAATTGACACGTAGACTTTTATTTGAAAACAATCATGTGTACCAGCATTTTGGTTGAATTTAAGTTTTGGAAACTGAAAAAGAAGGTTTATATTCGTATTTTTAGATACAAAATTGGATTTACGGTTGCAGATCTGCTTGCATCACCAAGCAGGAGGCATTTTTTCCAAGTTTTCTATGGCCCTAACCAGCAAAAACTCGGTAAAAATATAGCCGCAGTTTCATTTGGCTCTCGTGCAAATGCAATACAGTAGGACATTAGGAGAAGGGTCTCGCTCGCTGTAACAGGAAAAGTAAAGCGAGGGGAAAAGTGGGATTAAAGTGGGGGAAAGGGCATGTAAAAACCCAATAGGATATGAACAGGAACTATTAGAATGAAAAAATAAATAAAATAAATCGGCGTTCGCCGATCGAATGCCTATCGGCGATGCACAAAAATTTGTTTAGATCGAACGAGGACCGGTTGGCAGAATATTTAAAATAACACAGTCGTGTCTCTAGATGAGATCCGAATTGATTTGAATATTTCATTGGATATGAGACTCAGTTCAATATCGCTTGGACTTTTCATGAACATGCAAAGTTATCGATACACAAACGGTTTTTTATACAAACAGAACGTTTAGAGAGATTGTACGGACAAAAACGGTAAAACATTTGTCTAAATTGAAAAACTGTCGCGAAAAACAGTGCGAAAAGAAATTTCCTCGATTTTCATCGACATGAATTTCAAAATAATGAAAGAAACAAGGGAATTTGCGGATGCAAGAGATTTTTGTAGTGAGGTTAAAAAGTTCGAGGATGCATGGTGAGTTATTCATTCCGGTTAGATACTCGTAATTTTTTGATGTTGTACAGAGAAAGGGAGGGTGAACGATACATCAAGGGGTGCAGAAGAATCATGATGAGTTATGCGAAAATAATAGTAATCGAATGTTGGAAGCGGACACCGCCCTAAGGCGAGCTTCAAAATCATATCCGCTGTTTTTGACCTTTATTCTCGTACGTGAAGAAGGAATTTAAGGTAACTAAATTTGAGACAAGAACCAAGAGAAAAACGGGGGCCCCGTCTATAACGCACAGAGAGAAAGGGGGATGGAGAATATTTCGTATATTGAAAACTTACCCCGACAAGGCATTTTTTATTTTGGTTTGTAACGCTTCTTCTAGTATCCTATTGTTTATCTCAAGGAGAATCATTATGTCTAAAAGTATTTATTATAATAGAGATATATATTATAATATACAATTATTAACAATTATCTACTGATTGCTGTCACCATCAAGACTGTGACTAATTTTTTGTCTCTTTTATTCAACTTCTTTTTTTCCCCTACTGTTATCACCCACACACACACACACACGCACCGCAAACACGACCGCTCACTGATAATGCAGTGGAGTATTCACGAAAACGGAACAGCAGCTTCGCGAGGGAGGATGTAGTACGAAATTCGTGTACGCATACGAAAATCTATACATTTATATATCTATATTCTTGACACACATTTACGAGACAACCATAGAGAGTGTTCAGTTTCCCGTGGTGGTAGATAGATAGTTTTGTGGTAGATCGCAGCAGATACCGTTTTCCGTGTGGAGAGACTCGTTTCTCACTACATCACAACTCACAACACTTTTCACCCATCTACATCACATCGCTTAACCGATGACCAAACGAGAAAGAATCGCTGAACTAAAAGTATACTGCGGAATACTGGAAGAAGGAGCGCTGAGTGCGACGAGAGGTCGAGAGAGAGAGAGAGAGAGATAGTCGCCGGGGTGAAAGCCTATCTCTCTCGCACACCCTACAGTCGTTGTCAAAAATACATATAAGAAATTTGACAGCACGGTCGTACCGTGTTTGACGGTTTTCCCCGGTGCGCGCAAAAAAAAGTTTTGTCATAAACTTTTCTGTGGACTGTACTCACTACTTGTGGCGGTGGGGGCGATAGAAAGAGACAGACTTTCACCCGAAAACAAGGACAGAACTAGCGTTCTTGGTCCACCGGGTAGCCTGTGCTTTTCTTATGGCAGGGCTCCTCCGGTATACTTTTTAGTCCAGTGGAAAGAATCTGACCAAAAATACATAGATAGAGTCAGAGTCGGTAACGGTTGGTCGTCGCGCCATAACCCCCACGACGCAAGTCTTCATTTTTGTCGGACAAACCTGTTTAATACATATTTAATAATAATTCTCATTCAATAAATAATCATTCAATTATTTATCTGATGAAATCTCTATGTATATGCTGGACCATCCCGACGACGACGACGACGAACCTCCGCAATCTCCACATCTCGCACGATCGCAGCGCCTTTGGGGAAATTGCTTAAACCGGAAGCCAATATTTTAGTGAAAAATCTTTATTTCCGATTCGAGCGTTCCAAAACTCTGCGGCCGAGACGCCACGCACAAGTGCGACGACGACATTTTTATTTTCTCTCCGACAGAGTGCACCGATTCTTCATCCCGTATTCCTCTTGGCGTAGTGCTGCGATAGAAAACCGGCGGTGAATGCGCACGAAAGCCTTCAGCAAAAATTATTAAAAGAAAAAATAAAATTAAAATAATTATTTTTTCCGAGTCAAGGAGCAGTCTACGATTTCTTATCGCGACGCCTCGGTGAGTTTTTATCCAAGTGTTGTTTTATTCCTCGATTATCGAGTCTAATTTTTTTGTCTCATTCATTTCTCGACAATGCTTCAATAGAAAGACAAATTACGATCGGAGAATTGAAATATTGTCTTCTAAAAAGACCTCGTTATCTCGCTACATCCTCCTCTTTTAGCTTGCTATATTGATTTTTGTAATGGATGCCCAGAATAAGAAACTTGGCTGAAAACCAAGACCATTTGTGTATCGTGGAAAACCTGCTAGTATTTTCATGCGCAATTTTATTTTTTTTATTTTTTTTTTCCAATTTTTTCTACAGAACAGTAAATAATCGCAATTTTTTTTTTTATTACAATTGGAATTCTTCGTTACGTCGCATGTAAGGCTCCGCATTTGCTGAATGCATTATTTCTCGCGCAAACGCGTCAATTTTTCGTGTACCCTCCACCCTATACAGATATATGTTGTGTATATATATTCACGATAATGCGCAACTCGGTCATTGACCGATCGGAAAAATGATAATTATTTTCGTTATTTAGCAAGCATCGAAGCTGCGAAATCCATCGTTGAATGATAATTCGCGTGTAAGCAGAACAATCTAATAAAAATATTCATGCACATTACTGGAGAATCAAATATCAAATAGGCATATGTTTCTGACCTGGCATGGAAAATCAATGATTCGAATGGAATTAATAATACGTGGACAAATAGCATTGTAAAATGATTATCTTCTCCGAATGATAAAAAAATAATACGCTTTTTCGTTCAGTGAAAAAATTCAATTGTTCTTGTTACAAATGAACTTGTGGCATTTTTTTCTCAAATACTATATAAATATGCAGTTTATTGTTTGTCCTTTTATCAATTTTCAAAACTTTATGTTATACTCAATATGGATCGCGGTCATAATAATAACCATAAGCAGTTACAACTTCTCTTCGAGTTCAAACAACAAAAAATGTAGCTATAAATGTTTATGGTCCGAGAACCATCCATCCTGTTTGAACTGCGAAGGAACAATTTGTTGAACCGTATAAAACTTTCAAGTTTCTTGTTAAATTCAAAATCAGAACTTGCAAAAGTAATAATTGAAATGCCAAGTAGTTTTCATGTCATAGAAAGTGATTCGACTCGTGTTCAAAATGATGGTGTTTTGTTATATAATCTTGTCTCGTATCAATAATTCAAGGTTGTTCGATAAAGGCTGAATCAAAGATTAACTCTCGTTACAGCTTATTGACAATCAATTTTAATTGACTCGAGTATGAGTTCTCGAGGTAGAGGATTCAGCTCGAGGGGCAACAGCTCGTACAGGGGAAACAGAGGAGGCGGCGGTGGTGGCGGCGATTGGGGAAGCGGCGGAAACAGCGGAGGCAGTATGAATCGAGGTGGATATTCTTCTTCCAGAGGCAGTCGTTTCAAGTATTCAACAACTAGTTATGATTCTCGCAATAAATATGGGTCTGGTAAGATTCTTTCATGTTGGATATTTATTTTTGTTTCTCTTTTATTTTTTTTTTTTTTTTTCTTTCCTTCAAGTTTTTACTTTGTCAGTCGATCGTCGATAGGAATTGCTTTGAGCTAAGGTTTTTCGTTCGAGTCTGGGACAAGGAAAATTTTTTCTGCGTCCGGAGCACCTAGAATGCTGTAAATTAAAAAAAGAAGTTATAGAAAAACTACTCTGAAACCAATCATTTCGTATTCATTCTTCATTGAGATGGATTTTCACGAATTTTTTGCGTCGACCGATTGAATTTATATTGTTATTCGAATGAATAGTAAATAATTGATATAAAATAATTTTCATGTTACTTCGACCACAGTCGGAGGCTCTGAAAAATATTCAAGCAGAGGAGGTCGTGGCGGAGATCACTCCAATAGTTACAAGCGTCCACGTGTAAGCGAGCGATGAAAAATAAGAAATTCATGAAAACTCACGAATTTCTTGCAAGAATTATTTTGCATTCTTTTTTGTTTTTCCGTAGGACTCTTACTCGACACGAGAAGATCATAGATCGTCGAGCGAGTCGAATCGCAAGAGGATCCGAAGCGACTCTTATCAGGTATGTTTTTTCTCACTTGGCGTCGTTACCTCGAACGGCATCCTCTCTGGAAACGAGAGAGTCGTTTGAACGAGTCACGAAAACAAAAATGCACATTTTTATCTCTCGCGGTACACGCTGCCATAAAAAATACACAGGTTCTGTTCTAATCTCAATGACGAATCGACTATTTCTCACTTGTTTACGATAGCATTTTTTCAATATTGCAGATGAGTTTTTTTTTTTTTTTTTTTTTATTTATTATTTAAGGTCGGGTAAATATGACTGATTTACAAAAGATTCTGATGGCAATTATTTTATGAATCAACAATTCAGAATCCCACTCATTTCTCAAATCGCAATAATGATTCTTTCGTTGTATTATAATTTAGTATTCGGCGAGTTGATTTATTCGTCTTGTGTTTTGAAAATTTTTTAACATAAAAAATTGACATTTCGTTCGAAGCTCAAGTATTTCATTGCGATGTTTGATACTTTGACTGTGTGATATGACATATACATATTTTCGATTCATTTTCTTACCGCTCGAGATCAAAGCCGCATGAATGATATCAATGATCGTTTGAAAAAATTGGTCATATTTCCTTGTTCTTGGATTCAGAATTGAAAGTTTCATAGTGCGCAGGATACTGAAAAAAAATAGAGTTGATAGAAAAGAACAGTACTAGCACGAATCACGCGCGATATTCACGCACATTTAAAGTCACGTTCCATAAATCAAGCAATGATTTTTTTTTTTTTTTTTTTTTTTTTCCGTTGAGTCTTATAAAATCGCGCAAGCTACAAAACGCGATCGCAGTAATGATTTGTAGAACAAGAAAAAATTCATAAGTTGTCATGCTTTCCCTTTCAAGCTACGAGCCGACGGCCTCTTGAGAATCGATTCTTTTTGCATTGGGACATGAACGTCAGAATGACGCAATAATGAATATATATAACAAAGTTAATAACAATAAAATATATAAATCGATAAAAAAAAATCTTCGCAAAATTGAGGGGCGAAGGTCTAGGAGAACGATGATTTATCGCGATGAACTGACCAGTAACAGCTCTTTCTTATCGAGCATGATCTCGTAGAAATTCCGAAGCACAAGTATCGAAAAAAAAACACCGTATATCTCGTCTCTAAATTATTCCTGTCGTAAGCTGCGATAACGAAAAGCACACACACACGAAAAATCCCTTGATTCACGACGACCAATCTCCCTTTCTCAAACCCTTTTCTCGTTGAGGTCAACAACGCATGAGAAATCAAAGCATTAATAAAAAAAAAAAAAAAAAAAAAAAAAAAAAAACACTAGTTCGAGGCTCTAATAAAATATTTCGAGGCATTTTTTACGTTAGAAAAAAAAAAAAAAAAAAAAATCACAAGAGAAGAAGGCATATGTGAGATGTACAAAAGAATCTCTCTCTCTCGACCGAGCAAACGATCAGTGGCAAACGGAATCAGGGCAAAGAAAGCAAAAACAGAAATAAGACATTTTTTACCGAGAAAACGATTAATAAAATAACGAAAGCAAAATATTCCGAAGAAATTGCTTGAAACTCTCGTTCGCAAGTAGATGTATATTTTTGCGTGTTCGGATGCTTCGAGAGCCGAGAGCGCGATAGTGTGTAACCGGTGAAGCTCAAAGAGCGCGTCTAAGAGTTTTAAAAAACTTCCTAAACGACGACGGTACGCCGCTAAAAAGGAAGAGAACTCTGCTACAAGAGGCTCGAAGAAATATAAATTATGGACGAAATAAAAAAAGAGACAGAGTGAGAGGTGAGAGGAGAGAAAGAGGAGGAACACCACCGGATACATAATGAAATAAATACGACACAGAGTTGGTGGAGAGAGAGCTAGACTTAAAAAAGCAGAGTAGCGGGAGATACGACTGAATCGGATTTGAATAAAGACTCAAGAGTGAGAATAAAGGGAAATTGAAAGAAAGGTCGTCGGGAGAGGGAGAGGGAGATAAAGATTGGAAAGAGTGAGAGAATGAGGGGAAAAAAGGCGAGGAAAAAAAGTTAAATTTGATTTAGCAGGGAGGAGGTAGCGGAGGCGGTGGTTCCCAGAGGTATTCGTCGTCGTACGGTGGTTCATCGACATCCGCCCAATACGACGACAATAAAAGATCATCGTCGTCGGCGGTATACGAAGACAAGAGGCAGAGCGACCGTGGCTCGTATCATCGGGGCGACGAGCGTCATTCGGCATCGAGGAATTACGCGCCTCCACCACCACCGCCGCCGCGTATAAGCGACATGGCGCCGCCATCAACTAGATACGGTACAACGAGCAGAGGTAGAATATCCCACGGTAACACGAGTTTTCGTGGTCGCATATCATCGCGCGGTGGCCGCGGATTTCATCGTGTTGGAACACGGACATCGGATTCGTTGATGACTCGCAAGCGTACCCTGACCTCGCTCGACTATAGGCGCAAGATGCTTGGTTCGCGTTCGCGCGACTACATTCAACGGGTTCGCATGACCACGACAAAATTGCGCAGGAGGTAAATAATTAGAAAAACTTAAGAAGTAAAAAAACGACCGCCAAACAAAAACAAAAAAAAAACCGAACAACAAAAACAGTAAAGAAAAATATTTAAAAAATCAATAAAAATAATAATTTAAGAAAAAAAAAAAAAAAACGAAAACAAAACACATTGAAAAAACGAGAAAGTACAGATCGTGATTGAGTAAGCAAGCAAAATAAAAATGAACGAAAACAAATAAGATTCCCGCGATGCGTAGAAAAAAAAAAAAAAAACAAGTTTTAAAAACATGATAGAGAAACAATCGAAAAAAAAACAACTCCTAATAGCCAGCTCGTCGATCGTAAAAGCGCGTAGCTCGCAACGTCGATGACCTGAGCATCAAAAGACGCCCCTGTATATGCGTACTTTGAATAGTCAAAAACTAAACAAACAAAAAAACTCACAAAAACAGAGTCTAATAGGAAAAAAATGTTATATATATGCATGTGTATATCTCTATGTATATATGTATATATATAGAAGAGAACTGTATACAAAATGAAAAAAAAAAAAAAGAAGAAAAGCGATTGAATCGGAAAACCTTTTAAAAAAAAGCCACTGCCGAGAGGCAAAAGCTCTTGAAAAACAGGTTGCTCCGTGGAAAAAAAAAAAAAAAAAAAAAAAAAAAAACTCCACAGTGAGAAGGATTCATACATTTTACTCGCTCCGATCATTAACGTATCCTCGTAATGCGTTAGCGACAAAAAAATGTTCAACGGAATCATAGAGAGAAAAAAACAAAATATGAAATTATATTAAAAAGCATCAAAGTATCCCTCTCAAACACGAGCATTTGTACTTTCCGAAGTCGTAACTTGTTATTGCGATTCTACAATGAATATCATAGAGGACGTATTTCTGTAATTTATATATAAAAATATTACATATATACAAAAGAAGTGCACGTGTACGCGGGCGTGCGAAGTCACGAGAACACGTGTGATGCGGTACAGAAAAAAATGTGAAAACGTTCACGAGTTAGAGAAAACTAAACAAAAAGATGACTCGTATTTTTTATTGCGATAAACGGAAAATCTTGATGATATCGCGGATCTTTAAATTGGTACAAATCGTTCGACAGAGAATTTGGCCTGACGATTGTACGATGAAAAGAAATGTTTAGAAAAAAAGATAACAAATATATATCCACGGTTGACGATGATGATGACTATGACGATGATACGATGATCATGATGATAATACAATAATGATGATAGTAACTGGAAAATGAGCCAAAAAATAAAAAATACAAACAAACACGCCGAGCCAAAATAATGTATGTCAAAAAACATAAATTGCTGTGCCGCTAGCGGTGCTACAACTAGGCTGACCAGAAGTAAAAAGGAACCCGGGACAGGATCCAGCGTTAAGGACAAGGATAGAGAGATGGCCAAGGCTATTAACGCTGAGTTTTCCGATGATGATAAGGACGAAGACGTCGACAGCAATTGGGGAGAGGACGAAAAGGTAATTCCCCCAATGTATCGAAAATTGTACAATTTTTTTTTTTTTTTTTTTTTTTTTTTTTTGTTCCTCTTTAATAATTATAGCAGCACACTTTGCCGATATTGCGGATGCATTTCTCGACAAGAATCGAAAAGCTGTTTTTCATACAAATTTTGGTAGCTCAAGCAAAAAGTAGTATTAACACTTCAATTATTCTTGTAATTGAAGCCTCACGAGGATGACGATGAGGAAGTTAGTACGGAGAAGAAAGTTAAGGAGGTGAAGAGGAAGAAGGAAAAACAGGAGAATATCAAGATCGAAGACGAGGAGAAGGAAGAGGATGGAAAAGGAGCCGAAGAGGATGACAAACAAGAGGTAAGTTTGTGTGAATTGTAATAATGATTAATGGTAGAATCTTTTCGGGAGAACTGCAGTTCGTATATTGCTTTTGAAAAATGACGAGCTAAGATTCCCAAAAGTCTTTGTAATTGGATGGAAAAATTCATTTTTTTTCCTGTCTAATTTATGAAAACAGCTGAGAAAACAATTTTTCTTTTAATATTCCTTCAGTGTATGAGGTTTTTTATTTCAAGATCTGTGTTCGAGAGTTATAAATTACTGGAACACGACAGGACGTGGTTAAAATAAAAATTCGAGAGCATCATCGTTCCTTTAGCTTCTGAAAAAAGAAAAAAAAATTATGAAAAAGTTCTACATTATTCTGGGATATGTTTCATAAATTCTAGGAATTATACTACATTTTTTTTTTTTTTTTTTTTTTTTTTTTTTTTTTTTTTTTCAATTCAATCGGATTTAAGGAGGTTGGCTACACACAACAATGTTGCCATGTTAAAAGCATAGGAAAATTCGAAATGATTAGAATTTAATGAAATTTGGTGAGCATATTCTTTTGGATTAAATACGAATATAGAAATTTTTTAAGATTTTTCTTGTACATAATTTTCGAGTAATTCAACACCAGAGTTTACATCCGTAAGCATAGGATTCTGATATATAATATGTAAACTCCAATTATTCGACAACTATGTAGACGAAAAATTTGAAAAAATTTGTGTCATTGCATTTGATGCTAAAGAATGTTATCACTAAATTTTATTAAATTCTTATCATATTGTCGTATGTAGCCACCCTCCTTAGAAAAAAAAATTTTTTTGACAAAGAGCTCAATGAAATTACAATTTTTCTCTTTAGAATCGAAAAATGATTCTAATTGATTCGGATTGATGAAAAATAGGCAAAAGATCTGACAAAATTTCGAAAACAACTATCGTGTGGCAGGTTTCCGATCAGTCGTTTTTACGGATACGGGATTTTAATGGATGTTATGATTGAATTTGTAAAGGAGGACGATGACGAGGCTGAGGACGGTGAAAATTCAAAAGGAGAACGAGCTACAGGATCTGGAGAATTGCCAAGTCGTCGTGACGGCAAACGTTTCATAAAGCTGAATTGTCCTCACTGCTCACATCGCAGTGTGACTTTCAAGGAATATTCACTGCACCTTTATTCGGGACGTCACAATTCAGCGATGAGGCGAATCGCAGCTCGTCATAAAGCTACGTTAGCGCGTATGCGCGTCGTCCAAAGACAAGAGCAAAGACGCGTCGAAGTTCGTGACGCTTCTCGGGGAACATTGCCCTCGATAACGATGTTTTGTCCCATCTGTAAATTGAATTATCGCTCGTTGAAAGCGATGCATCATTTGTCCGAATCGCATCGACAAATGAAGCGTTTTTTAACACCATTCTGCCGAGTTTGCCGCATACAATTTCGATCGCCAATGCTTTTCGAAAGTCACGTATGTTCTCTCGACCACATCAAGGTAAAAATTCGATGAAAACTTTAAGAATTTCATTTTTTTTTTGTACTTTCAGTGATTTTAACTATTCTCAAAATTTTGTCAAATTTTTCGTTGACTACTCTTCAATTTAGAATAATAACAAACATCACGCGATTCCCTAAGCTTTTTGAAATGAAGTATTGAAATTCCTGGATTCCAGAATATTTCTTGTACGTTCGGGAATTTCACTATGCATTATTCAATTGTATACAACATTTTTTCACATTTACGGAATATATACTCGGAAAATCTAGAATTTTGCAAAGAATATCCAATTTGTATTGTTTTTTTTTTTTTTTTTTTTTTTTTTTTCTCAACTTGGTCCATTAATCTTAAAAATTTCTTCATATTCTGAAAGTATGCTTCCAAATGTTGTAGAATCTGTCACTGTATCCGGTCCCTTTGAGAAATTCCTTCAAATTTATCATTTTCGAACAACCATCATATTATCACACAGCAACTCAGTGCCCCTATGCGATTTGTTCGAGATGTTTCTGCTTTTACAAGTTACAAGTCTTTGCTTTTTCTTATCAAGTAAGAGTCTAACTCTCTCTCTCTCTTTCGCTAAACGGAGCTGGACAATAATTGAGCCGATAGCAGTTAATTGAAAACTTGACTGGTTTTGCCAGAAAAACGCGGCTTTTCACACACTCTGTTAAATTCAATATGTAATATTAGCCCTCAATGATAGATAAAAATATGAAGAAAATTTGATCGAGTTCCGATGTTTTTGCGATATCGTATTTCGAGAACGGAATGGTGGTAGCTTTTCGCGATCCAGTGAAAATATTTTTCTCGCGATAAATGTGAGAAATAGAGTATTTTTTCGGGACCATGTTCGCTTTGGCTGGCGAGGAGAAAATCTCAATTTTTTAGTGGCGGCCATTAGAAGAAAATGTAATTATGATTGTCGAAATATTGACCGTTTAATCGGCAATTTAGCGCAAGAGCATGGCAGACGAACGGCTGACAACCCGCAATGGAGAAGCCGAAGGAGATTCAAGTGCCCCGGAAGAGGACGACAAAGAAGTGAATCTCGACAATTTTATGACGTTGGACTCGGTCGGTGACGTTGATGGTAGATAAAATATAAAATTTTTCTTTCCCCGCGCGTATATATTTTGTAAACATGGAGCAAGGGATTCGATTGTCAAAATCTCGTGGATGATTAGTCTCTTTTTCTTTTCTTTCGGACATTCCAGCTGAGGAGGAAGACGAAGCTGCGACCTCTGCGACCACCGGTGAGAAAAAAAAGAAGGAGAAGCCCGAAACTACCGAGACGACGACTACGACTCCCACGACAACCATAACAACAACATCCACAAACAGCACTGCCGAACTCGAAAAGAAACCGAAAAACAAACAAATGATCAAAGTTGGCTTGGAATATATAAAACGCGTCGAAGTACAATTTTGCGAATTGTGCAAAGTTTACTTGCCCCGAAACGAAAGCAGTGAGAGGGCTGTGGCATTGCATTGTTCAACGCGAAGTCATCTCAAACGGTAATTTTTCAAGTTATAAGAACACAAATGAAACCGTAATTGAGGAAGTTTTACACGTCTAGTTCCAGCCAAAAATTTGGTTTAGTCAAAATTTTTATCAACTTTTCGCATTCTTATCATCGTCAAAATTCAAAACGATAGCAGTAACAGACGGGAATACGAAATAATATTCAATTGGCTTCCGAATCGACGTGTAAAAAATCCTCAATCTTAAATAATAAAGCATCCAAAGGGAAATAATTATTTCTGAGAGAATTTATGTATTTGACGGTAGATCGGAACTTTCCAGATACGTGAGGGACAACGATGACAAAGCGTTGCGTCGTCAGGCGGAAAGAATCCATTTGCAAACATCTACGACGACTTCGAGTAGCGGGAGCACGACTATCGCGACGGGAACGACCGCGACGCTGAAAGCCGAAACGAAACAGATTGATGGTACGAGCGGGACGAGTGTGAGTACTGGTGGTTCGACTGCGGCGACGATGAATGAGGTAAATAACGGGAATTCGAGTCAAACGAATGAGGAGAAGGTTATAGTTAAGGAGACAAGTGCCGCGAACCCGACACAGCAATCGGTCGATGAGACTAACAAAGTCAACAAAGAGAATAATGTCGAGGAAGAGGACGAAGAAGATGAATTCAGGGGCGATTTGGGGGACAAGTTGTGGGACGACGTTGACAAAGATCTCGGTGATATTTTGCGCGAAGCCGAGCCCGGTACTAAATCGAGCGACGACGAGGATTCGCGGTACGATCGTTTCCGAAATTCTGAAAAAATTTCACAACTCTCTAAGGAGAAAGAAAGGACCGAGGGTAAAGATCCCGAAACTCAGGAAAATTCCACCGGTGTCAGTCCGCCTAAAAAAACCGAGGCTAAAGTCAAGGTAGAAGTTAAAGCCGAAAAATGAACAGATAAAAAGCAGTCGCTAGTATACTAAAAAGAAAAGAAAAAACACGTTCTCTGTTTACAACGATTCCTTGAAAATTTAACGGAAAAAGAAAATCAAGCAACTTTGAGATTAAACAAATTGTGTAGCCTCCGATTAACGTTCCTTCGTACACATAAAGGCCTAAACTCTCGATGCATAACGCTTATTCGCGTTTCTCCATTACGACTATTATTCTTTTTTATTCTCTTCACGTCGGCTCTTTACGAAACGGTCGATTTGTTTTTCTTATTTCATTGACAAACTGTAATTTCAATTTTTCAACAGTAATTAAATACTATAAAACAATTTTTACCGGACGACAAAACGATTTGAAATTTTTTCGATACTAGAAAAATTTGAAACTGCAGTTTATCCGTGATTCCAAAGGTTTGCTTCGTTCGACTAATATAAATTTTTCTTATGAATGGTTCACGCGTACCAGCCAACGGTTGAGTTACAAAATTATTGATTGTTAGACATTCGAGTAAATCTCTAAAAATTCAATTCCATCTTTGCAACATCACAAATCCGATTTCCTGGAAATAATAAATCAGCAGAAAGACTATTGAATCGTTAAAACACAAAATGATCCTCAATTGTGAGGAAAAGAAAAAAATTTGTTTTCGCTAAATCTCGAGCTGACGTAACGACCCGACGAAAGTTTTTTCCCCACAAACTCTGTACTTCTCCGTGTCTGTTGAATCTTGATATTATAAAATATCTGAACCTAAAACATAGGTATTAACTAATAAATAAAAAAGGTCGGTTGAAAAACGATAAATCTAAATTGTTCGAGTGTATTCGCGCGCGTTGGCCCATATTCTCGTGAGAAAAATAAGGACAGCTCTGACATAAAAAAATGTGACGTCCGAGTGATACGAATAATAAGAAAACATCTATTATAAACAATTCGTTGAAAATTTGCGAAAAATAATCGGCGAAATCTGAACGTGAATGATTTTCGAAATAATTGAAATCGTGTTATATTCATTTATCGCGATAGTTCAATTTTCTTCGTGTATTTAAACGGAAAAATACATTAATAAATACTTTCGTCATTTTTTTCTGAGTGTATTTGAGAGAAAATGTTGAACAATATATATTTCAATTATCATTGATGAAATTTTAGTGTAATATGAATTATGCGAAATCGATCAATCCAATATAACGTGTAAATAAAGTGTTTTTTTTTTTTTTTTTTTTTTGTTCCCCCTTTGAATTTCTCGAATGATGTTTGAAAAAGAATATCAAAAGAAAGCTACAAATTAGCGTTTTTTTTTTCTACTTTTATTGTAATTGAACAAATTAATTAATCAATATTGCGATAAACAATTCGATTTAAAAACAGCCGATACACGGGCTATCCCACGATCAATGGAGTAAACTCTCAGAACCAGTATACAGAATAATCCTGTATTGGTTTTTAAACAACCTCTCCGGGAGTTTATTTGGGCTGCGCCGCGCGGGATCCGAATTGTGCTCAAAGGGTACAGCGTAACCTTTGTTACAGCGAGGCGAGTACATACATTCGCGCCATTCGATTTTTTCATCGCTCATGGTGCTGAATCTGTTGGAGATACAGTTAACAATGGTATATCCGATCCAACATTTATCTACGCTCTTACGCGGATCGGTCAACCGACTCCCGCCTTAAATTTTCCAAATTTACATTTTTCGAGCCATGCAGGATAATGCCGAAAATCGGTCGACGTCGACGGAGCATTTTTGTAATAGATCAATCCGGGTGCGTTGATCGTGGGACACCTTAGAACGTGTTGTACTTTTAATATTTTGCGATTGATATTTCACGTTTCGCAAAAACACTCACGAACAATATATCGACTTGACGTTATTATGCCGTTTTATATACGGTATATATAGTGGTTCATTTTTTGTCCCGAAAACTCGTGGACTCCAGCCAGAGTGTAACGGACTGTAACGACGTTCCAATTTATATATCGAGAGAAAAAACAACTATCCATCATCATTTAACATGTAACATGTACCGAATAATAAAGCTTGTAACGAAAAAAAGTTTTTCTTTTTTTTCTCATAGACGTATATCAAAAAAGATTCTGACGTGTTTTAATGCGACGATGCTGCTGCTGCGACCACGTTCAGTGAATTTTATGAACAAATGATGTCCGAATAAAAAACCTCGAAAAAACTTATTCCAACACAAAAATCATATTCTCGCTTCCATTTTATAATTCAAATGTAAACAGATCAATTACGAGAAACCGTTCGTCGTTTTTTCTTACTCGATATCTTTATTTGCAAACGATTTAAGATAAACAACGTGATTACAATAATTTTGCAAGGGATTTAATAACTTTTATCGAATGTGCGAATTATTTAATAGTTTGAACGAATCTGGAAATACGGTGTTTTGAGGTTAACAATGTCAGTTATCGATGCTTCGTTAAGTTCGTGTGTACAAGCCGATGGCCACGATGGTGCAAGTGAGAAGAATGAAAATTTTCGAGAAAATGTTTGTTTTGTTGAGGATAATGATTTCAATGCGGATGAACAAAATTTGGAAGTTGTCCGATGTTTTGTTTGCGATGGCACAGTTCAAGGTCGTCGATATGCACTCGCTACATGCAAAACTCAAAGTTCCCGGACCAGAGTAATCGAAAAATTGGGCGAGCTTGTCGGTGAGAGGTAGAATTTCTTACATTTATATTCCGACGAAATTGACATTTCCTGAATTTTCCGAAGAATTTTTCCCCGCAAAAATTTTAAAAATACAAGTATCGTGTAATTTATAAAGACGTCGAATGCTAATAAAAAGTTGCTTGGCTTTTCATTCGAGAATAAAGTAGAGTAACGGAATGATGAAAAAATTATTCACCGAATAAAAAGACCAGTCGCGGAGAAACTTTGACGCATAACGAAATATTTGTTCCTACTTTCCTTCCAGATACGTTGTGGTTATATCCGAAGACGACATAATATGTCGCAGTTGCGCCAATCTTATAAATGCTCTGGACAGACTACAGTGCGAAATGAGGGGTGTAAAAAACATGATATTAAGATTTTTAGAGCATAAATACTCTCTGGCGGAAGGTGAATTGATTCGCTGCAGCCAAGTTCCGAGATTTGGGCAGCCGCCGCAAATAACTAAGAGCGAAACCACTAAAATGGATTACCATTCGGGGAAAAAAGGTGCAATATCGATGGAAGATCCAAATTGTTTAGCAAAAAGGAGCAAAAGCTCAAACCTTTGGATGCGCTGTGACAAATGTTGTTACACGACGCTCAGCCATGCATTCGGGGCGCATTATGCGAAGCAACAAAACAAGAAGTCGACGCGTTGCTACAAATGCGGTGAACAATTTCCTGCGCTCATCTCGACCGATCATCGCTGCAAACATTCTGTTGAAATGGAAAATTCGGTAGATGGTAAGTCCGGCTGGTTAATCTTTTTTTGTTTCCTTCTCAATATTTCTTTCACAGAGTATACAAATTGCTTTTTTTTTTTTTTTTCTCTTTGCAGAGCCTCGAGCTATCCAAACAGCTCCCTTGGAGATCATCGATCTTGCTGGAACTAATGACGATCCTGACGACGATTCAACGGCAATTCCAGTCGTGTCCGTATCTTCGAGTACCGAGCCCTCGATCTCACCCAAGGAAGAGCAGCAAGTTCAATTCATCGGCTCAGCCAATCAAGGCACGCTCCAGCTTCAAAACTTTCTTGCCAATGGTCAGTTTGACCCTTATTGAAGTTTTATATAATTTATTTAAATTAAAATAAAATTCGTTTAGGTTGAATCTCGATTATGTTCCAGATGAAGCTTTAAAAGACGGCCAGCCGCTATTTATGCGAGTATTACAGCAGCTCGGAGTGAACGAGGAGCTTGGACAAACAAGTTTAATACCAATGATAAATAACGATTTGATGACGGTAAAAATGAAGGAAAACACATCGAAGCAGATGTTGACCTTGGCCGAAGATGGAAGTTTAGAAATGGTTGCGATCGATTGTTGGAACGACGTGAATCAAACCGACTGCGTTTCCGAAGAGGCTTCATAAAATTTTTGAGATCTCGTAACTGAATTTTTCCAAGCAAACCCTGCTGCCGCCCCTACTCAGTTACCGAACTATGCAATAGTACATTACGCCATCAGGAAGAAATAGTTTTTTTTTTGTTTTTTTTTTTTTTTTTTTTTTCTTTTCCCTCCCGTGTAGCCAAACCTCCGCGGAAAATTCGACTTTCGTAAAACGAACAAATGAAACTTTCCTTTTAAATACTACACAAGCGATCCATTTTCAAGAAAGAATAACTCTTTATTTATTCGTCATTGATGATTTTTCTTAGCGGTTCATAAGTGTACGAAAAAACGTGCGCCCAACATCCGGTAATGATTGAAGAAATTTCATTTTCGCTTCAAGCCCCCGTGTTCCAGCGTTTACTAACAATTCCAAGTTTTTCTCCATATCCTTGTGAGCGCTTTTCCACGCTTTATATATCGTTTTGCACAATTCGAATTTGCACGAAGATCCTGGTGAAACGGTGGCCTGTTGAAAATATGGGATCAGTGAGATCAGTGAGCAACTCGTACAACTTACTCTTTTTCCCACTGACGGTGCCTGCCTGCCTGCCTGCCTGCCTGCCTGCCTGCCTGCCTGCCTGCCTGCCAACATTCGCCTCGAAAAGCTACCACGTTTTTTTTTCTTTTTTTTTCTTCGATTTGAAAACTTTTTAAGCTATGCTCACAAAAGATATTTGTTATGAAGGAAATGCAAGATTCAAACAAATAAAACTTTCTTAAATCTTACCTCCACGTTAATTGGAGTTTTCTCCGTTGCAATATTTGGTTCCTCGGAATGACTCGATATTGTTGGTTTTTTTTCAATGTCTTGAGGGCCATTGTCGTTTGAGTAAACGACGTTTAATGCTGGATCGAATTCGTCTCTTGGATCATATACTTTTGGTTTTCCACTCGGCACTAAGTCGTCCGAATTTTCGTCCACGTAATCCTCTTCTCCCATATCGTTTGGTCCATAATCTTTCGGTTTCTTTACCACTATGAATCCACCACCACCATTTTGCTCATCGATCGAGCCCGCAACTTCCTGAATGTATTTATTCAAACGCAATAGTTCAGGCAGAAAAAATTGATTCATTAACACGCAAAGATGCGAAGATTAAAATTTGTCTTGTTGATTTGAAATTCGATAGTACTTGTTCTATGGATTTTCTCAAATTTTCCAAACTAAATCGGGAGCTATAACTAAGGAAACTTTATTTCTTTACATTCAAAATATTGTTGACTACAATATCCTCCAAAATTCTATTCTGATAAAATCAATTGCAATTGCTACAGCATACAGTTTTTATCCATTTGTTTTTCCATCCCATCGAGTTACGTACGTTAATTAGCACTATTCCAATAAATCCAAGTGTCAATAGACGAGCCATCATTATTGAATAATTTTCAGAATACGGCTAATTCTCTTTTCACGCGTACGACACGAGATCAGAGCATTTCAAACTACACATAAGAAACAAATTTTTCGAATTTTATGTGAATTTCTTGTTTGCTATATGCTAGCTATATCTTATTACGTGATGATGTTCGTTCAATTGCGTCAACAGATTTAATCTTTAGACCGACGAATAGAGGATCTTGATAAAAAAAAAAAAAAAAGCATATACAGCTACAGAATATTCCTCGCGTCTTGTTTGAGAAACCTTCGAACGTCGGCTCCGTAGAGATTAAGAAATTGGGAACGATTTGACATATTCATTTTATCAGAATACCGCCCAAAAATTTCTCCACAGATTTGTTTTGTTTTTTTTTTTTTTTTTTTTTTTCTCTTCCAATCCGATCCGTACATTTTCGGATACTCATGCTGAGAAGTACCTAAAAACGATGATTGGCTCACCTCTGAACGTTTTGTAATTGAAAAGGAATGAGAAAACAAAATTATTTCAACAATTTCGGTCGTAACCCAACTTCAATTATACAGTGTTTATTCACGAATCGATTTATCCTTGGTTAGAGGAATCCAAGGGGAAAAAATTATATAAAATATATTCAAGAAAAATTGATCAACATTTCTAGACCGAATGCGCGAACGAATTTAATGGAAAACTAAAAAAAAATAAGTAATTTTTCACTTTGATAAAAACTTGGAGATCCGTCCATTGAAAAACAGATTTCCATAATTACAATTTTCTAAAACATCAACTCGAGTAATTAAATTGAAAGATTAAACGTGAGTGATTTATATCGTGTCTTATAACGAAAGGTCAATTGGATTGTCAAGTTTTTAAATTGAATTCTCATTTTGAGAAGCCGCACCGTTTTTTGACTTGTTGATTTTTTGACGGAATATTTGTTCATCGTTTTGACGAGTTGACGGACGGAAAGGAAAAAAAAAATGTATTTCACGTTCTAGCCACGAGTAGAGTGTCTTCGGCTAAGATTCCTCATCTTCCTTTATACTTGGAATGTTTAACAGATTTATTTTCTTCCCCTCTATCATTTTTCTGTACTTTTCCTTCGCATCGAATTACAGTGAGACTCGTGATGTTTTCTCAGCTATGAGCAAATACGAGTAAGAATAACGATGAGAACTTGGCGAGCCTGTAATGAATATTGTGCCAACTTCATGTTTGATGAACCTGCAATTTATTACGCGTAAGAATAAATAAAACGAGGCGCTTTTTTTATCCCCTAAAAATGACTAAACGATATTGTAGTATTTTTTTTATTAGCACTCGAGCTGCTGATTTACACCGGTCGGAAACGAGTTGACTCGTTCCACCATGATTTATTAGCAGCACCACTCTGGTTGCAATATCCTCGTTCACTTATTAGCTCGTTCTTTGTCACGAGTTATGGAAGAAACTTGCTTTCGAATTAGTACGTTTCGTTAGATAGTTTATTAGTCACTGAAAATTGATGATTATTATTTTGTATTGGAATAATGAAACTGAGTTTGACCGCGGATTCATTTTTGCAACTTGTAGATTATTTGAAGAATCAAGGAAAATCGGCTTTTCAATATGAAAGCTCGTATATGAAAGTTCGAACGACGATTGCAGATGGTGTTGAAAGAGCAAGTGCTTTTTTCCAAGAGTTTCTACATTACGAGAAAAGTCTCGTTCCAACTTGGGAATAATATACGTAAAAACAAAAATTGTTGGTAATCGCGCACAGCCACGAGAAATCTTGGAATTTTTTGAACGAAGGGTTAAATGGTCTTGGCGATAAAAATAATAATAATAATAATAATAATAAATAATTAAACGTACACTTTGATGGGCTTTGAAAAAAAAAAAGAAATCTTTAAGCTTTATTTCGTTTCCTCGAGATATTCGCAAGTCGTACAACGATTCTCAACAATTTTATTCGAGTCTCCTATTTCATAATTCTTTCGCCTGCTTCGACGAACCCATCGGCAACTTTTCGTACAATCTCAGGAATCGATTTCATCAGTCGTAGCTTTTCATCTATTATCGTTTTGCCGGCATCGACCACGGCTTTACTCGCTTTTAGGATAGCATCTTTTTTTTTATGCACGCTATTCGGTACTCGTTCCAAAGCTTTACGGGTAGCTTCATCATGGAAAGCACTTGAAGCTCCTTGTTCCCCTTGTCCAACCGAGTTCTAGAATTTATCTCAATTAATTAGTTCAGAAAAAACTCAATGAAATCCTACTCATCAAAATCATTCCTTTACAATCCATTTCTATTTCCTCTCATCTTTTTTTTTTTTTTTACACTTTTTCAGTCAACACATTGCAATCGTTGAAAATATAAATAATAGCTAATTCGATCATTTTTCCCCAACACGTTGATTCATTTTAATGATTTTTCTATTTTTTTTTCCCACCCAAAATTTCATTCCAAAACATAGAAACGAAAGACTATATTCTTCTCAATAGTCAAATTCGATATATTATTCTGTTTTCAATCGCGCGGGAGTCAATTTTCCTCAGGCAAAAATTCGTAGATATATTCGTGGCTTCTTACACCCGATGGAAAGTTGACCAGTGGATTTTCTGGCAACTGTAAAGGGTTTTATATTTGAAATTATTTTTTTATTTTCCTCTTCAAACGTATTATTATTATTATTTTTTTTTTTTTTTTTCAACAATTTGCTTCAACAATGGTTTCTTAAATTTTTTTCGGGAAAATCACCTTTTCAGAGACTGAATTTTCTTCCGCGCTGGCATCGCCATTCCGGATTTGAACGTGAATATATGTTCCTTTTCTGTTGTTTCTTTTCATGGAAAACTTGTCAGAGCGTTTCTACAGGTTTAAATGACAAGAGATACTCAATGAGCTTTTACGAATATTGTTGTTGTTGTTGTTGTTTTTTTTTTTTCTGTTATCGAGAAATTTTCGCTCGTACTCACTTTGGTACAACTATACGTAATTTCTTCTCCGCTCTCCAGCTGTGGGAAAAAAAATCGATTTTAATCTTGCTTCTGAATTTCACTCTATCCGATTAAAAAACAAAAATTTCTCCCGAATACGTTTTTTTTCCATCAGGTTTTTTATTCTCCGGTAAACTCACCTCTGGCAACGATTTGTCTATTCTATTCCGCATCTGTATATGAGAGAAGAAAATTAAATCCAACTTGGTTCTTACTTCTTTATCGTTATTGAATATGACTTTCATGAATATGGATTATTTATTCAAAAGTATACATATTCACCGCTCTTAGTCTCTTTAAGAAAAGTGCCAGGTCAGCCGCTTCATCATCGTCAATTTCTTCCTTGCTTCTTCTGTGAAGTTTTTTTTCATTTGTCGGTTCTGCCATCGAACTTGGATTCTCGATTCGCATATGTAAAGAAATATTATATAATCATATTGCTTTTCATTGAAAATTATCTGCATATTTCACCGTACAACTCGCAACACAATTTGCGTTCACTGTATTTCTCATTCTTAATCGGTTTCATCATAATTAGTACACATTACTCGCTCTCGCGGTATATATTTTTTCAATATTCACCTTTAAAGAGGGTGTCGTCCCTTTAATCGTAGCTTCGGTCACTTCCTCTTTCCTCTCATTTGCTTTATTCATTTGCACTGCCATTTTGTTCAATATCTCGAGGATATTATTGATGCGTATCTGAAAATACAAAATGTCAAATTATACTACAAAATAGGCTACGTGCTTTTTCTATTTAATCGATACGGCTTTGGCGTGTACTTACGTTTATAGAGTAATCTCGATCGGTCTTGACCACCTATCACCAACAACAAGTATCGCATTATAATATGATACATCATTGCTTCTTTCTATTCGATAATTATCATATGAATTTTCATTATTATAAATAATCTGTCAAGTTTTTACATACGAATGCATTTTTTTTCGAATGCAATTATAATTAATTCAATGACATAACTTTAATTGTTAATGACGGAAACAATTTTTTTTTTTTTTTTTTTTTTTTTTTTTCCCCCCACATACTACATTGTAATAATGAATCGCAAAATTATTTTTAACCTGTAAATAATGACACATCGGGAAATTATTTATCGTCGCAATAACTTTTTATGCTTTTTCCTACCAGAATCTGCATTTTTGTGCACTTACAGTCGTTGGAAGGTTGGCGTGAGTTGTTACTGTTTTTGGTGGTGCAACCTGTAGCAAATAATCATGCGCACTTGAAAATAATATCATATATATGTACTTACTTACAGTATGTACTTACAGCTGTTGGACAGTTGGCAGGAGGTGTTTCCGTATTATTTGATGGTCTCACCTGCGAATAATGACAGTTGGAAGGATTATGTTCCATCATAACTTGACTTATTTCCGAATTCTCAAGTTTTCAAATTCTTAAAGCTATTTTTTGTTCGGCTGATGAAGTAATTGAAAAAAAATTAGGTTTTTAATTTAAAGCTTTGGGCAATTTACATCGGGTAAAGGAATGTTTACACCAGCGGATGAACTTGTCGAAGAGCTCTTCTCAGCATTTCCGGAGGCTTCAGCGCCGACAACATTGGTTACGGTTATACTGACGTTTTCAGTCGAATTTTTTCTCCAAGTGCTATCAGTACGATTGAACGATGTGATGATAGTCGTTGAAGACTTGCAGTCCTGTCCCTGAAACCGTTTCCATCATCTTTTTATTTCGGGATTTATATTTAAACATGATTTTAGAATTTGCAGTTTTTCATGAATTTACGGTTGTCGGAGCATCGCTCTTTGCTTCCGGGGTCGTTGGTGGTGCAACCTGTAAACAATGACAATCGATGAATTTCGATTTTTCTACAATATTTTCCTATCAGTATTTCCTTTATTTATTCATTTTTAAACATGATTTTGGAATTTGCATTTGTTCATAAACTTACAGTTGTTGTCGTAGCATCGGCCTTTGCTTCCAAAGTCGTTGGTGTTGCGACCTGTGAATAATGACAGCCGATGAAATTCACTTTTTCTACTATATTTTCCTATCAGTTTTTGCGTTGGTTATTCATTTCGGAAACCGGTTGTAGGATCTGCCTTTGTTAATAAACTTAAACTTACAGATGTGGTGCTGGGAGCATCGGTCTTTGCATCCGAGGTAGTTGGTGGTGCGACCTGTAAATAATGACAGTCAATATGAAATTCATGCACTTGTTACAACTACAACATTTTCCTAACAGTTTTTCTTTAGTTATTCGTTCATAAACTTACAGTTGTTGTAGCATCGGTCGTTGCTTCCAAGGTCGTTGGTGGTGCAACCTGTGAATAGTGACAGGCAATGAAATTCGCATCTTCTACAATATTTTATTGTGAGTTTTCGCGTAAACTTACAGACGTCGTGCTGGGAGCATCGGTCTTTACTTCCGGGATCGTTGGTGGTCCGACCTGTAAATAATGATAATCGATGAAATTCACTTTTTCAACAATATTTTATTGTGAGTTTTCCCGTAAACTTACAGGCGTGGTGCTGGGAACGTCGGTCTTCGCTTCCAAGGTCGTTGGTGCTGCAACCTTGGAATAATTACAGCTAATATCATTCACTTTTTCTACAATATTTTCCTATCAGTTTTTTCTTCGGTTTATTATTTTCAAGTATACATAATTTCGGAATCTGCTCTTGTTCATAAACTTACAGTCGTGGTGCTAGGAGCATCGGTCTTTGCTTCCGGGGTCGCTGGTGGTGCAACCTGTAAAATAATGACAATCAATGAAATTCACTTTTTCTACAATATTTTCCTATCAGTTTTGCTTCGGTTAACCATTTTTAAACATGATTTTGGAATCTGCTTTTGTTTATAAACTTACAGATGTGGTGCTAGGAGCATCGGTCTTTGCCTCCGAGGTCGTTGGTGGTGCAACCTGTAAATAATGACAATCAATGAAATTCGCTTTTTCTACATTATTTTCCTATCAATTTTTTCTTTAGTTATTAATTTTTAAACATGGTTTTGGAATTTGCATTTGTTCATAAACTCACGGTTGTTGTAGCATCAACCTTTGCTTCCATGGTCGTTGATGGTGCGACCTGTAAATAATGACAATCAATGTACTTGCTTTTTCTAAAATATTTTTCTATCAGTTTTTTCTTTAGTTATATTCATTTTTTAACAGAAGTTTGGAATCTGCTTTTGTTCATAAACTTACAGACGTCGTGGTGGGAGCATCGGTCGTTGCTTCCAGGGTCGTTGGTGGTGCGACCTGTAAATAATGACAATCAATGTACTTGCTTTTTCTAAAATATTTTTCTATCAGTTTTTTCTTTAGTTATATTCATTTTTTAACAGAAGTTTGGAATCTGCTTTTGTTCATAAACTTACAGACGTCGTGGTGGGAGCATCGGTCGTTGCTTCCAGGGTCGTTGGTGGTGCGACCTGTAAATAATGACAATCAATGTACTTGGTTTTTCTAAAATATTTTTCTATCAATTTTTTCTTTATTTATATTCATTTTTTAACAGAAGTTTGGAATCTGCTTTTGTTCATAAACTTACAGACGTCGTGGTGGGAGCATCGGTCGTTGCTTCCAGGGTCGTTGGTGGTGCGACCTGTAAATAATGACAATCAATGTACTTGGTTTTTCTAAAATATTTTTCTATCAATTTTTTCTTTATTTATATTCATTTTTTAACAGAAGTTTGGAATCTGCTTTTGTTCATAAACTTACAGACGTCGTGGTGGGAGCATCGGTCGTTGCTTCCAGGGTCGTTGGTGGTGCGACCTGTAAATAATGACAATCAATGTACTTGGTTTTTCTAAAATATTTTTCTATCAATTTTTTCTTTATTTATATTCATTTTTTAACAGAAGTTTGGAATCTGCTTTTGTTCATAAACTTACAGACGTCGTGGTGGGAGCATCGGTCGTTGCTTCCAGGGTCGTTGGTGGTGCGACCTGTAAATAATGACAATCGATGAAATTCACTTATTCTACAATATTTTATTGTGAGTTTTCGCGTAAACTTACAGGCGTGGTGCTGGGAACGTCGGTCTTCGCTTCCAAGGTCGTTGGTGGTGCAACCTTGGAATAATTACAGCTAATATCATTCACTTTTTCGACAATATTTTCCTATCAGTTTTTTCTTCAGTTAATTATTTTCAAGTATATGATTTTGGAGTCTGCTCTTGTTTATAAACTTACAGACGTGGTGCTAGGAGCATCGGTCTTTGCCTCCGAGGTCGTTGGTGGTGCAACCTGTAAATAATGACAATCAATGAAATTCGCTTTTTCTACATTATTTTCCTATCAATTTTTTCTTTAGTTATTAATTTTTAAACATGGTTTTGGAATTTGCATTTGTTCATAAACTCACGGTTGTTGTAGCATCAACCTTTGCTTCCATGGTCGTTGATGGTGCGACCTGTAAATAATGACAATCAATGTACTTGCTTTTTCTAAAATATTTTTCTATCAGTTTTTTCTTTAGTTATATTCATTTTTTAACAGAAGTTTGGAATCTGCTTTTGTTCATAAACTTACAGACGTCGTGGTGGGAGCATCGGTCGTTGCTTCCAGGGTCGTTGGTGGTGCGACCTGTAAATAATGACAATCAATGTACTTGGTTTTTCTAAAATATTTTTCTATCAGTTTTTTCTTTAGTTATATTCATTTTTTAACAGAAGTTTGGAATCTGCTTTTGTTCATAAACTTACAGACGTCGTGGTGGGAGCATCGGTCGTTGCTTCCAGGGTCGTTGGTGGTGCGACCTGTAAATAATGACAATCAATGTACTTGCTTTTTCTAAAATATTTTTCTATCAGTTTTTTCTTTAGTTATATTCATTTTTTAACAGAAGTTTGGAATCTGCTTTTGTTCATAAACTTACAGACGTCGTGGTGGGAGCATCGGTCGTTGCATCCAGGGTCGTTGGTGGTGCGACCTGTAAATAATGACAATCAATGTGCTTGGTTTTTCTAAAATATTTTTCTATCAATTTTTTCTTTAGTTATATTCATTTTTTAACAGAAGTTTGGAATCTGCTTTTGTTCATAAACTTACAGACGTCGTGGTGGGAGCATCGGTCGTTGCTTCCAGGGTCGTTGGTGGTGCGACCTGTAAATAATGATAATCGATGAAATTCACTTTTTCTACAATATTTAATTGTGAGTTTTCGCGTAAACTTACAGACGTGGTGCTGGGAACGTCGGTCTTCGCTTCCAAGGTCGTTGGTGGTGCAACCTTGGAATAATTACAGCTAATATCATTCACTTTTTCTACAATATTTTCCTATCAGCTTTTTCTTCAGTTAATTATTTTCAAGTATACATAATTTCGGAATCTGCTCTTGTTTATAAACTTACAGACGTGGTGCTAGGAGCATCGGTCTTTGCTTCCGGGGTCGTTGGTGGTGTAGCCTGCGAACGATTGGGTTTCGTGAAATTTTACTGGTGATGGAACCAGGTGAATAACGTAAGTAAGTAATTTTTACATTTGATGAAATTTAAACAAAACAAAAAAATAAATTTAAATTTATTTAAAAAAAAAAATAGTTACAACGGTAGGTGAACTTTTCGAAGGGTTTTTTTCGTAAGTTCCAGAGCTCGTACCGCCAGCTACATTAGTAATAGTTATATTGACAACGTTTTGAGTCGAATTATGACTCGAAGTGCTTTCAGTACGATCGATAGAAGTGACGATAGTCATTGAAGAAGAAGAAGAAGAAGAAGAAGAGCCACCCGATCCCTGAAAGTTTTCATAATATTGAAATTAGAATGATGTTTTTCGTAATATCGAATGAAAAATATAATAACCGACAGTTGAAACGCTGGCAGGTGGGCCTCCTCCGATAACGCTAGAAAACGAACTTTCCGTGGCTAGGCCTGAAATAGGGCTTTCTTCTTTCGTCTTGCTGGTAGAACGATCTTCTATGCCCACGTTTGAAGTAGGATTTTCTTTGGTCACGCTTGGAGCAGAACTTTCCGTGGTTGAACGGAAAATATAGCCTTTTTTAGTGACCTTTCGATCATCTTGTTCGGACTTGTGCTATTGAAAAATGTTGTAATTCTTATAACATATAATCGGATGTTGAAAATAAAATTTTCGTTCATCAAGATGAATGCATCAAATATTTGAGTGTCGGTTTACTAACCTTTTTCAATTGTACATCCACTAGCTGTAAGCGGTATATAAACGATTGCATTAATAAAAATTGAAATTAATTGAATTAATAATTTGTGTTAGGAATATTCTCACCTCTCGAATTTTCATGAACAATTCATCCACGGTGTAACGACAGTCATTGCCATCGACGTGCGACTTATTTTTTTTTAGGTCGGAGTCATCTGTCGAACTGACCGGAGGCTCCGATGCTATCATACGACCAAAGGGCTAAATTCAAAAATTTTTGTTTTGCTACAATTAACTTAATTTTTATTCAGCCATTTTTTTTTTGTATATGAAATCGGTAGATATATCATAAATATAGTTTTTATATGAGTTTTATTATTCAAAAAGTGTTGTTTACTTCGAAAGAGACTGGAAAATAAGATAATCTCAGTGCGATAATGATTTCATCAATTGTGCGATAGACGATATTTATAAAATTGACACTTTCATATGGTCATTATCATTTTTAATTCTTTCTCGATTATTTTATATTTATTATGATATAGAAAACTCCAACCGTTAAATTCTTGTATCGATCGATGCTGCTACGATATGAATATCGACGCATCAATAATATTTTCGTCACTTTTATATACCTCTTTGAAGACTCCCATGTCAACACCGTTGAAAGCCTGAAAAAATATTAAAAACTTCATGTAATCGTAAATGATTATATGTATGAAAATAATTAACAATGTTCCGCATTTAATGTGGAATTTCATGTCAAAATTCATCCGCACGCATGCATGCCCAGCACACGCATTCTTTCTATTCAACAAATTCTTCAATCTTTTTTTTGTTATACCGTTTTTACGTTTCCCGCGCTTTTATCATTGACTCTCGATTCCTTCGTGGTTACGCCATTTCCGTTACCAATTTCGTATCTTTTACCATATTTTGCAGCATCAATTCCGGACTTTAATATATCCTCATAGTCCCACCCATAGTCGAGGGTGGACATTGCTACATCCGTATTTAAGAGATTAAAAAGTTCTTCCTCTCGAATGACGGCACCCTAAAATCCAATAATTCAATATCTATCGGAGCAAAAATACGATAAAAGAAAGAAAAAAAATCAGCAGCCCGATTGAGACTGAAGAAAAAAAACGTACGTTGACAAAAACGATGCCGAAAAATAGGAAATACAAAATTGGCATAACCATATC
Source organism: Campoplex capitator (assembly GCA_037576405.1). Lineage (NCBI taxonomy): Eukaryota > Metazoa > Arthropoda > Insecta > Hymenoptera > Ichneumonidae > Campoplex > Campoplex capitator. Next base: position 1,923,634 of record JARBWI010000032.1, on the reverse strand, counting down.
AAACTAAATGAAAATTCAATCTCTCGCAATAAAACTCGCGAAGCGCCGATCGTTAACTGCGAAAAGAAACAAAATTTTGCTATTTATGTGATCGCTATGTTTACTATGATCTTAGGTCGCCCCGAATTGCGTCAATAAATCTGTACTTCTTTATAAGCTTCTATCATAGTCTAAAAGTGACGATAAAGAATTTCGTATTTCACGTGCCGGTTGACTATACATACATATATATATATATATATATATATATATATATATATATATTTTTTTTTCCTCCATCAATTTCATATCTCCGAATGCATTCTCGAATTTTTATCATCGCGTCCTTCATTGGGTATTCGAATAGTTGCGAGGTCCTCAAAAATTGAAGAATCCTTTGCGCGCTATATCCTTATGTCCTTATAACGCAAACCTATATTTGAGTAAATGACAAACGAGAAGGGAGAGAAAACAAAAATCTGCAATTTTTCATCTGTTCGGTGATAAGACTCATCATCACCTCGAACCTCGAACCATTATTGGATATTTTACAAACGTCGCCAATCGAAACTTCTCTCTTCATTCAACAAATACATCGACAAACCTTTTATTCTATACGTTTGTCATACGTTTCTTCATATTTTTCATTGTTTTTAATGGATCATAAGCTCGTGAGATAATTCATTTCAGTACTTATTCTTTCAACGGAAAGAAATTTTTTATTTTTTATTTTTTATTTTTTATTTAATTTTTTTCAACAATTCGCCGCAAGCAAGATTAAGCAATGAAATATTGTTAATTGTGACGAGGAGGTCATCCGGCAGCAATTCCTTGTTTCTCTACTCTCTATCCTTGCGCATCTAATGAAAATTATTTTTCAGGATAGTCTCGAAAATTATGAGATGAAATCTTGATGAAATTTTTGGTTGGACGAGCGAGGACGAGCAGGAACGAAAGTTTGAATGGTGCGTAAAATTTTCTCGTTGGGGACAAATGTGTATAAAACTTTTAAGCCGTTTTGGCACCCTCATAAAACATTTTCGTGTTTAATCACTTGGAATCACTCGAGGCTTCGCGGTAGTAGCATTCGCGGCGTTCACGGTTTTCAACACGAAATATCAAATTCAAGTACAAAAAGATCTGGTATATATCGTTCCGATTATTGAGGTCATGTAAACAGAAATTAAATGAAGGGGGAGGGGCTGTACTTGAATTTTTAAACGAGCGATCGTCTGGCTTCGAGAGAATAAATCGCCATTTTTTATTTGCGATCTAATTCGTAGATTTTGAATGATTTATAATTTTCAAAAATTCCGCCAATTATAAAAGTATATATAAAACTTATTAAAAATTTCACTCAACATTTTTAAATGAATATTTGAATCAACGATTTTCGAATCACTCATGGACGAAAATAAAAAGGAAATTATTTCAAGTTTGCGATAAATAAAGAAAATAAAGAAATAAAAAAGAAATAAAGACAAATTTGATTTAGCAATTGTCGACCTGCTTTCGTAAGATGAATTCGTCAAATTGTAGAAAGACCATCTTTTTTTTTTTTTGTTATCAGACAACATCCGCAGTTTCTGACAAACACGCGATATTTGATCTATTTTCTTAATCTTGAATCAAATTTTATTGCTACATGGAGAAGCAGACGTACGATTCGAACGAGCTTCTGTTCTGCTAGAAGCACGTGTTTTAAGATTCTGGATTTTTATCTTACTTTTTAGTAGAAGCCGCGATATGGAAGCAGGTTTTAATTTTAACGAAATAAAATTTTGAAAAAGGTTATATAAACAAATGGAATCGGCAAAACCATTATTCTTACTCGATATGTGTCTTCTGTGCCGTTCGAATTATCGCGGGCTTGGCAGTTTGTGAAAATTTGCCGCATCGTGGCGCTACGGAGAAGGGATACCGCACCGACCGCACCACACCGCCACCGCCGCCGTCGCGAATTTCTTTCAAATTTCAAATAATGTTTACGTTGAAAGTTGCGTTCATTGTCGCGCGGTGGTGAAAATATTTTGACAAAATCTCATTCATTTTTATTATTTATGATTAACGAATGAGATACCAATTGGTTGATTGGTAATATTTGGGATAAAATGTCACCCGATGGCTTGGATTTCAATTTACATAATATATTGGAGGGTCGAGACAATGAGGAGTTGGAGCTGTTTCAGAGGTTATCCGCGTTCTTTCAGGATATCGGATGGAAAACAGCAGTTTCGATAGACGCGTATCTGGTTCAACAAAAAGGTTCATTGTTTTTCATGAAATTTCTTTCCAAATGCGTTATACATGATAAAAGGACAGAGAATGTGAGTCCATGTGTATTTTATGGTTAACATTTTTCAGAAAACGAGCACAAGCAAGATACCGTCAACAAAAACATCGCCAAATTACACAAAGTGAAAAAAGATAGTAAAGGAGAATTGGAACAAATTATTTTGCAACGCAAAGTGACGGAAAAAAAAATTGCCATAGCAAATAATCAGCGATCCAGAATAGAGGAAGAAATCAACGATGCGAAATTGAAAAAAGAAAGCATATCGCTGGAAATGGTTGAATTGAATCAAGGTTCATATTTTTTTTTCATATTTCATTTCATATCATTTTTTCATAAACTATCAAACAATTCGTATGATAATAGTGAAAAAAGTTTTTTCCCTCCGCTGAATTTCATATTCTTCATAATTTATGAATTTCATTATTTTATTTCAATATCAAATATTTTGATGCAACATGACCAGATATCGAAGATGCACGAAAACATAGAATAGATCGCTGGAACGCCATAAAAAAAGCGTGCTCGTATTACAAAGACAATCTTGATATACGTGTGAACTTGGAACAATCAAACGATCGCGATCAAGTCAAGCTGACGTTTTTCGGAGGGAAAAGTTCAGACGGAGACAATTATTATGTGATTTTGGAGAAGTTAAAAAATAACTGGAGAGGTAAGCAAATTTTCTATTCAAATTTATGTATCGATATAGTAAGAAAGATGGTGATGAAAAAATAACGAGTAAACAATGTTCCCAGTTGAACGCATAGAGCCTGCCCTGAAGGAGACCCATTTGGAAGAAACCAAGGCTTCGATCGATTTAACAAAGCCACTGGACATCAGAGATACTACTGCGTTTCTATACAGACTGCGAAACACATTCTTGAAATACTATTCAAAGCGATGAAAGTAAGTGGTGGGAATTTAAATATTATTGCAATAAATGCGTCCAACAAATTGTTTTTTTATCGCCTTCGAATTTCCGAATCAAATTCAACTGCTACCGATGTATAGGAAACAAAAAAATATTTTCTTTCAAAAATGTTAATCGTTCATTTTGTCGTCGAATATATTATTGAACGATCAATAATCGACAGTTATTTTCAAACATACGTTTATATTTGTATCAAGAGATTCGGTTGAGTCTCGAAACAAGTACATTGATATTGATATTCGATATAAACCTGGATATGAATAATAAGGAAACTGTGGTTTATCAAATTTAATTAAAGAGAAAAAAAAAATTCATTTTTACACAGTGAATATTCATTTGTGAGAAGAGTAAAGCCTTTATTGATGAAATTTGAGTTGTATGAAAATCCACCGTTACACACTCTTTGCTTACATGTACAATCCAATTGTATATTAATATCCCATTGACCTAAGGGTTCTTTACGAAAATATATAACGTTATCCTCGTAACAAACTTATTTCAAATACATCTTTTTTTCTTCATCATTTATATTCCTCTGTATTTTGCTTTTGAGGAACATAATACATATGTATGTGTGTATGTATATTATATCTTTTCATGAAATTCAAATTTTCATCAATGGAACGCAACGAGAACTTTGTTTGTTCCATTTCCCAACGCTCGAAATGTCTAGTTTGAAGGCAGATATTGCATTCGAACGTTGCGACTTTCAAAATCACTCTCATCTTATTTTATTCCATTACTCGAGGCTTCGTCTCATTAAATGTATGAATGGGGGGGGGGGGGGGGGGGAAGAAATTGGAAACTGCAAATCACAGCGTGGATAAATTACTTAGAGGCTAGAGTTTCAAACTTCTCCTATCCTACTTCGTTTCTTCCTTATCAGAAACATTTTCGTGTATATATCGTGTCACGATGCAATTACCGCGAGAAAAATATTTCTAACATCCTGGTTGCAATAATTGGAAAGAAAAAAATGGATTGTGAAAAAATCTTGAGATCCGTATAGGCGTATGGTCAAATTTTTAAAATTTTTTGGGGTCAATGATGATAACAACATTGTCAATTTATTATTATCGTTATTACAACAATTACAATTTTTACACCTTTCATAACTTATTGTACAAGTCAAACATTGAATGTACGCGTTAGCTTATCAAGTACTTTGAAGACTTTTTTGACAATGATCTCACGTCTCGGTGATTTTGTTGAAAATATTAAGTCGTCGGTAATTTCATGACGTAACCATTATTTTTAGGTTGAACAAAAAATTCGCTCGTTCGATCAATAAAAAAATTCTCTGCTCCGAGCTTTGGCTATATCAATATGCGTATTATATACATATTTATATATACGATATAGTATACGTACGAAAATTCTACATTTTATTAGAATACTTGGACAGTTCAATGATGAGTTTTGACTCTTGAGTTTCTCCTATTAAAAACTAACAGTCAGCATCCAAAAGCGAGATACTTTTTTTTCTCTACGCCATTTTTTTTCTTCTTTTTTTATAAAGAAATAAAATTATTCGTTACGAGTTTACCGAATAAATTGTAATAAAAATCCTTTTGTAACTCTGATATAGAAAAACATTCTGTAGATTCATTTCGAACAATTTTTTTCAAAATATTTTCACACACGCCCTCCGAACAAATTGTTCCTAAACGTCGCGTCGCAAAAATCGCCTACACGATTGAACTGGGCTAAATAAAAACAAACAAAAAACTACAGAGAGAGAGAGAGAGAGAGAGAGGATGGGAGAATAGAAAAAAATCGAGCGGACCTCGGTAATTTGTATTACGTATGCATTGAACGAGTCGATAACAATTCTTCTTTATTGGTCCGAGTCAATGCGAGGTCAAGCGTTCTCGCCCACTGTCAATTATTATAGTTGTATAAGCTTTTTTTCTCTCTCTCTCTCTCTCTCTCTCTCTCTCTCTCGTCGGATGACCATTGAGTTAACAGATTTTATTCACTTCATTGACCCGATGCCCCAGTCGAGCTCTGCCCGTTCTTTTTTTTTTTTTTTTTTTTTTTTCACCAATCCACCACTTTATTTGTACTCGAAGCTCTCTTGTCGATTCCATTCGACATATAAAAATTCCCATGAGGTTTTTCGGATAGCTTCGTTATTCGCTCCATCCTTTTTTGTCACAATAATTTTGCAACGCTTTTCTTCCGATTATTCAAAAACTTGTCATTATTTTTCAATCACCTTGAATCTGTTGGTTAACATTTATATTTTTCGCAACTTTTGTATTATTTAATTTAGTCAATTTTCATAAAATAGGATGTCAAATGGAACCATTGAAATGCCGTTTTTTTTTCCTCGATTGTCGATAAAAAAAATTCTAACAAATGTAATTAAATTTAATTAAATTTTGAAAATGATACGATAGTTTTGAAAATTGACATTTATATTGGATTTTAATACATTTCCAAAGGGATCAATAAAATGTTGTTTTCCAGAGGTTTCATGAATATGTAATGACACGGAAAACTTACGCACAAAGAGAAATTGGATAGACCGGGGGAGAGATAACTCAAAACTGAACTTGGATTAATAATACACGCGGGAAAAGAAAGATCATACGCTCACACTACCATTAATCATTACTCTTTTATTAATATTATTATTGTTTTCTTTCTTTTTTTGTCATGATGAAAATGCGTTAATCAATAGATGAGAGGTCGCTAGTCCGAATGTTTTGGTATCGTTGTTTGTTCAAAAGGGGAGGGATGAGTGCGGGGGAACTATTTACAATGGGCTAAAATAGAGAGAGAGAGAGAGAGAGAGAAAACAAAAAAATGATCCATCAGTGAAAGAAATTAAACGAAAACTTCATTCAACTAATTACCCTCGTTTTTCAGTGATATTATTCAACTCGTGAAACAATCATTTCGCGCTCGCGTTTATGTATATAAAATTGATGAGTTTGTCAAGTGCGTTTAAAAAATTAAAATCATCGGAAAAATAAATTTCTCTAAGCAATTGTATTGTCACTTGAAATATTCGAGTCTTTCTTGCTTAAAATTCCAGGATAAATTCTCTTCAATAATTGATAATACATTTTAGACAGCGAATACATTCTTTGAAATATAATTTTCTTGTTAACAAGTTCTGCTGCGTATAAATAAATTTTTTCGTAAATCTTTTTAGCTGGAAAATTGATTCACGAAAATTGTACTTTTCAAAAATTAATGAGTAATTTTTTTTTCGTTGAATCGAATACGAAAACTGGTAAACACATCCAGCATTATTTCACGATATTCTGTTGGTCATTTTTAGAATTTTTATTTCACGCCATGTGTTCAGTTGAAGCTAAAATAATGATAATAATAATAATAATAATAATAATAATCTAAATAATAAAATAAAATATACTACTCGAGTGTCGCGGCGAACGATACGTTTACGTTACCGCCGGCCGCCGCAGCTGCTGCTGCCGCTGCTGCTGCCGCTGCTGCAAGGAAAAGTGTTTGCGGCAGCGGGGGGGGGGGGACGCGGCGACGTCACCTCTGTGGGGGTTTTGGTCGTTGTGGGACAATCGTTGGCGAGCCCGTAAACCTTGGCGTGATTTACTTCGAGAGCGACTGTCAAATCGGCCAAACCAGCGTCGCAAAGTACAGGATTATCTGAATAATGAAAATTCATGTCAAAGCGAGAGAGACGACAATTGAAACAAATAAAAAATGTGATATCAATTCGAAGCTAGCGTTAACTCGTTGTTGAAGATAAGTGTGCGGCGAGCAGGATATTAAAATGTCATTGGGAAAGAGACATACATATATATAATGAAGATTTATACGCACTATTCATTGGCGCCAGTGAATTATCTCGAAAAGAAAAGTCAATAATACGATGAATCGATACTCGTTCGTACGATAAATCGTACACGCTTGTAGAATTATAATGCAGGAATTTTGAATATACTTTATCGGCGACCTCGTTGATAATGAATGAATATCGCGTTTGAACGAAGAAGCGTGTCTCTCGACAGCCCTTTACAATATACATGCATATATGTATAGAAATACGTATTTTTCCCAGCGATTTGGCAATCCTGATTCTCTCGTACAAAGCTAGAGTGAATAGAAAAAAAAAAAAAAAAGAAACTCCCGGCGGCTTTTAAAGTTTTTCAAGTTTTGCGAAATTGTTTAATAATGTTCGAGCGTGGTTTATCAGCAGCAGGCAAGAGAGAATGACAATGTTGTCGAGAACCCGGCGACAGATGTTCCGTGACGGGGTCACGTTACAAATCAACAGGGCATTTCATTCGAAGAACCGTGTTATCGCCGCGGTTTTCTGCGGCGAATGTAAAAAAGTTGAATTATCGAAAGATGCATGCTTCTTTTTTTTGTTTCATTCGACGAGAAATAATATATACACATTTATTGTCGAAGGTTTACCTTGAAGATAGATCCGTAGAACATCCGGTACTCCGTGTACGGTACATCGCGTATTTGCAACCAGTTCCGGAGTGAGGGATCGAACTCTGTTGGCTGTTACATCGGCCGAGCAGAGAATCGGGAAACCCCGAAAATCACGCTCCGAGAGCGTAACCAAACGATTGTGAGATGCGTTCAATTCTTCGAGCGCCGGTAGCCACGTCTGAATATTTAATCATCAAATTTTTTTTTTTTTTTTTTTTTTTTTCTATTTCAATAAACAGTGGAAGACTGAAATATTCTCAACGAAGAAATACCTCGGAAGTGTCCTCCAGCGTGGTGAGCTCGTTGTACGAAAGATCGAGGACTCTGAGAGCATCGAGGCCACGAAGATCTTGGGGTCCGATCGTAGGCCCAAGAGCATTGTGACTGAGATTTAATCTCTGCAGTTCGCGCATTCCTACGAAAAGTGAACCCTCGAGACTTCGTAATTCATTATGCTGTAGTTGCAAGTCTTGAATACTCGAGCCGGCCGTTTCGTCGCCTTCTTCTTCAACTAAATTCTGTTTTTTTTTTTTGTTTGTTTTTGGTTTTGGTTTTGGTTTTGGTTTTGGTTTTGGTTTTGGCTTTTTTTTTTTTTTGCAAATATTTATACAATTCGATCTCGTTATGCAAAGTGAAAAGAAGCAGAAACCGTTGTTGTTGTTGTTGTTGTTGAATGCGTTTAAATGAAGAAAAAAAGAAACTGACCTCGGTGGGTGGTCTGCCGCGCAAGAGTCGAGCTATTCGATTGTTGGATAAATCGAGTAAACGCAACTCCCTCAGTCCTCGTACCGAAACGAAGGAAAATTCGTCGAGTTCGTTATGAGTTAGATTCAGACATTTCAACGATTTCAAAGGCCAGAGGGCGCTGTTTGATGCACTTCCTTCCGCGTGGGTGCTTCCTCTACCGCCCCCGAGTGACTTTAAAGAATTGTGACCGAGCTCAAGATCCTCGAGGAGTTCGGCTTCGACGAAATCGTCCTCGTTCAGCTTTACACGAGAGCGATAAAATTTAAATATTTGTATGTAATCTGCTTTTATAATAAAACGGCAATCGAGGGAACGTTTTTTAAAATAATATCTGATCGCGAAAGGGAAGCAGGGGAAAAGGAATCTCGTAATTGGAGGTTGGCGGGGCAAGCGCGGCTAATTCGATAAATTGTCCAATCTGGCAATCTGGAAAAGAGGGAGAGGAAGAGGATGCGCGGTCACGAAGCGGAAACGACGCGCGGACGCGTCGTAAACGTACGTAATAACCGAGTTATGTGTACACGTTGGTGGTAATTGGTTTGATGCGCGCGGCACACGCGACGCCTCCGTGCTTATAGTGAATTTCTCCCCTCCGCTTCCGCGAGCGAGACGATGAGATAGGTCCGCGCGGAACGTGCGTACACGGTAGCACGTGCCTGCCTGCCCCCCTCCCCGTAACAACACACAACGTAGTAAGAGGCGCGTCATTATCGGACACGATGTCAGAATAAAAATTGAATAAAAGCAATGCAATCGGCGATCAATCGAGCAAATAGCCAGCATGCGCATGTGTGGCGACGCGTGCGGACGATTGAAATGTTTGATTCTCACCTCCTGTAGCTCGTTGTGCGATATCTCGAGAAACTTGAGACGGCGCGCTTTTTGCAGTGTACCGTCCAAGCTCCGGATCTTATTGTGCTGAAGGAATAACGTCTCGAGCCGATGAAGATAACGAAACTCGGTTGGCAAATGCGTTAATTCGTTGTCGACCGCGTATAGCATCTTAAGGTTGTGTCCCGAGGCCGGAAGTTCCCCGTCCAAGGTAGCGAGCTCGTTCGAATTAATGAGCAACCACTCGAGCTGATTAAGGTCCCTGTTTTATTGATTTCACTCTCATATCATTGTTTCTTAAAATGACCGCATTTTTTTTTTTTCGATCGGAAATCAACTTCTCCTCGCGGCACCGCGGCGCAGCCTTTCAAGCTTTGTTTGAAAAAAAAAGATAAGAAACAAAAAATGCCTCGAAAGCGAGAGACGAGACGAAAACGATCGCGCGTTACGAATCGTTTAAAATAATTAATTAAGGACGATTCGTAACGTTCGTCAAGATCGAATTGTCGTCAATTAACGCCGGTAAATATCATAGACGACCGACGAATCGAGCAAATTCGTTGAGCCGGAGTAGAGTCGAGGGTCGAGGGGGGGGGGGATCCGCATGAAACCGGTTTCTTTAGAATCGAACATTGCTTTCCGCACCCCGATCAACCCGATCAACCGGCTCTACAAAAGTACGTTTCACTTACCGGAGAGTTCGATTCAATGTTTTCAATTGATTCCGCCCAACGTGCAAGTGGCGTACGAGCGGCGGGAGCGAGCCCGGTACCATTTCCGATATCGAATTTCCGGCCATCGAAAGATGTTGTAACGTTGGATTGTACTGGTCGAAACGTCATGCAACCGGAAAAAATTTGAAAAATGTAATATTATGGTCGCCGCAAAAAGCTCTGCGTTTTGGTCATTTTTCGAAAATTCTTCTTTTTTTTTTTTTTTTAATAAAATTTATGAATGCGAAAACATTTTTCTATATGAAAATTTTGTTTTTTTTCCACTACGCCACCGTTAGGAATTTGAAACCTCGGTATCGTGACACGAGTTTACGCGATACGTATATGATACATAGATATATTCGAGTGTATATTTTCACCAAGATTTGCGCGTGAGACTCAGACATTCGAATATTTCGAATGACCGGCGCTTCGACCAAGTATATAGCACAATGGAATGTACCTATACGTATTGAATAATTTTGGCAAAAATTTTTTATTGACGAACGTGCGTCGCAGCGTCCGAACGAAGGATGATGCATTTTTCCATTCGTTCTCATTTTCGACATATCATTTTTTCCAACTTGGGGGGGCAAAATGAACGTAGGATTTCTTTGATATCTTATGCTTACCTTGAAATCGTCCGAATCGATACGACTAATTCGATTTCGAGAGAGATCGAGAGTCCGCAGTAACGACAGATGAGAGAGTATGTGTCGTGGTACGGACGGGACTTCGTTGTCAGCGAGGCTGAGAAACTGAGTTCGTCCAAGACCAGCGAATACTTCGCCATCGACCAAACTGGAAGAATGATGAAAAAAAAAAAAAAAACAAAAATTCAATTCATTTCATTTCCCTTTCGAGTAACGCGCGCTCATTATCATTTTTATATCTCTTTTAATATATTTTCATTAATTAATTACTACTTTTTCGTCTCAAGGGCCTGCTCATCGCTCGATCGCTTTCAAAGTGGAGAAAAAGAGAGAAAAAAAATGCGAATATGGCCAAGTAAAAGTTTCTTGAAAGAATTTCACTGAACGACGCGCGCGCGGTCATTCTCTTTATCGCCTCATTATTCACTTAATACCGGGTCGTTGTGACTTATTATTTAATTACTACCAATGATAAATGTAGCACGACGCGATAATTCTCCTATCTCACTTTCTCCCTCTCTCTCTCTCTCTCTCTTTCTTGCTTATCTACACGCACTTTCTATCATTCGCAACCAATTTATAATCGAACTTGTATACGCGCGAGTTCCATTCCTTTAACTTTTGCCCCAAATCACTTTGGCTTTTATATTAAAATTGACAATTCTTAGACAAATTTAAAATTAGACGACATTATTTCAACAATTTGTTGAGAAATCAATTTTTTTGAAAAATTGATCGCAGTCGAGAATGGAGAAACTTTTATTTAGAGATCATCTTGGAATCGGAATTTTTCAAGAAATACCGGAATTTCAGATGAAAAAAATCCGTCGGCCCTTTCTACACTTTTCCGATCGAGTTTCGAACTCGAAGGTCGAAATAATCCAAGAAAATTAAATAGTCACAACTTACTCCATTTTTCCGCTTATCAGATCGGAACATACGATTGAACAAAGCTGGAGAAGTGAAAATTTATAAAAACGAGTTATTGCGCGTATAACGCGTATATAGTGTCAGACGATGAGAATAGAGATTCGAGTTCCAATGCTCTTCATAATTTTTGGTCGATTTCGTCGAAAAATAAAAAAAATCTGTAAACTTGGTAAAGTTGGAGAAACTGAGCGTATAGATCATAACCACGGCAAGTAGTGTTGCGGCTGTTGGGTCAGACAGCGCGCGAGAAACGCCACTTATTTGCCCCTCGTTCGCGAGTTAAAGAAAATTGTAGAAAAGAGAATCGTAAAGACAAGTGTCTACGATAAGGAATAACAACTCGCTTAATTATTTATTTGGTAAAATGTTTGTCATCTTGGTACGAAAAAAAATTACTGCTCAGCGCGCCGCGATCCCCGTGGCGCGCTGGACAAGGGGAAACTCCAAAATTATGAATTCGACACGACTGAAAAACTATTCGCGATACTTGTCCGTAATAATAACGGCATTTTGTGATAGACCGTGAGACTCGGGGCTTAGGATAAGAAGGTTATCAACGTCAAGTCCGCGTTGCCTTTTTTTACGCTCCGTTTTTTCCGAGTGCCATGAATCTCGTAGGGTTATTTACAAGTTATACGACCATATCTTCACGCGATTCGAACCACCAATTAACAATAACAATTATATAAATATGATGGGGAATTTCCGGAATTCGAAGCATTTTATAGAAACCGATGTGCGCAATAAGAAGTACAAAATTCACGCCAATATCTTTGATAAACTGGAGCAAAATTTCAGAGCCGATGAAGTAGCCTAAGAAAATCTACGATTAATATTAAAAATTAAGGACTCGGTCGTTGACAAACAAATAATTATCTGACTAAAGTGAGTAAAAAGAAGAAAATAAAAAAGTAAATGAACTTACCCAAGATGATCGTGATTGAGTTCGAGCTTCGTGATCGACATTCGTAATTCCTTAAAATCGTGTCTGGATATGTCCCTTAGCTGTGAATGCGCAACTCTCAGAGTAATTTGTTGTTCGGCGGTGAATTTTCCCCTTAGAGCATCGGCGACCTGGCCAAAAGATTCCATTCTTTCGCAAACAACTTCGATCCTTTCCCCGTGAATGTGTACCGGATTTGGATTATTGACGTTGCCATTATTGTTGTTGCCGTTAACGTCGGTCGCGACAGTCGCCGGTGGACCGGCTTGAACGACAGGCGTCGAAAAATCTTCTTGACGACACGTGCACGGGCTTATTTCACGACGAACCGCACAGTGAAGGCTAAAACTCGCTGCGAGTCCGAGGAGGGTATAAAGCAGCCCCGACATCGTTGCCTTTGTTATTTATTTATTTTATTTTTATTTTTTCAATTGTTTCAATAAATAATTATTATACCGAAATACTATTGTTCGGTCCGAAAATTTTTCTTGATTTTCGTCTTGTCGGTGTTTTTATTATCGTCGTTTATCGTCGTTGGATTATTTGTTTCATTCGGCACTCATTTAAATTATTTTCTTTCCCTTAATCAAATATATAATTCGGAGCATCGATCCAACGCGAATGATCCTTCTTATTTTATCAAATTGATTTATGAACATAAAATTTTCGCTACAAGTTTCACTCGCTGCGGGACAAAAACAAACAATAAAGTAGAAGATGACCATCAGCGTTGATCCTCGGATGGACCATGCGCGGATCACTCGACACCAGCAGCCTTCCTGCAGGCTCGAACAAAGTGAGAAACAGCGCGAGAAAAAGACAGATTGAACGGGCGTCGAAATTTTACGACTATCTCCAAGATAGAAAGACAGAGAGAGAGAGAGAGAGAGGGAGAGAGAGAGAATTCTCTCCACCCGCGACAATCAATCAGCTCAGCCCTCCAGCTGCTGCTACTGCGGTGCTCCCGCCCGGGTTTTTTTTTTTTTTTGTTTCACGATAGTCTCTTTCGACCCTAAACTTTTGTACGTCGCTTTTTCACGATCTTTGGTGTTGTATTCTCTTTTTGTTTTGTTTTTTCGTTATTTATCTCGATCTACCAACTTGTTGTTACTCTGGTTCTCTCGTACCAACTGGAGACTGAGATTACGACGTGACGTTACCGCGAAACGAATTATTGTGACGTTTAGCAAAGATTAATTGAAAATTTGTCACTCGTATGAAAAAAGAACCGAAACATTCATTCTTCATCCACTTTCATGACAATTCCGAAGAATCCTGACAGTTTATTCCATCTTACTCTCGATTGGAATATTTTCGAGGTTCATTTATTTTTCGAATCGTTTGTATTTCAAACGCACAAAATTACGATATTTTTGAGTAAATATTACAGTCGACACAATAATTATAACTTTCTTCTTGAGATCTTGAGATTGTTAATTTTGGTTTGCACTGTCACATCATTATTTCGAGCACGGCACTTACACTTTCCGAATAAACGCACAGGTAATCTCTTTTTTATTGCTCTATTTTGTTTATATATTTTTTGTATTCTTCCTCGGATAAAAATTTTTTGCTGAAATGAAAAACCTGGAATTAATTTTCTCACTTTTCATCCGATATTCTTAAATTTTGTTGTTGTTTATTTCTTCTTCAGAGAGATTCAAAGTGTCCGCGATTTTCGAGCCTATCGCTCTTCTTCTTCTTCTTCTTCTTCTTCTTCTTCTTTCTCTCTCTTTCTTTCTTTCTACTTGGCGCCACGAACGCGGCGACGACATTAAACCGCGGCTGGACGAGGGAGACTTACTTATAGCCCCGCTCTCTCCGATTTATGAGTCGGATTCTCGCGGCGCCAACTCATCCCCGCAACCGCGAGAGAGACCCACACAGCATCCACACTCTTCATCTCATCTCTCTCTCTCTCTCTCTCTCTCATCCGCTCGCTCGCTACTCTGGGTATTTGATGAGCAGCGCGTTTCGTGGCTCATCGGCAGTACGGTATGCAATGCGTTGTTATCAAACTCATCATATCTTTACGCAAAGGTTTTTTTTTTTGTTTTTTCTAATTTTTCACCCAATCCCAAAGAATGAAAACATTTTTTACCTCTGTCAATGCCTTTTCAAAATTTAACCATGTTCCCAATGTCCAATTACTATTGTACATCGTATCGAATGAGAATGTACACTGTTCTTGAGATGTAGGTATATAGTCAAAAGATTGAACGGTTCACAACCATAAAAATTTTATACTTTTTCTATCACTTGTGCGTTTTTTCTGAACGTCTCCTTATAACCCGGCATACTGACGGAGTAACGCGCAATACTGTTTAAATAATTTCTAAATCTTCTATTCCGTGGTTGATATCCTAACCTTATTTGTCTCAACTTATTCGGTATTTTCAGGAGAATTCGATGGAATCTCTAAAACTATCCTCGCAAACAGTCGCATTAATTTCTATTCGAATGGAGAAGAATCAATTACAAAGAGTATATATATATATATATATATAGTGATTCACGAATAAAAGATGGTGCATATTTCAACGCGTGAGTCTTATTTACGTAATATTTATCAGTGGGAATTTGAATGTTTATCTAAAAAAATGTTTTTTTCTTCGAGCTGAATGAAAAAATGTATGATTTATTGGAACGAAATGCGTGTCAATGACTGAGAGATTGGAAATCTCGTTCCACCACCGGAGTTTGATAGAGTCTCATCTGTTATTAAATTTCATATAGTTGAGATCTATCGCGAATGAAACGAGGCGGTCGTTCTTTTACAATTTTTTAATATAATTCCGTTTTCTTTTTTCTTTTTTACTGTCCTCTCTGACACCGAGGACGATGTCAATCCGAAGCATGGGTCAGCAGCATCACAGTCAGGCGTCGGACTGTCGTTATTGACGAGATAAGTTTCTAATCAGCTCGATTCATTATCGCCTACATAGTAATGTATAGTACGCCCTCGAGAAGATTTATCGTTTATTTCGTTGGCATTCAAGAAAATCCTACTCCAGATATCCAAGAGGGCGGCCACCGTTCTCATAATAACATACAACAGGGACGAGAAAAAAAATAAAATAAAAAAAAAAAAAAAAAAAAACATCAACAAATCGTACACGCTGTGCGTATTGTGAGAATCAATTTGAGACAAAAAAAAAACTGTGTCACTTATGAATACTAGCGTTCTCGTGTCTCGAAAATTCTATCCACCGCCCATTGGTATTCGTTTTTCAAATATTTCGACAATATTTTCACTTATTTACCGACAATTTCCCTCAACTACAATGAAAATTCATTTTTTGTTCTTTGTTTGTTTGTTTTTTTTTTCCCCAAGTTTATTTTGATGAATATCGCGTGGAGGAACAGCACGAAATTGTCAATATAAAATTATCTCCAGCCGTGAAATATGAAATAATTTGTTAGTTTAACGCGTATAACTGATTCTTCCGTCATTAATACGAAAAGTATGACTGTATACTGAGAACCATCATAGTAGTATATTGCATGATTGAATGAACGGCGACGTAAACAATGTTGGACCATAGCGCGACGTTCGATTTCCCCTCTTGGGAATCCGCGTGGCCGATAAACGCCGGGATAATCGCGACATAATCCTCTCTCGGAGAATGAAAGAGAGAGAGAGAGAGAGAGGGAGAGAAATATCGATAGAGAATAAAAAAGCGGCCGGGCATTCAAAACGTGTGTATACGAATACTGTCTGATCTCTTTGGGACAGCCTTCGAAAGAGTCATCAGCATCATCGCGAGAGCTCGGTTCACCGATCGTGCGGAGAAAAATATCCAACTCGCGCGATTGAATAAGAGCTCAGATTAAGAAGTAATGAATATGCAGAGCCTTCTTTTTTTTTCCATTCGGCACAACAATCCGATCAAAAACGATAAATAAATAAACAAGAAGCTGATGTTTTAGTTCATTGTCCACACTGAAATTTCAAAAAACCATTTTTTTTTAAATTACGGAAGCAGAATTGAAAGAGTTTGAAACAAAAATTCAGATTCGATCAATTTTCACAGACCTCGCAAATAAAAGCTGCTAGAAAATGCGGATTTGGCGAAAACAAAAATGAAAAACACGCATACACGCACCAAGAAATAGAAACACAGAGAAAAAGAGCATTTGGAGAGCACGAACATTCCAGGCACGCTTGTAGGTTCGTCCACCTCGCGAAATATCTCGACCGCGTCACAGGCACGTTTCGGTATTGCGATCTCGAGAGAGATACACACGCGTATTAACGTGAGCCTCTTGTGAGCTGGCAATTTTTCTCCTCGATCTCAAATCCCAATGGGAGGATGGTCCCGGGACGAGAGACTCGAAAATTCCGGGCGAACGAGAAAGACTGTTTTTTTTTTTTTCGAAAATAACAAAATAACAAAAAAAGATATTGTAATTTGTTCAGGGCAACTATTTAAATCTTCGAGGACATTTT
Organism: Campoplex capitator; assembly: GCA_037576405.1. NCBI lineage: Eukaryota > Metazoa > Arthropoda > Insecta > Hymenoptera > Ichneumonidae > Campoplex > Campoplex capitator. The sequence goes on along the minus strand of JARBWI010000032.1, from coordinate 1,906,724 downwards.
TTTTTCTCTAAAAATAGCAATTGAAATTTTCGAAAAAAAAATATAAAATAAAATAATATATATATATTTAGCCGATTTTTATTATCGTTTTTTTTTCCAAATTATTTTCGTTCGTCGACCGTCTCAATTTTTTTTTATTTGATTCCACACTATTCCACAAATTCGTCGTTCATCGCACTCCGGAATTGGGCTCCGTTCGGTATTTACACTTTTACACTCTTGCGCTGCTCTTTTTTGTTCTTCATTGATCCAACGTCACGGCACGTTCTACCTTACTCCTAAACGTCTTACTATTTTTTAAATGTTGTTGGAATGAATTATTGTTATAACGAATAACGATGCTCATATATGCTCATCGTTCGATCCGGAACAGCGAGTAATGAATTTGTCACAAAAAAATAATGGAATTATCCGTTGGAAAGGGTGACTCGAGAAGACAACTTTGATTTCGAAAGATGAGAAGGGACAATGATAAATATAAAACTTTTTCTTTGTTTTTTTTTTTTTTTTTTTTTTTATGTCAAAAAAGATGGGCTCGAAGTAGTCGTAAACGTTTGACGCTTCAAAAGACGCTTCTCGTCGGCGGGCAGAGTGAGAATCGAGCAACGTTATTCCGCATTGCCGGAATGGCGATTACTAAAATATGTAGCGGCAAGTTGAATGCATTTTGCAAAAAGGCAGACGCACGCAAACACATTCGGAAGCAGAAGCGTGGGAGAGAAAGAGAACGACGACGACAGCGTCGTCGTTACTCGAGTCGAGGGTATTCACAGTTTTATCAGTAGTGTAATATTTTCTTCGCGGAGGTTTCTTTTTTGCGGTTAAGCAAAGGTCAAAAGTTGAGCAATGATCCTCTTATCGGTGCAAATACACTCAACGACTATCCATGCCTCTGTGCTGGGCTTGTTGCATGTCTGTCTTTTTTTTTTTTTTTCTCATTTTTTGACCACCGCGTGTACAAATTTCATTTTCCACACACACTCTCTCTCCCTCGCTCAATATCTATACGCGTTCCTCATGCTGAAAACAATTTTTTTGTCCGACCGTCCAAGTGTTTAACCGGCGATCTTTGTCGAATTTTTATTGAAAAAAATTTAAAATTCAGTCAATTAGCAATGGTTTTTTTTTGTCGATTAAAAAAAATATAATATCGAGATAAATGACAATTGAAAATTCTTTTATTTAGCCAGAAATTCGTTGTGTATTTTTTCGAATACCCATGCAGAACCGATGTACTCGAGCTGAGTAAAAAATGGTTGGGCGATAAAAAATGATAAAAAATGTTTGGTCAAAATAGATGGGTGTTGCGGGTCGTATACTCATTCCTATTCGAACAAGTCGTCGAAGGGTGCAAATAGATCTCTTCCGCATTGTACATTACAACATATTGTAACGGAGGGGGGGGGGGGGGGGGGGGGGGGGGGGGGGGGGGGGGGGGGGAGTGAAGAGGACGAGGATGAAGAAAATGGTATAGCAGTAAACGAGATTCCTGGGGTGGCGACAGACAGGCGTCGATGGTAAATGCAATCTAGCGCGTTGTTCCACATCGTCATCGTCATCGTCCTCGCTTTGCTTACTTCTAATCTTTATGACTCAAGAAGGTGCGCATTTACGGTACATCGTCGTTACGTTTTATGTCCCAAAGAAACGTTAATACATATCTCGCAAAATCAAAAAATATTTTGAAGAATGAAAAAAAAAAAAAAAAAAAAAAAAAACTTAAAAATCGCTCAACATATATAGTCAATGTCCGCGCGTATATTCATAATATACTCTAATGATATAATATTATAACGCTTGAGCCAAGTGCAAATTAAGGAGCGCTCAAAAGGCTCGAGTGCTGCTTCTGCTTATTCTTCGCCATACAATTTGCTCTCAAATGTTTCAACGTGGTGGATCTTGTCTCATTTCCGATACTAATTCCTTCGGCGGTTCGGCGCGAGACCTTTAAAAACGGTGCTGCTGCGTTTGCTGGGAAAAGAAAAAACATTTCATGGATGCAAGCATCGCGAATTCCTATACAACTAAAAATAAATAAAACTATTGATCCGCCTGTAAATATATCAATTACGTTACGTGTGTGCGCGCGCGCTACAACAATACGTAATACATTTTAAATCGTATACTGCGCGCGCAGTGACGAGAAACAATTTGAGTCGTCCTTAAATACCGATTATAATCGATTATTGCTTGAGCAGGATGCGCGATGGGAGAAGAAAGAGGCAAAGTAAATGGAGAAAGCATTAAATATCAATTATTCCAAAACATTTTGAATTTTTCGCATTCTTTAGTCGTTATATTATTATGAAGACGCAAATTGTTGGTTCGATGAATAATATATGATTGAAAAACATATTTGAGAAATGATTGAACGAGCAATCTTAAATAAGTTTTCTACCGTTTTTCGATACTCCCCCGGAACAATGCCTATATCGCGGATATATGACACGCGCGAGACTAACGTGCCGACGATATTTCGAGTGACGGATTGTTTTTTTTCGACGTTGAATAAGTATGATGATGATGATGATGATGATGGAAGGAAAATATAAAAGGAGAGGAGAAAATGCAGATATTCACCGACGATTGGTATCTGCTGCATGGGTGCTCTGTGAGACTTAACCTCTCATCTTTTTTTTACACTTAAAAACGCGGCGGCGTGTGTACATTAACTATAACTCTATAGGAGGCCCGGTTCCCCGCCGGCTTGTTGGTTATAACGAATGCGAGAATGCAGCCTGGCGCCAACGCATACAGAGTTAACGTAAGCGCGGGCGCCTCTCACGCACGCGAGGACGGACGGCCGTGTCCATGCGGAGAAGGGGTAAAAGGGTTTGGGGGGGTTGCGCGGTGTAGTATTTACACTCTATATCTATATGTGTATACTATTTTCATTCTTTCTTAGCCCCGTGAGTGCGCACGCGCGTTGTGTCTGTGTGCGCTAAGCGCCTTATTTCTTTCGTCCTTAATAAGTTGCGCGATTTATCTTGCACGTTGGGCGCATCAGCCGTATTATATACATGCACAGGAGTCTCATCAGGTTCAATGGCCCAAAAAATAAAAAACTCAAGTTCTCGCTCGATCGAATTTTCAGTCGAATAATTGAGAATCATTTTTTCTTCTCGCAGCAGATCGCGCACTCGTTCTTCACCGCTCTATAGTAATCCAATGCATTTAATTTATAGTTTTATAGATATAGTTCTAGGAATAACGGCTCGTCGAAGATCGACTAAATAAGCAGCATGCGGTATTGATTTTTTAAAAGATTTTTTCATAGAAAATTTTGTGCTCTGCTCCGCCGAGTAAGTAGAGCATTCGTCAAGTTTCAATAATTAATTTTATTATACAACTTTTGGTGCAAAGGATCCGCCGTGTTTGAAACGCGCAACGCGAGAGACTTTTTGAACCGTAATTTCATCGAAAACGAAAATCCACATAATCGTGCGATTCGAATCGAGGACACCCTATGTGTATAGGGATTTGTGTTCTCAGTTGTGCGGACGATGTTGAAGAACAGCGAGTGTGCGCGGAGATAAAACCAGTAGCGCCACAGCACGGTCGGGGCGGCACGCCACTACCGTGTTAAACGCCGGTTAACAAAACGAACATCATAAATAGCCGTGATAAATGAGAAGCGATGAGTATGAGAAGGAGAAGAGGAGAGAGAAAAAAGAAAACAACAAAAGAAAGAAAGGGCAGAATAACTAACAGAATGAAGAACGCGGATCTTGGTATTTTTCGCTCTTTCTCTCATCCTTCTTTTGCACCGAGTCTCCCTCCCTGTGGCCGTATCCTAGCTCGCTCGCGTTCCAAAGACCGGGTAGCCCTCGCATCTTCCTCTTGGCGCGATCCTCGTTTCACCGTTCGAAAAATCAAAAGACTTGCCACATGAGAAAGAGATACTTTCTCTCTTCTCTCTTACTTTAACATAGACACGTTTCGTTCTTTCGCGCTTCTTGCTATGCGAGGAAAAACGAAAACACACACGGACAAAGACTCAACTTGTAGTATCATCATCGTCATCATCCCAACGGGGAGGGGGCTGACTCGTGCAACAACATAAGCTAAATCGAGACAGCTACATCCATTATACGACACGTACACCCAACTCTCTCTCTCTCTTCCTTTTCTTTTTAACCCCCGACCCTCTTTTCGTTTCATAGCACCTCGATTCGCGCACATTTTTATTCTCACTCCTCCATCGCCCAACTCCAACGACTTCTTTTCTCGCGCTACCCTTCATTCTCGATAATACCGCGATAGCCAAGAATCCAACGAACCTACTACCCTATTACGGAGATCGCTCATTCCCTTTTTATTATCCAATCATCTACATCATTGTCCAGACTCGAAGCAGCTGTTTTTTCTTATATATATATATATATATATTTTTTTTGTAAAAATTCAATCATTTAAACATGACAAGTAATTTGGATTTGCCAAAGGTTAATCGCAGAGAAAAGAAAAACAACATTTTTCTTTTTCCTTTTTTCTCTCTCTTTCTCTGCGATATACCTTTGGCAAATCCATTTCCGCTACAGTATTGTTGCTTTTCGTTTCATCGATTTTTATTTCCTCCGCGATTCCTTTTGTTTTTTTGTTTGCACGAAGGCGAGGCGCCGTGTCCCGCTACGGTGGAAACGAGTCGCGCCACTTCCTGCATACAGAATCCAATACAAGGCCCATTAACATTCTTAACTCTCGTAGCCACTTTGTGCACACGATGAGATTTCGTTTTACTCGTATTTACTCTTCTTTTAGCTGCTCGTAAAATTCTCACAAATTTTTAATAACGACGTGTTGCTTATCAAAAAATGATAAAACGACGTCTGGAAATTCTGGATTTGATGCTTTTCTCGTTTCTGTCCTCATCTGTCTTCGAAACTCTGATAAACGTTTTCAAAACTTTTAAAATTCACCACCCCGAAAAGACGCCAGTTGTGGAACAAAAAAATTATCGGAAAAGGTAATTGTTTTTTTCTCAGGTCGAACTGTCAAAATTAGAGAATAGAAAAAAAAAAAGACGAAGCGGACGAAGAAAATGGAATTTTTTGAATGATATCGTTGATTCTAGCGACGCATTATCCGAAACGAAATATCCAGAGTAGTTTGAGAAAAGAGTTGAATAATAAATCCAATAATGGGGATTTACGATAAAAAGTTTATTTAGGCTTGTCCATTTATTTGTTTTTTAATTTTGTATTTATGAAGAAAAGCCTCTTCCCGTGCATAGTAATTTTCGGCCATCGATGGACGGTCCTCGTAGAGCATGAAATTGAAAAAAATAAAGATAAAAAAAAAAAAAAATGGAAGGAGAAGAACGAAAACAAAGACCACGCATGGCATTTTGCGGAGGAACCAAGTTTTTTGATTTTTTCGCCTCCGTCACTGAACATTTTGCATCTTTTTTTTTTTTTTTTTTTTAATTTCCGTAGCAGCATTCCTCTCACGCCACGTATGCCTGACATTCCAGAGTATCCTCGAGCCTTCCATCGCTAATTTCAATACATAGTACAGTAGTGTGTGTTGAAAAGTTAAATACTTTTTTTCAACTAGTTTTAATGATAAATAAATACCCCAGAAAGGAATTCCTTTACGCGGAACAATATCGTAGATTGCGTCGTTGCAATTCAACGACATTTTTTTTTTTCAATCCAATTTTTTCCGCAGACTCGAGCGACAAAAATTGCTCAATCTATTTAGATTTTTTTTGGGAATATGCAGAGAAAATCTGCAAACAATTATGACAATTTCTAAAGTTAAAAATCTAACAAAGAAAAGATTAATTTTGCTCTATAGCAAAAATGTGAATTTCAATATTTCTTTTGCATTGACGTTTTTCTCAACGACAACCGGTTTAGTATTATTATCATTATTATTATTATTATTATTATTATTGATAAATCCTCGCACCCAGCTATCGTCTTTTTGCCATGATTATTAAATTTAATATTTATATATCGCCTTATTCCACCCGGTTGAAGTTTGCAACGATGAAATGCAACGATATTTCGGTCTTAAAAAAAAATACTTTCCATAATTCTTAGACAGATTTCGGCGTCGAAAAATGGTTCGAAATTTTGTTTGTACCAATTTTATGAACCCTCCAACAAAATGAGCAATAAATATGCTGATGATTGAATAAATGAGAAAATTGAACGAAAAGTTATGAATAAAAGAATAGAAAATTCTCTTGCGCTTCAAATGATCCAATGAAAAATTGGTGATTATCTTCCTTGGTTGTATTTAATAGAAAAAAAAAAAAAAATAACTTCGAGTAAGTTCGACGAGCTTCTTTCCTTGAGTTTGAATAAAAATTTTGAAAAATATATATTGCCAAAGAAATGTCGTTGCATTGGGACGATAAAAATGTCAACTTTTTGCAAATTTCAATGAGACAGGATTTTCGTTTCGCTAAACCTCGCGCATGCGTGCGTCAGGTTCCATTATTTCTTGCTCTCATTCTCTGTGATCTCTTCAACTTGGATAATTTCATTGTTTGCCTGGTTTATCCTTGTCCGCAAAATAGCTTGTCGCGTTTGGAAAACGTCTCGCGTCCGGAAAAATAGGAGATTCGAGTCTCCGAGGATTGAGACATTCGCGTATGGCTTGACCAAAGGCTCGTCTGACCCCCGGGTCAGCTGCAACCGCCGCCGCAGAACCGTCCGCTTCCTCAACGCTCGCTCCAAAAACACTTTCTCTTACGAGACGTTCAACCGAGGCTGATATTAACGACTGATTCGGCGTTGAATTCACCAACAAACGAGGCTTCAAACGCTCCACCAATTTTCGACGTTTACTTGGCAAACCCTCCAAATAAGCGTCACTAAAACCAGTCATCCCTTCACCTTGAAGCTGTAATTGTCGTCTCTGTCTAATACCGTCACGCGCTATTATCGGCACCCATTCCTGTAAGCGGTAAATTCAATGAGATCATTCGGTGAATCGAATCGAGACAACTATCATTATTTTCTTTAATAGGTCATGAATTTACACTTATTTGCCTGGTTCATAACGACTCTCAGTTTAAAAAACAAGGCTCGACAAAAATTTGCGTAATTTCGGGTCAAATATACGTTTTTTTTTTTTTTTTTTCATCCTCATCCTCTACATGTTTGTCGAAATAAATTTGGTATCGAGCAAATTCGATTGGTATCAAAACGATTGATTGAATTATTTACCGGCAAAAGCTGTTCGTGGCCTGGAAAACTTGTTGGGACTTGTTCACCGTCATCGACATCCAAAGGATCATTTATCACCCTGGTTCCGCTTGCCTCCTCTGTTTCCATCGGCTGTGGAGAAAATATGTATAAATTTTATGTATTCATTTTTCTTTTTTTTTTTTAATTGCGAGAGATCCGAGTTTTAATTTTCTGACTGGACTAATCCTGAATGAAAATGTTGAAATCAAATACATAAGAATTAAAACTAAATTTATTATTGACGTATGACCGTGGTGGGACTGCTCTCACCTCGGGTTCCGGCTGTGGTTGAATCACGTGTGTTCTCAAGATACCGGCGATATCCTCGAAAATAGGCGTTGCTTGAGTTTCGTCGATTCGAGTATTTTCCGCTCCAAGCTCACCCTCGCGCGGTCGTGAATATTCACAGAACCACTGTGCCACCGTCTCAACGATCCAGTCTCGGTACTCTGGATGTAGATTGTTCGATGCGCGCATCTGTTACGATTTTTTTTCTCTTTAATTCTCATGTCCATTGAAATTTTGTCCTTTCAATTCATCATTCTTCAATACGAAGCTAATCAGAAAAGTATTACTCACAGCGAATGTGCGAATAAATTGTTCCAATCCCGGCTCTTTTCGGTTCAGGCTATTACGAAGTGCGTTGCATATTTTTCGTGCATGGCGTCGAACGATTTCAGTCAGATTGGCGCCCCATTCTTCATCCGTCGCGCCCGCTGGATAATCAAAAACCGAAGACGAAGAAACATTGAAAATGTTCGTTTCCCAGTTTTTTGTACACCGACGACTTTTTTTTTTATCATGCAAATACATTTTTTCTTCGCTCATTGACTCCATAAGATTGTATCATGGCACGAACGAATTAGCGTAACCCGAGCAAATTCTTTGCTAGAGTAAGGACTATTTTTTTAGCGAACAATTTTCCTGACCGTAATAGGAGGTTTTTCCGAATATCGAAAAATTTCACAAGGTTTCAATTTCCGTTAATATCAACGGAAAATAACACGATGAGCAGATACGAAACTGAAGAATCACTGTTTGAGGAATAAAAAAACTGGACAAGCTTGAAATTTGGCCGCTGAAAACTTGGACGAATTCAAAATCGTTCCAAAAATATATGATATAAATACCATTGTTTTCCACGTAAGTTGCAACCTCTCCCAATAATTCTCCAATAAAAATGCTCATATTGATGGTGTCTTGTTCCGTCCATTGATTATCGTCGATAGGTGATACATCTGCAAAGCCCCAAATTTCACGGAAATTCACCTCAATCTCCATTGACAAATGTTGGGCGAATGTAAACGCATGTCCTCTGTTACGCACTATTAATTTCGTCAATTGAGGTCTGAGTCGACGCCAGGTATCCTCACGATTGAATTTCCCATTGTTTATTAAAGCGTACCATTCGCTGAGCTCGATTCTTGCCTGTTGCGAAGAAACAAAAATTCACTCGCACTGTACATACATATGAGCTTTGGAAATTTGTTCATTTTAAACGTGAAAAAGTTTCTAAAATGTTGGCAAATTCATGAATATTCCGTATAATTATAAATAGGCTCTTATCCCTTTTTTGTCTGATGTATTATTCTGCACTTGGCAAAAACAATCAATCAACAAACTATCATTCGGAAGGTAATCAATTGTTAAACTTACGAATACTGTATAAAGTTGTCCCAATAAAGAGTCGGGCAATATTCCTGGACACGTATCAATTCCTCGAGACAATAGCAATTCTTCGAGAGTGACGGATTCCCTGAATATGAAAAAAAAAAAAAAAAAAAAAAAAAAGAAGTAACAAACAAATGAAATATGTTGAAAAAGTGTCGACAATCTTTCGGGCATCAAAAAATTAGGTCTCTATTTCATTTCAGAGTTATGGAATTGGCCAAAAAACATGGACGTGTAATTCGAAATAGGATACGTACGTTCCATCGGATCGTCGTAATTTAGCTATTTGATCTCGTAATCTAACATTCGTCGCAGCTCTGCCTGGCGTAGCGTTAAAAGCGTTTCCCACGAGCGGCGTTGAGCCTTCTGCAATGAAAATACGATTTAAACCATTCTAGTCTAAGAGCTAGCCACGGAAAAAGAGTTGCAATTTATAGAGCAATGAAACTCCTCGAATCAGTGTGCCATACCATCGTTATTAATTGTTCCGGGAGCCTGGCAGCTGTTCATCGGTGGAAATGAACGTGGTACGGCCATAACGGGATTGCAAAATCAATCGAAGGTGTTCAATTTATAGAGCACTGATTTTTGGTGTGGTATAACTAATCATGTTTCTAATTCTAAAACAATAATGCCAGGCGTTTCGGTTGGGGCAAAAGTACCGCCAGGTGACGTTCAAGGTGCGTAAAAAAGTGACGAAGACGTTTCATTCATAGAGGGCTGTAACAAAACTCTTTCTTTACATTTAACCTTTAAAAACGTGTGTGCAAAAAGACAGGCAAAAATATTTAGCTGAACACCCCGCCAGGCTCCGACAAAAGTCGTCTAGGCCAAGCTAGATAAATTTTTCCATGATATAAATGTTATCGGAAAACCGGCTGGGCCATTGTTTGGAGAATAGCTCTATATAATCTAGTAACATGTTTTTCACTCCAAATTTTAACCAACAGCTTTGTTATTAACAATTTCATGAGAAAAATTGCTGTTTTTTTTGGATTTTTGTTTACAGAATGAAAACTATCACGCTAATCGTGATGGTATCAATAGAGAAATTGTAGAAAATAAAAATACAAAGAAAATGAGCGGTCAAACGACTCAATCGGACCGTTAGTTTAGGAGAAAATCGAAAAAAATAGGCAAAAGAACCGTTTTTTCAAAAATTCATAACTCGGTCATTTTTTGAATTGTAACGTAAATCCTCCGGCCAGTACTAGTTATGAATGTAAACTTCATGTGTGCGAAGAGCAGGCACTGTCCGATGCATAGTTTTCAATCTGTGGCCATTTCAATTTTTTACTATGCAATTTTCCAGCAGGCATGAATGCGACGGATATTATGCGATTTGAATTTAATAAAACGATTTCGAAAGTAGAAGTCGCATACTTCGAATCTTTCATCTTGGTTTTGCGTGAAAACGCCGAAAAACATGTTAGAAATAGAGTTGAATATGACGAAAAACGGCCGAGCGCGCGAGAGAGTGGGGGAGAGCAACGGGCCTGGAGGAACGAGTATATATAGCACCACTTTCGCGCCGCGCGTATTTCATGATCTTTTCGTTCGAATATCTCAGCAACAATATGTGTAATAAATATTACGATTTTTCGTACATCCCATCCATACTGATTTTCCTCCTAAAAAAATTCATCAAAAGTAACCATAATGTTTCTGTGAAGATACAACAAAATATAGCGAAAAAAGTGGAATTTATGCCCTTCTATTTGTTTTTTTTTAGCGATTTGATCGAAAAATCATGTTTGTCGGAACGAAATACCCGGGAATAAAAAAAAAATGAGTTCCGATATTCTTATTTGTTGCTGAGATATTCGATAGACGACTTCGTCACTTTTTTACGCACCTTGAACGTCACCTGGCGCTACTTTTCCCCTAACCAAAACGCCTGGCGTTATTGTATTATAATTAGAAACGTAGTTAGTTGTACCACACCAAAAATCAGTGCTCTATAAGTTGAACACCTTCGATTGATTTTGTAACCCTGTTGCGGCCATACCACGCTCATTCCCACCGATGAACAGTGGCCAGGCTCCCGAATCAATTAAAAACGATGGTATGGCACACTGATTAGAGGAGTTTCATTGCTCTATAAATTGCAACTCTTTTTCCGTGGCTAGCTCTCCGTCTATTCGTTCGAAGACTGAAAAATTCTGGGAATATTTCGGAAAATATTCCGTAGATTCAAAATTTCTCCTCTCGTCTGTTTCAATGTAAAGGCGTTGTTTTTAATACCAGAAAATGATAAGAATTTGACGTATTTCGATAGAAAAGTAAAAAAAAAAGAAGTAACTTGACTTGAATATTTTTCGAGCGAAGCGAATAGTATCTCGTCGACATGAATAAATTTTACCCGATTGAGGTGGAACGACTCCATTCGGCGTTGAACTCTGGCTAGGCTGACTGGTTTGTTGAGGCGACGACGTAGCAGTGCTGTTATTTGGTGTTGCACTCGGTTGAGCTCTACGTATGTGATGCGAATTGCACGGTAAAAGCATGTCGAAATCCATATTATGCCCCATTCCGACACCCACGCCAAGAGGATGAGCGTGCGAATGAAAAACATGAGGTCGGGATGTACTGCGTGTTTGAGTCGATGTTGTTGGGTGCGTGCCAACGTTGCTCCTGAAAAGTATAATTCACTATAAATTAAAGTAGACCATAGGATGAGAATATCTTGCAACGAAATCTTGAAAATTCTTTATAATGGAGTACATTTTTTTAAAACACGAAATGATGGTGAAATTTCGAAAATTCGGTAATGTAATAATCGATTCGAGTACCTGGCTTGTGTACTTTGACCGGGAGTTCGAGAAGCACGCCTGGCAGCGCTTGTCACGATTCTTCGTCGCAAACAAGCGCCTGGGGATGAAGCGGTAGGCGTCGATGTTGGTGCAGAAACGTTTGCCGCGGCAGCTACGTTTCCAGCACTCTGTGCCATATAACCGGCAATAGCGTTCATAAAATTTTGAATGAGACCGGGTGGTGGAGCAGGACCCCATGGAATAATGCCAGCCATTCCGCTTGCTCCGGCTGGAAGGATCGTTGCAGAAAATAAATCAATCTTAAAATCTTTTTGGCACGAAAACGATCCCAATTTTAAGCGGTTAATGTTGCTCGTATGCGAAAAAAAGAAGAAAAAAACCAAGATTTAATAGTACGATGAAGTCTCATTTTATTGTTCAAGGTTGAATTTGTTTCTAGAGAGGAAGACTTGAACTTACGAGCATTGTTATTGATGTTAACATTGTTGTTATTATTACTGCCATTAGTTTGAGCTTGGTCAGTCGCAGTGCCACCGACTCCGTTAACGGTGATTCCATCCCCGTTCTCCGGAGGTGCCATTTCCATCAATACTTCCATGTTGTTTCTTAAATTGAATATTGCACCAATTGTCGAATTAACCGGCGAATGATTATGCGGTTGCTGTTGCTGTTGCTGCTGTTCCGACTGTTGTGCCGGAGTCGAAGACATCGTTTCCGATTGTTCACTCGCCATGTCCGTTGGCATCGAGGTACTCGTTGGTGGAGCACCGGCTGTTGAAGTCGGTGGTCTGTTTGTCGATTCGGTGTTGGTCTCTTCGCCAGTTTCTCCCTGGCTTCCGTCGTTACGAGCTACGCTTATGTGAGCCTTCAAGAAACGAGAATATTTTTGAAGAATTTGAAATGATGTCGCGATGTTGTATAATGACAAAATGAATCTTTTGTTCTTCATAAATCAGGGGTAGGCTTCGAAAGGAGAAATGTAAAATTATATTTGAATTTGAATTTGTCAATAATATTTTTATAGTTTTGACTGACCTCGACTTGAATCGGTATCGCGCCTTGCAGTATCGCCGAGTGTTGAATGAGCACAGGACGACAACGCAAATTTCTCGGTGGTTGTTGTCCCAGGTCAACAATTATATCGCTCAGAGCGTGATTAGCGTGAGCCAAATAGTGAAGACACTCGCTAACACAATCGACCAAACGTTGATTTCGCTCGAGAAGGCTGATTTGATTTTCGCCTGTACCAATCATTTCCGACGGTATTACAGGGTCTGTCAACATGAGCTGCCGATAAAGTAATAAGTGAGGACGGAGTCTGTCCTCTATGTCCATTAGTGTTCTCAGTAATGTAGCCATCGGCATGGTTCTGAAAAAGAAAAAAAAGAAAAAATTCAATCAAAATTAAAGAAATTTATTTCTAAAATTCATTTCACATATCGAGTGACTCCGTTGAATGAATGAAAAAATAGCCATCGTACGTTCCCGTGGGAAATGTTGGGCGATGTTGCAAGCTCGTGTCAGAACATTATTATTCAGGAGCGTACACGCATATTACGTCATTTTATTGGATCGAGTTATCGCGTACTTCCTAACTTTATAAATAAAATGTAAGATCCTGTTCCCCTACCTCGGAGTGTCTCCGGACGAGCGGTTATTTTCTGATCGATCGGTACTCGCGGTAGATCTCTCTTGTCGCGGAGATTGTTGTTGATCTTGCGAGGATTGCGATTGATTTTCATCGGTTATCTCAGCAGCTGGCGACGACTCGGTACCCGAAGTTCCACCGTTGCTCGCTAAATAAAAAGCAACGTTATTATGTTGGTTCAACATTTTATGTTGAACCGTGGATTCACCTCTTCTCTCGACGTTCGGTGAACTCCTGACCGCTCGATAGAATCCAACGGCTATTTGATAAGCGACGTTTGATTGAACCGAGGTCGCATGATCAGGAAAAAACATATCGAGAAAATCTGAAACTCTCTGCGGTACTTCGGAATCGCTACCATTGGCGGATGTTTCATCGTTTTCTGAAACACTCGAATCCGATGAACAAGATTCCGCTACCGCTGTTCCATCTGTACGATTGACTCTTCTTGCTGCGTTAGTTTCATTCGCAGAGGTTCTTCGACCTACACCCGTTCCGTTCTCGAGCCGATCCAACACCAAATTTGCCTCGTGAAGCATACGTCGCGCGGTCGTTGTTCGGCTATCGGTTAGCGTAATGCTCAATTGTGGTAGCGGCGATTCTAAAAGTCGCACAATTCATCAATTAGTACGAAAGAGAGAGAGAGAGAGAGAGAGAGAGAGAGAGAGAGGAGAGAAAAAAAAAAACGTATGAGTCGGTACTGAAGTATTTTACAAACCATGCCCTTCGACAACTTCAGCTGGAATGGATATTGATCCTAGATACATAGGATTGCCATGAAATTGAGCTCTCGCCTGTCTAAACGTATGCCCCCGGTTCTGGCCCTGATCGTTTTGTCCCTGACCTTGTCCGTGCGATTGGCCACCGCTGTTTCCACGTTGGGCCGATTGAGGGGGTGCTCGATGGACCAGATGTATAACTTTTCCATTGACATCTGATTCAATTGTATACAGTTATTATTATATTATTTGTGATGCATGTATCGAGTATCCTTTTTTTAAACAGGAAATGCAAATTATTCATTATCATATTGTTGTAAACAAATAACTGGAGTAACTCTGAAAGAGAAACCGCACTGTGTCTAAACAAGGACTCGTGTATAATCACACTTTGTGCAGCACGGCTCGAGCGAACTTTGATATTTGACGACAGTTATTAACGGAAGCCAAAATTTATTGCAATATTGTTGTTTGTTCTCACAAAATGGAAGTAAGCGCTACAATAGATTTGACTAAATTCGATATATATGTTCAATATATGACACATAAAGTAACGGCGAGGCTCGTGCCATCTCGCTCTTTCAATACTTGGCTTTGAGCCGCTGCCGCGTCTCTTGATCCACGTAGGCGTCGTACAATATGTACTTGAAAGAATATGCAGAGGATTACAATATCATCGATTGGATGAGTTATTAAAAAAAAAAGTTGTTTCCTCATTATCCATGACCAATGTTTCATTGTAAAATCAATGACTAAGCTTTTTTCCTTCTTGATATTGTATGGTTCGTGTATCGATGATTTGAAAGCAACTTTATCGGAAAAAAAAAAAGACTTGCCATAATCGCTGAGATGTTTTTCATCCTGAAGAACTCTGCCGCAATAAATGAGTCTCTGAGAATCGGCCGCAACGTTGACAGTCGCCGCAATGTGTTCTTTGAACTCGCGAATGGTAATCTGCTTTCGAATGTGATTTCCCGATTAGAAAATTGAAAAAAAAAAAAAAAATGTTGGGAACTACTCAGGGAATAACTATAAAATGGGGAGTTATCGATCTGATTCGACATTGCTGCAAGTCAATTAACTTTTACAATACATCGCAACGTTATTTCAACGTTGATTAAAATTTCTATATTTTTTTACCGCGTAATAATCGATACGATGTTGCGCGAGTTTCGTCACTGAATTTCTCAAAATATGTAATCATTCCTCATGTATACGATTCGCTCAACTCTTGGAAATTATAGTTTAGAAAGATTGACAAGAAAAAACTGAACCGAAGCAAGACTCGAAAAATAATAGGAAATAATTGAAAAACTCACATCATCGGCCAGAGAGAATGCATGATTCTGTGAATCCAATGTCTTCACCGTGAGATCGATCATCCTCGATGATTTCACGTTCTCGCTCGAGTCCAAATAAAAATACGAAAAGTTCTCAGGCACTTTCGCGTTGCTCACTTTTTCGTAAAGAATTATCAGGGTTGTCTTTTTTTTCTTTTTTTCTTCAATTTCCAAGCGCAAATGAAGCTTTGCGCTCAATAATGCGCTATACGGATTATAATTCGATATCGCGAGTCGGTTGAAGAAAAAAAAATCTCCTGACATGGAACGACACGCACTGAAGTTGGTCACTATCGCAATAGAGCTTTGCGATTATAAAATTGTAGGATCGTTTTTTTTTTTATTTTTTTTCGTCGACGATCTGTCTATCTTTGATTCTACAATTTTAATTGCTCGATGAGTTGAAACATCATAGATCAGTCGATGCGAAAACGTTCGTAAAAAACATATATCACAATAAAAACATTTGTCGGTCGTTTGTTCATATGGGAAAAAAAAGGAAAAACAAAATTTACCCACGTTTCCCAAAACCGGGAGGTAACGCATTATCCGCAAAAGTTACCATCCGAAAAGTAAATTATGATTTTCATAGTGCGTCGGTCGGTACGTTAGTCGACAAAAGCGAAACTACTAGGTATACCACGGAGCTAGAGCTGTGCAACTTTTTAGTAAAAATGAAAATGTATAGATGCATACTCAACGCGACAGCGGTATTTGAATAAATATAATCGCGATTCTACAGAATTTATTTATAAGGTGAGGAGAAAAAAATTCTTTGATCGAGCGAGAGGCGGGCAGTTTTGTCGTCGGTCAGCCAAATCGACACTTTGCTTTATCGTTCGTCGATGTCGATAAAAGACGAATCCGATGGAACAAATATAGAGCTCTCCTTCATCCCACTGCAAAAAAGGCTATTGCAGGCTGAGTCTTCGTTCGCTCGGAGATGCTATTATAAAACTATCGTTAAGACATTTTATTTTGCTAATTTCTATTTTGAGGAGTTTTTTTTTTTTTTTTTCATAACTTCCGGCAACTGGTTTATCATTTTTTGGGTCGATAAATGGGTCGATTCATCGACGCAGAAGCCTCATCTTATTTATCGATCCGATCCAAGCCAACGCACTCGATGATGCCCGAATCAATGCACGAAGAACCGAGTTCCTATGAGTGAAAATCAAAATGTCAAAACACTTTTGTTATTCGGTTTCAAAAAACTTGTATATAAAAATTTTCAGCGGTTTTATTATCGACCGAGCAGATTACTGAAATTTTAATTTACAGATTCGCCGGAGCGTGCCGCTTCTCACATGTTTTCTGACCAAACTGACAAGTTGGCTCTGTATAGTCCAAAGTAAACGCGGATATAACACGACGAACTTTATTTTCAAAACGCATTAAAAAGGTATGGGGGAATATCTTTGTCTCGACTAATTTATGGAAATAATAATTGAAATAATGGGAATCGACGATATAAGACCCATTTTGACGCAACCGATATGCCAATTGCTTCGAGAATGATTTTGATCAATCCAATATCGTGATAGGAGACGGAGGAGACACTCTCGTCGCAGGGAAGAAAGCGTACAAGTTCGTGGCAAATGAGAAAAAAAAAGAAAAAAAAAAAAAAAACGGAAATACGCTTATGCGGTATTAATTGGCCGGACGTCAAGGAGCGGTTGGAAAAAACGAGAAACGGTCAGAGGGGAATAAAATTGGGTATGGCGATAATAATACCGGGTTGGTTGCTCCCTATATCAACGAGAGAATAACTTGCGCGAGAAGAGACTAGATGGCGCGGTTATAGAAGAAACGCGGTGCGGGGCAAAGGGAGGCAAAGAAAGAGAGACTGCGAAGTTCGTGGCACGGAAACGTTCGTTTCGTGCATGATTTTTTTTTTTTTTTCTGGCTCTGATATATATGTATACGCGTTTTTTGTCTCTGTTTTCTGGAAGAGTATTATATCCATCGTACTCTGTTGGTTGCCGCGACCCGAAGAGTCTCGTCGGGCCTCCTACCGCGGTCGTTTCGCTCCGCGTTCCGCGCCAGGGGTGCGCAACGAAGGAACCTCTATAGATACATGTGTATGCTAGGTATTTGTACGCGCATTATATATATACGCGCCGTTGTACATAAAGCATAATAAAGGTCGAGCTCGAGTCCGCGCGGACCGAGCAACGTCGAGCAGTCGCTTGTCTCTTTTTCCTCGCGTTCCTTGTGGCCTGATTGGCTCTGGCGTAGCTCGAAAATCTCGACTATTGGACTTTTTAAATGTTGACGTACGCCCTCTGTAGCGACGCGTAGGCGTGACGTAAATTTTTACAGGCTCGCGTTGGTCGACACGTCGAATACAGCTTTCTCATAGGCTCTTTCTTTTTCTCTTTCTCATCGGGTTTTTCAACACAATAACGGAGAATCTTCGAGGCTATAACTTTATAGTACGCGGCTCAACGGAGTAGTCCGCGCGGACTACTTCCGATCAGAAAGACAGAGAGAGAGAGAGGGAAAAGAGTGAGCCCGGGGGCGGGGGGGGGGGGGGGAGAGAGAAGAAAGAGCTCGAGGTTAAGATGCCTCGGCAATCAAGTAGAACCTTCGGGCAAGCAGGGGCGGTTATGGGTGGTTACGAACGAACGCGGGAGGGATATATGTTGGTGAAGGGTGCGAGAAGCACGAGTGCTGTGACGGTGTAAAGAGTGAGAAAGAGTGAGAGAGAGCGAGACAAAATGAAACTCGGAAAAAACGAGAGAGAAAGAAAGAAAATAGTAAGAGGGTAATATAAAGAGAGAGAGAGAGAAGAAACGGAGCAGTGGAGCGAAACAAGAATAGTAGGACGAAGCAAACCGAGAGAAGGCAAAGGCGGCCATATTTAGAGAAGGAAATCAGTGAAGAGCATTCGTGTTTCGTTCCATCGAATATCCCCTTTCCCTTCTGCTCCCCCGCCCCACGACGCTCCGCACTGCAACCCTCACCGGGGACCTTTTTTTCTCTATCTCTCTCTCTCTCTCTCCTCCATTCCTATCTTATGGCCTGTTTTTGTGTATTTTAACGTACAGGGAGGTACAGAAATTGAGCTAGCCATGTTCCGAGAAACGCTTACACGAAAAAAAAAGAAAAAAAAACAACAACAATCAGCTTCGCTAAAGAGGTTATGTTACTAAAATTATTCGAAAACTTTTCTTCGCTATTATCATACTTGGAAAATGGAGATTCAATCTGTGTTCTCTCAAGTGTTGTTGAGAAATCAACAAGTTTTCTGTACAAAGCGCTCAAACTAATTAAATTCAAATAATTTTCAATGAGTTTAGTTTTTTTTTTCTCCAAATTCCATCATTTTTTCGTAATAATCATTCTCCACAATTACAAGTTATTTTAGTGTTCCACAAGCTTGAAGGGGAAAAAAAAAACTATTCCGCTATTCCGGGAGGTTGAAATTTCTCCACATTTCGTTTCGATATTCGAGGAATATCGAGTGAAATATAGATTTCACATGCGAAAAGATTCCGATTTTAAAATCGTTCAAACATTTCCAACACCGAATAATAAAAACATAAACACTTTGTACCCATAAAAATTCCATTTCATAATCCCATGAGTATTCGAAGATTTTTATACATCTATAAAAAAATTGGCGAAACAATTTGATTTCAGGGTATCGAGAAAAAAAAAAAACCAAGATTTTCAACACTGCGAATATCCATTGTTTTTTTTTTTTTTTTTTTTTTTTTTTTTTTTTTTTTTTTCAAGTTGTAAAAAGATATAGTCCTACAAATTCATCGTTTGATCTTCGTGCAACGTCGTCGAATCTCCGGAAAACGCAATGAATAAAAAAAAATAAAAGAAAAGCGCGAATAAAAAGATGAAAATAAGAATGATGAATGGCGCAAGAAATGTGAAGAAAAAAAAAAAAAAAAAAAATAGTATCGACCGCGTCGAATGCGTTGAGAGAGAGAGAGGGGGCACGAGAAAGAAAAAGAAAAAAAAGAAATATTTCGCAACGCGTATAGCTATATTAGTAATTTCGATATGGAACTCTCGAGACTGTTTAGCCGGCGGGCGGGGTGTATATGCATGGCTGGCGTGTGCTCGGAGTATTTTTCGCTCTCGTCTGATGCTCGAGAGGGCGCATATCTCTGCCGCCGCATATACTATATACTACGAGGAGATTGAGAATTTAACGAGGGGTTATGTTGGAACTTGGAAATTTTCGTATTGAGCCAACCTCGAACACGTCGAAACGTTTTTTTTTTCTGCTTGTTTTTCTTCCATTTTTCATCCCCTTTTTTTTTTTTTTTTTCTTTTCTTTCAAATTTTTACTGGCTCTTTCTAGAAGCCAGCATATCGCACGCTCGCGGAGTGTATACAGAATTAATGAATGTGTTGCTGCGTATAGCGGCCTGCTCCGCGTACCCTCCTCCGCCGCGCAAGAGATTTCTTTTCACGTTTTTCTCGCTTCTGCAAAGGTTGTTTTTGTGATTTTTTTCTTCCATACCATTAATTTATTTTATTTTTATACATGTACTATATGCAAGCAAAAATATACTAAAAAGGAAAAAATCCAAGTGTTTAATCCGATGCTGGCGCGTAGTAGGAGGTATAGGAGCAGCGTGCGTTAAAGCGTAGGATTCTGCATGTGTAGATGCGTATAGATAAATATGTATATGGAAAAGTCCGGCGGCGGGGCTCGCAATACCTTCAGAAGCTCGCGGGGATTAATCTTATAATCCTCAAATTTGTATCAGGTTGAATTTTATGACATCTCCAGCGAGTCCGCGATATATACTACAATATATTTACAACTGGTGTTAAATCAATGCTTACAATATTCATTATTCTCGCTGGAATTCATCTCTGCATGCTCGTATCTTAATATATATTTATACATATAAATAATCCGTCTTGTTTGGTTGAATTGTCGCTTTCTTGTTGCGAGTCAGTGTCGCGGGTATCCGCCACCGCGCCCTATACGACACAAGTTGTCGCAACGCGGTAGAAGCCCCATACGTATAGAGAGTGCATGAGCTAAAAGTTATCCCCGAGGTTCGAAGATGATCAATTAATCCTGAAAATTATTAAGAGAAAGAGAAAAGTCTAGTCTCAAGAGATAATATATCGTTTACGAATTGCGAATGCGAGATATCGCGATGAGAATCGGATCCGTGTGATGCTGCTGGTCGATATGGCGGAGCGGGTATATAACGCGCCTATGTAGATAGCAATTAACTGGCGCGGCAAATTGGTTAACATATTATTTCTAAGACGCGGTTGCTAAAAGGGGCGTTTTTTATGTCCTGGGAATTGCGGCGAGCTTATCCAACCGAGATCCCTCGGTTGGAAAAAAAGGTCACTTGCGGTGCCCAATCGCTTTTCTCCGCGAGTCAATGAATTACTCAAAAATTAGGCACAACTCGTTGAATATCATAAAAATGACAAACTTGCTGATTGCGCGATTGATGTCGATTCGATTCGGGTATGCATATCCGTGCATAAATCACGCTGCTGCTCCTCGATCTTCCGCGCGCGCACGATAATTTCATGGCGAAACTCGATTCGGAATAATTCCGATCCAATATGCTTAATCGAAGCAAACTGATAAATGTTGATCGTTGAATGATTTTCTGAGGTTTTTCGCGGCGTGTGCACAGAGAAAAAAAAAGAAAAAAATCATGAGGCTGATGGACGATTCTCCAATAAAAACGGATATCAAGAGGACGGAGCTGGCAGTTTTATTTTTGCCAGATCAAACAAAAATAACGAATCGCTCGAAATGGTATTGATGAAACTCGCGGTGCGTTTGTATAATTATATAGCAGAGAAATAGTAAAAAGAGAGGTAAATATAGAGATGGTAGCTCTCACCAGCACCGCCGGCGATTGACGGTCGTGCCAATTGGCAGTCGAGCACTTGCCAAGCAGAATGATGCAATTAACCAATAAATGGGTTTTGCAACGAGCGAGAAATATACGCTTGTTACGAAGCGCTGACCTGCTACGAACAACTATAGAGAGAGAAAGAGAGATTCGTGAATCCTAACCATGCAAAGGCGCATGCAGCGAATCCCACATAACACACCGCCGCAATACCAATATATAACATTCGCGAAATAACCGCGTGCTGCTGGCTATTGAATGACTTATAAAAAAATGTAACTCGTACGAGCAATCTCATTGATCGTTGAAAAAATTATCTCCGTTTTATTTGTTTATTTGAAAAAAATGCATTTATATAATCCTCCTGTTAACGTTTAATTCATCGGACTGCGGAGATAATTTACCGGCGAGGAAACGCGCGAATAAAGTTGAAAAATAATGAAAAATTAAACGCCTTGAAATATTTGAATACACTTTTTATTTGCATATTTTGATGATGAATCTAAGATTGAGAAAATGATGAACGTGTGGAATGGAAAGGTTGCAAATATTTAGTAGATGGACATGCACAGTGAGGTAAATACGCGCGTATGCTTGTGAGTCGTATTCTTCGTCGCATATGTATACAAAAAATACGAGTGGAGCGATTCGAACGGTATTATGTTCGAAAAGAAGAGAGAACAAATATTCCCGGAATAATATTCCAAGATGCGACAGAGATTTTTAATGGATAATGGAAATTTTTCCGATTTTCATTTCATATACCTACAATTTCTCATTCCGCAATAAGTATTCCTGGCAAATAAATTTAATTTCAAGTTTTGTCCGCGCACGAAACGAACAATATTTTTTCAGAATAAATTTGACAATTTGAGTGCTGGAAATTTCTTGAGTGATCATTATTTTATTAGGCTACCCGCTGATGCATGCAGAGAATGAACTGTGTCTAGAAACTCTCGATAAAATGGGGGGAGGGAAAAAAAAACATGAATTCACACGTAAGCAAATCGTGCAATGGAAGAGAGAAAAAAAAAAAAAAAAAAAAAAAAAAAAAAAAAAAATCCCCGCAAGAGCGAACCTCCTTGGTTGGGATCGCGAATAAATTCGTTGATTCCGACGATGTTTGTTAATTCGACGCCGGATTCTTGGATTCCATTTCGGGCTTAATCTCTTTTCTCTGTAATAGAGCACCGCGCGGATACAAATTCTCGAACATAAAGCTCATATATGTATATACACACGCGCGCACAGACGCGCCAGGCATAAACACGTATAAATATGCTGCTATCTCTTATATTTCTCGCGAGTCTTTCGACCACTCGTTGTTCCTCCTTTACTCGCGGAATGTGGTCTCGGCTTTATATATACACCGATGTCGAATGAAATACGTTACGGTAAAAACAAACAAACAAAATCCACGAAACGCAAAAGAGAAGAAAAAATAGCGAAAATACATAAATAAGAGGAGGAGGATGAGGATATATATCTATAATACACACTACATTCGGTAGACGCGCGATTAAAAATAAGTGTGCTGAGCCATTCATTCGATTATTTCAGGTACATAAATTCGTCATTGTGCGCTTGTAAGTATTTAGTAGTCGTTGAAAAAAAAAAAAAAAAAAAAAAAAACCACTCGTCAGAATGATTTCCTCGAATCTGGCAGCGTTGCGATTAATTACAACGTCCGTTGAGAATATTTTCTCATATACTATAAAATTGTGTATGTATAGTACTATAACGTAGTATACGGTCCGGCTGATGAAATTTAGCCGCGGGAGATGGCATCAACGCGTGTAAGGACACGGTGAAACAAAATCGAAAACGATACATAGGAGAAGAAATTTGTGCAAAATTTCACACACATATATTTTCCATAAATTGGCCGTTTTTCGAAAAATTCGAAATTCAGATAAACGCGTAATCATGTTTCGCGAGCAAAATACGACTCGCGATACTTCCGATAAGGATAAAATAGAACGGCGATCGGTAAAATGAATAAAATAATAAAAATAATAAACATTTTACGAAATATAGAGAAATAAATGACCGAAAGATGCGGAGGAGTTGCGGAACGATGCAACTTTCGATAGCGTATATAAAATGGCTTATTTTATATTATCATTAATCATTCTCGTGTTTTCAGACGATAATACTCTCTCGAAGCAGAAGGGCCGGATGATGAAAAAAGATGAAATCAACGGGAGAATGTTGGACAATTATTTGTATAATAATGATGCAAAATGAATAAATAATGATAATAATAATAATAATTGCTCATTCGCCGTTGTCGTCGTTATGGGTTGATATGTAATATTTATAAATGTGAAAATTGCTGAACCGCATGGTGTAATGCTTCTGCATGTATGCCGCGCGCGCGCGTAGACGTGATTAAATGCGCTATATATTTTTTTTACGTTACGCGATAATAATGCTCGCACAGATCTCATCCGTGTGCGGGTTAAATATATATTATATATATGTACATATATAGTGCATATATGATGCGCGTTGAGCGGATTAGGGAGCTCTTGGTGCATGCGTGCATTCATGCAAACGCCGCGGTTTCGTGCGGCTTACGGCGTGTACCCGAAGCTACCAATTAACGACTGGGTATGCAGCGGAGAAATCCGTTGTATTGTATGCATACTATGACGCGACGACCAAACACGCGAAAGAGAAAGAGAAAGAGAAAGAGAGATCTTGTAATAAAGCGAATCTCGGAAATGGCATGGGAAAACTCGGAAATCCTGATAATTAGGCTCGTTTCGAGTTAGCGCGTATAACAGCGCCGCATTGAAAAGTGTTGCTTTGAAAATTCGGCGAAATTCGATGAAAAAATGAGAGTAGAAAAAAAATTAACGGAAAATTTGTCTTATGAAAAAAAAAAAAAAAAAATTATTGAAACATGGTAAAAAAACGGGGCGGGTTCATCGCGTGAGCGACTTTCTTTCTCCAGTGGTAAATAAATACGTGTGAAAAGAAAAAACACAATGTCGAAATGTCGAAATTTCGGACTACCAGTGTGTTTGCCGTAAGATGCTTCGTTAAAAAGCCAGTTAGGAATGACCTTGAAAGAGCCGCGGCAAAAAATCTCCCGGTTCCTTTCTATTCGCGCGCAAAATTGTTTCTCGGTACTGCGAGAGATTTTGATAATTACCGAAACTTGCGAAACGTACGCTTCACCTTTAAAATTACGACCACGGGATAAAATTGAAATTTTTTAATTCTTTTCAAAATATGTCTTTTATTAATTACCTTATTTTGCCATGAGTCAATCGCGCGCGAGCAACACGATTTTCAATGAAACGTTGTTATTAATTTGCGATTGGCTGGAATAAAATATTGAAAATTATTCTCAATCATTGCTTTTTACCGGCATTCATTCATCCTTTGAGCAATTGCTGCATCATTCATGAAACCAGTTTTCATTTATAATTACCGAAAATCGTATCAACGTGATTTTTAATCATCCGATAAATCATGTTTCATTTCGAGGATTAATATCCCGTAATTCGAACGATAAGAACTTGAAGAAACAAAAAGAGAAAAAAATCGAGAAAGATTAAGGCAAAAACGACTATCCAGCGCGTGTACACAAAATTGGCAGACGGAAGCAGCAGCAGATTCTCTTGTTTCCCTTATCGACCTTTCTCCATCGTCTGCGAGAATTCTTTTTTTTTCGTTCCCTCTTTCTTAGTTACGCGAACACCAATGCGATAACCAATAAATGATTACACCTATAAAAAAACAATCGTATCAAGTGTTTTATTCTCTAATAAAAGAAAAACAAAACTGGAATAAAATTAAAATTCAACCGAATGAAATATATAGGTATATTGCGCTTTATGCGGTGCGGCGCGATTTCTGAGAAACGACCATTCTTCAATCCATTTTCGCATTGATATTTCATCAATTTTTTCAAATATTCACATTTTTTCAGTTATCGCCGATGAGAGAAATATGTGAAAATTCGGATTTTTCATGTACACGCAAAAAAGTAGAAACCAACGATAAATGCTTGAGAAATGAGAATGAAATGGAATGGAAAAGCACATTTGACACGAAATGCCCCGTATAGGAGACGGATGGAAGCAAAGAGTGGGCCACCGATACATATCTCAATAATATATACACACGCGCGCATATAGCATATAGCATACGAGTATCAAGTTTATCGAGAGGTTGTTCGTCGTCGTGTTCACTCACTTGCTGTGTGACCACTCGAGATTTCTGACAAACCTATAGATATGGGGGGGGGGGGGGGGGGGGGGGGGGGGGGGCGAACGTACGAGCGTCTTGTCCTTATATCTCGTCGGTCGAAAAAAGCAGCATTCTCGTCTATCTGTATCGTACGTTTATCCGATCGTTTTTTTTTTTTCCCCCCCCCTCGAATTCTCGTTTTTCGTCGCAACGACGTTAACGATAAACGACGCCATTTTCTTGACAATCGGATTTTGGCTTTTTATAAGAAAAAAAATTGAAAACTCTAAGATTATTTTCTCGATCGCGTTTTATCGCGAGTCTCGTATTTTGAAAAATTTACCGAATCCGCATTAACGAAGCGATCGAAAATATGGGGTGAGACAAGAGGAATTTCCTGTACCGTTTCCGCGATAGGCGAATTTATTTTTGATAAAACTTTTGTTCGGCGGAGAGGGAAAAAATAGTGCTTCCATTTTTTTCACAATAGGTAACGCCACTGCGCTCAAGCGGTATTGATCCATTTTCATATGCGGTTTCGATATGAAAACGTTTACAAAAATCGGCAACACATTGCTCGGGTATCTCGAGCCTTTTTCCTTATTTATGAACATTTGATTTGTCGATAAAATTTGTTTCAACTTTATATATAATTGTCAAGTCCAAATAAAAAAGTGTTTGTCAAACCACAAATGTGAACTATTTTTCCACGCAATAGCCTCGGACATACCGATAGAAATCGAGATAGCGATTTTGAGGTTAAGCGAGAGCCTGATATAAGCGCCATATCTTGAGAATGATTTTTCTTTTAGCCCTGTTTGGGTGGTTTGGGTAAAAAAAAAAACGCTTAAAACGAAAAAAATATCAGTAATTTAAATTGTCAAACAATAATTAGTTCTCAACACCGACTCATATTGCTCTCTATCTAATCGAGGTCGGTATCGAAAGATCGAAGAGTTTTCGTTTGAGACTCTTGCGGCGGGATGAGCAAGAGCGAAGGTGCGAGAACTCGAGTGAGTGTCGAAGAGGCCCAAGAAGAGACGAACGAGAACAAAAGCGTGGTTGGTGCGCGCGCGCGCGCGTTAAGTGCGAGATAGAAACGCGCGCCGCCGCCGCTTCGGAATGTAGGCGTCGAGACTCGTCGTCAAAATGAGCGGGAGAAAGAGAGAGAGGAATAAAAAGAGGTTAGAGCGTGTATAGGGTATGTGTGGCGGTTGGAGTTGATGCGGCAGTAGCGACGCCGTACGTCGAAAAGAAGAGAAGGAACGCGTCACAAGAGTGCTTGCGTGTGAGGAGACTGAGGAGGCGGCGGAAGAGAGGGGCGAGTATAGTATACGAGCTCTCGGAAGACGTTCACGAGTGGAACGCGAGAGAAGGTTGAAAATAAATTTGTCGTTGGAGAGACGGAGACCGTGTTTTTCGGCAGCCAGGACGCGCGCGCGAGAGAGAGAGAAAAGCGGTGTTTGTGTGCGTGTTTGCTCGTGCGCACGCGGACGGCAACGAGCGACGAGCAACGAGAAACAATAAGTGGAGAAGAAGGAGCGAGGAGAAGAGGAGAGCGGAGAGGGAAAAAAAAAGAGAGAAACGAAACTTGTAGTATATTGTACGTGTGTAAGAGAGAATGCATCTATCCGCGCGGCTATTTCTCTCCCTCTTGCCCCTATTTCCCCCGTTTCCCCCTTGGTAAGAAAAAGACGCGTACGACACGTATGCGTGGACAAAGGATAGAGGAAATAACGAGTCAGGTAGAACGAAGAGAACGCCATGAAATCCACGTGCTAGCGTTCGACGGCGCAACGAGCCGCGCAGTAGGGGGAAAAGCCGCCGAGCGACTCAGCGACGGCGCGGGAGGCGGGAGGGATGGAAGGTTCGCTTCCCCCCCGCCACTGAGCGGAAGCGGAGCGCTGCGCGTCCATTTAGTTTATGCCCGACTGTCACGGAGGGTGGATCGTTGACGCCGGTTCTTACTTAACACGCTTCGTTATATTCTTATCGTTTGCGGATTAAATTATATTCGGCAACAATTGGGATTATCAATTGCATACCGGTGTACGATATGCATCCGAGTTCAAACGTCTGTGGATTATAAATACTCGATAGTTTATAAATAAATATTATAAAGAAGAAAGTACGCGAAACAGAAAAAAAGAGTTGTGGAATAAATACTAGTGCACACTTACTGGATACGCGTATTTGTTTGGATTTTCAGCCACATTCGAAATACCCCGTAAAAGCTAAAAATACCATTTTATTATGCTCATTTCCGCCGCGATATCGGTCTTTATATTAAATTTATCTTGATATCCGAAGACTCGGTAGAGTCTCGAACGAATACGCGCGGCTCGTCTTTTCCTCAAATTTTTCGTTTCGGTATCTGTTAATTTATTAATACTCCGATACTCAAATACGCTGGAAAATTGTGGTATTTCTTCTATTCTCCCACTTTTTTTTTCTTTTTTCATTTTTTTTTTTTTTTTTTTCCATTTTACGACACGCATGAGTGCTATGACGCGAAACACGAGAGTCTCGTTTCACGTTATCGGGAGCCAATGCTCCGTCAGATAAATCGCGTGTTTTTTTTCTCCGCTTATAAATTTGGAGTGTCTGCTGTGTGCGTCGTTAAAAGTGAACACGTGTCTTTATTCGACGGAGAAGTTTTAATAGTTTTAATTACGAGGTTAACCTCTCCCTCTCCCTCTCTCTCTCGAGTGAAGTGTGAACAAGTTCTGAGTATCAAAGTGTTGCTCCGTTCGTTCGATTTTTTTTTTCTTTTTTTTTTTGTTCTCCGTATGTGTGGTGTATACGTTGTGATTTATAACACCGTGCATTGGGACTCGCGAGTCGTGAGCGGCGGCGGCGGCGGCGGTGGCCCCAGGGCCAAAGAGAGGCTCTCGGTGCTTGTGCGCGTGCGAGTGTGTTTTCTGGCTCGCATTTTTTTCCTCATTTTTAACACGAACGGAGAAAAAAGTATTCGGGCATTGCTCGCGATTGTCCGGAGTCAAAACGTCGGCGGCGTCCAGTCGCCGGCGAGCGTCGTGATTTTTGTTGTTGGTGTTTGTTTCTTTTGAAATTTTTTCCTTCGTTCTTACTCCCTGCGTGTGCTTTCTCGAGGGCGTCTACGCCGGAACTGAAGCTAACCTTCGTGCTTTCACCGCTGCAGCACCACTATCCACTATCCAACGTGTGCTGGCAAATAAACCTCAACCCCCCGAGAGCCGCACACTGCGAGAGAGACAGGACCGTCCCGCTCGAGTCAAACGAGCGAGATAGATATATAATATTATTTAGAAGTGGGGAAGGATGTACCCAAGCGCCGGCATTAACGCGGCAGCTGTCGCCGCGGCAGCTGCTGCTCGACACCCGGTAAGTGTTTCGATATCCTTTCTTCTCTCTCATTCCTTTATCCCACCACCGTCTTTCTCTTTTCCCTCTTATCTGTATTTAAGAGGAGTAACAACTTGAAAATTAAATAGTATGTTTGCATGAACCTTTCGCGCGTGAATGATGAATCGCGTTTTCAAATGCTCCTTTTTTTTTTTTTTTTTTTTTTCCCCTTCCACCTATACAAAGTTCGGGGATAATGAAATTTGCAGACACATTCATTTTTATTCTATATCGCACCTCCGGAATTCCTTCCCAGCCAAGAAATCTGCAATTTATTTAGAAAAGAATTTGCAAGTTTGAAGACTTGAAAAATTGATGAACAAAAGAATTTTTATGCTCGGAATAGGTTGGTACTTTTTTTTTTTTTTTTTTTTTTTCTTTTACTTTTTTCGAGGACTCGAACAAGTAATTAATTCGTAAATAAAAATATGAGAATCTGTAAAAGATAAATAGACTGAGATTGAAAAATGAATTTTCCTTGATTCGATTATGCCAATTTAGAACAGTCTCTTGCGCGTTATTTTTCGTTTCGCTTATGTGCCAATATACATACCTTTTTTATTTCCCAACAGGCGCTCATTACAGCTGAAGAAATATGCGCGACCAAATGAACCATTTTACAAGCATTCGTAAAATAGCCTCCAGAAAAAAAAAAAAAAAATCCATATTTATGTAAACACATATTTTTTCTTCTCGTATCTCCTTTTGAGAACCTCGAGCTTTTTCTTATCTCGTTCCTTTTTTCTCTCTCTCTCTCTCTCTCTCTTTTGACTCTTCGTCTTGGTGACGAGGAGAACGTTATGCATATCTCGTGCAACGGACGGTTATGGCGGGTCAAGCGATGAATAATAATTCGCATTGATAGTATCGAGTCTCTTTAACGAGTACTTCGGAGGCCTGCTTGTCTCCTCGATAGCTCTCGCTCTCCTCGTCGTGGAGATGTCGTTGAATATTATACTGTTTTTTTTTCTCCTTCAGATATGCATTTTGGCAGACGTGCCGGCGGGGCAGGAAATTTAATATTTTTTTCAAAAGACTCTTTGTAATATGATTTGTCATTATATATACAATATACGCGAAAATATAATAATAATAATAATAATAATAATAGGAATATTAATCGAGAGTAATGCGGAGGATGATAAGAGAAGGCGGGGGGAGGGGGATTTTATAACGGTAGTACGTGGGCGCAGCGAAAAGAGGATGAAACATACTTGTGTCTTTCTTCGCGGTGCTGGGAATAATTTTGTGCGAGCAAATGAACTCGGAAACTTGATGACTCTTCTCGAGTCTCCCTCTCGCGGTCAATGCTTTTTCCCACCGTCAATTTTTTCATTTTTTTTTCTCTCTTCTCTCTTGCTTGCTCACTTTCTGTCACCGTCGTTAGTGAAGCAGCGCGATTGTTCCGGAGGTCGCGTCTTCTCTCTCTCTCTCTCTCTCTCTCTCTCTCCGACGATTATAGTGATGATTACGATTATGATGATGGAGATGAGAAAAAGAAAAACACGGGCGAGGAGGAGGAGGAGGAGGAGGAGGAGGAGAGTAAGAGAGCCCTCTGCGCGGGTGCATCAGGCACGAAATATACGAAAACGATTATGACACCCTTGAAAAACAATTTTGCAGGGAATTATTACGGAGTGAGGATGAAAAAGGGTTGAATTTTACAGAAAAGAAATAATAGCTAGCAGAGGGGCTTTGAATAGCAAGAAACACGCGCATAAACATGACAACGGAATTTCCACACGGACAATAGAGGCGCGAGGTGGCGAAAAAAGAAGTAAATGATAAAATATAGGTATAGTATATATTGTTGATTGGTGCTATGCGGTGTAACACGATCGCCTATCGTCGTGATTACGCGAGTCACACACGGCTCTTTCCGCGCGTAATGAACTTTTTTTTTTCAACATGATCGTTGCATGTACTCTGAAAAAAATGAAAAAACCAGAAAATCGGCTATTGCAGCGAGAAAAACTCATCGTAGCGGTAACGCGTTAACGCGCGCGGACAATTTCAATGTTAATCGGTAAATGTCTATCGGTGGCTGCTTTGGATTTTTTTCTTTTTCATTTCATCACTCGCTTTTATTCGTAACTCGGTCCATTTTTACAGCGCTTTTCGTTTCAACCTTTACTTGTCTCCACGTTAGTTTCGCCGCTCATATACATATACGTAGGTAGTACCAGCGCCCCTGGGCGTTTGCGACCAACCCAGCATCGAGCGCTATCGAGCATGCACCAGCCTCTTTATCCCTATCCATCGAAAAGAGGAAAAGCTCGAGAGCGCTCGCCCGTTTTACGTGAAAATTCGCGCGTCCATGAGCTTTTCCACCACATGGAAATACGTCTTTTTTCTCTACCATTCGCAACGATCGATGAGAATCACGAGAGTTTCAATACATGCATGCGCCTTTTTCGCAGTCTCGATTTTTTTTTTTTTTTTTTTTTTTTTTTTTTTCCACACAAGGCAAGGAGAGAAGGAGGAAGGCTCAATATTTTTTCTCCGCAAACACGATAGAATCTTTTGCGAATATAGAAGAAGAAGAAGAAGAAGAAAAATAAACGATGCAACGGAAAATCGGTTCGTTTCTTTGAAAAAATCGTTTTTCGTGGGTGCATAATGCATATAGTATCCCGATTCGCGCACAACGATGGCGAATTGTAAAGCGAATTGGTCGTTAGAGCAACTGCGGGCAGCTAAAGATAAATCAAATAAAAAAGAAAAGAGCTGCGTGCACCGTGCGAGAAAATTTCTATTCGAGCGTAAAGAGGAGAGGTCCTCTCGTGTCGTCGTTCACTCGAACCGGAAAAGCTCCGGCGCCTAGCTATCCTCTTCCTACTCTTCATCCTCGCGCGCATATACCGCATATACCTACCCACCTATATTTACCGACAAAAATAAAAATAAATGCAGCGGTATATAGGAGGTATACGCGTATCTCTACACGCTATAGCGAACAAAGCCTTGCCGCAATCACGTTATAAACGCGTTTCGAGAGAACGAAAAAGCTTCTTCATTCCCGCTGGATCCCACCGGTACACTGAGAAAAAAAAGTTATTGGAACAACAAAATCCCTCATTACGGAGTGCCAATAAAATATATGATCATCATAATGTCGCATAAACCATTGAACGAACACATAAATTTTTCATCAGACTGCAGAAGAAATGTGCATTTCAATTGACAAAACTCTTCCAAATAACATCAATTTTTATTGAATCAACCATTTTTTTTTCTCTGTGTATATACCTATAATACCGCGATCGGCATCCGCCACACAATTCCCACTTTCATTCTTTTCGTCACCAAATTTTTTAACCTTATATTTTTATTTTTTATTTTTTCACCTACATAGTCGTATACGCGGAGACGAATGGTATTGCGAAAAAAAATACTAAAATTATTAATGTCTCAATGTTCTGAACATAAAGGTACGTCTCTTGGATGTTTAAATAACAGAGACGGAATACTTTTTACCTCCCCCCGTGGAAAAGTGCACGGTTCCTGTGTGGGGTATAGCTATACTTTTTTCTTTTTTTTTTTTTTTTTTTTCTTCACGCGGTAGCGGAGCAATGGAAAATTTTTTGACGCTTCTCGGAGCTTTTAGTGGGTCTTATTTTTTTCTATATAATATCACACTAATTTTTTAACATGTGAAATTTTTAGAAAAAGATATATCGTGAAAACACTTGTGTAGCATGTAGATAATTGCTCGTCGCCTCTCTCTCTCTCCCCCCCCCCCCCCCCCCCCCCCCCCCCCCCCCGCTACTAAATTTTTCCGGCGTACCAAGCCAGCCATTGCTCCAGGAAAGAACTCATCTTGACTCGATTTCAACAAAATGTCGATTATTGCGCCATCAAAGCTTGAAACATATATTGTAGAAAAATGATTCATTCCGCCGTGTGAAATTTATGATAAACGAGAGAATTCGAATGATTTTTGTTTCACGATGTAAATCGAGTTGTCAAATGAGATGGATCAAAATGTTCTGGCAGGCAGCAGTTTCGTTTTCGCATAAACATATACTATACATACATTATAAATGTATACAGGTAACAGGAGTTGAGTAATACAGGTACAATAAAGAATTGAATATATATTTATTAGGCGGAGGAACGATGAAACCCTCGTTCGCGAAAGGATCTTAACCGAATTATTGCCAAGTGCTTTGCTGGGCTTTGTAAATACAGGTTGCACACCTGGTTCTTTTCATTCTGGTCTTAATTTTCTCTCTCTCTCTCTCTCTCTCTCTCTCTATTCTTTTGTACTCTTGAGAAATTAGCTTCGAGAGATTTGCGAGGAAAAAAATTGTTCCGAGATACAGCAGAGGGGCGTTATACTTTTTCAAATACTATTCTCATTTTCTCCTCAACAACGCGATAAAACTCGTAACCATGCTGGAATCAAACCGTATGTACTAAATAGTGTTTCCAATTTGCGACATATAGCTTTTGTTTTTCACTCTGCCAAGTTTTTTCCAACAGCTCTCTTCTTTTTTTTTTTTTTTACGCCCCCGTTGTAATCGCTTTGAACAAGGGTTCGCGATACACTCATGAATCGTTCTACGATCCCCCCGTCACACGTTTACCCGCGCGGTCGCTCAAGCTTGTTTGCACTTTTCGTTGATATCGCTTCAACGTCCAATTGAGGAATTCTCAAAAAGAAAAATAAACCCGTTATTCATGCTTTTATATGAGAATAAGATGAGGATTAAAATTTCGTTTCGATCGAATTTCAATTGATTTATTCGTTTTGTGCACGCTCGAATGTAGTACCCATATATCTGATATCTGATATATTATATACATATAAATAGAGAGCTAACGTTAACGAATTAACGAATCCGCTAACGTTAATGCTCTCGTCTGTTTTTTTCCGTTTCTTTTTTTTAGTTCAACGACCCTGATACACACACACACGCGCGCGCGCGCGCGTGCATGTATGTCAATATTCGCGGTGAAGAGAAAGAAAAAAAAAGGATATTTTATTATTGACACACGAATTAATGATAAAGCATACTCGGGTGCTCTTTTTTTTTCCTTCTTTTTCTCGCTCGCTCCTATATTCTTCGAAACTGTTTGATGCGCTTATCAATATATTTTCTCGCTCGCAAACACAACGATTTTGATAACATTGAATTTGGTATTTTTACGTTGTCGTTACGTTCGACTTTGAGGAAAAAAATAAAATTTTGTACGTCACAAGTTTTTTATTCGAGTCTCGTTTTTTTTTTCTCGCAACCGCGCAAACTTCTCCCGCGATGTATGGGCACAAAATGAGACAAAATGAGGCTCAATAAATTTATACATTTTATAGTAATTTTATTCTGAAATATATTGTATATATCGTCGCGATTTTCGGGGATCCATCGCATGAGCATGCGCATATATTTGTGTACAAGCTGTACAAATATTATTTTCGTCACGTGAACCAACAGGCGATCGATCACCCCACGATCAAACTACAAAACACCATTTTTTTTTTCTCTGTCGTCTTTATCCGGCGGCCCTCTCGTATAACAGGCAGGAGCTGATATCCTCGATCCTGGTAATGAATGCTTGCTCCCTTTATAGGAAATATTTGTCCGAAAGAATATATACCTACTTGCATGTGATTTGGCGTAAATAAATCGTAGAAAATTTTACATTAATTAAATGTAAATGGGAAAATCGAGATTGTTATTTGCAAGTTTTTCTGAAAATACGTGTGCAAGAAAAAATGCGAAGACTTTGAAAAATGAAAGAAAAAGACGAATAAAATTGTTCCGGTCCGCGAAGGCGCGATTGAATCTTTTGAATCGTTTCGCGAAGCTCATGAAAAAGCTCTCCGATTATAATACCACAAATTACGACGTCGTTATAATAATGGTCTGCGCGGAATTGGCTCGTTAATAAGGCCAGCACGAAAGAAGAAAGGGGGAAAACAAATCGCCGCTTCGAATTAGGGTGAATCTGGTTACCTATATAGGTATACCTATAAGCTCGTGCGAAAAAGTGCGGAAGAGTATAATATCCTATATAATGAAAACTGAAGCGAGAAGCAGGGACATTATAAGGCGCAATCGTTCGGAGCAAATATAATATAGTACATTTTTCAATTATCGCGAGAGTAATTCGCGCCAACATTCTTTTTTCTCTTCTCTTCTCGCCGGTCTCGTAAATCAGAGATCGGCGGGCGTAGGCTCGAAATGGTGCACTTTTCTGGCAGGTTTTACGCGATAAAAAGAGAGTCGCAGAGAAAAAGGAGGAAAATGAAAACGAAGAGAACGCGCGCAGGCATGTTTTACGGGATGGTACCCACTCACTTCTTCTTCTTCTTCTTCTTCTTCTTCTTTCGGTATAATGCTACAAAATTTCTATATTTTGTAACGAGATACCTACATTGGTATACCATTGAAACGCCTGCGGTGTGTCATTAATTTTTTTTACAAAACGTGGTGGTAATACGCCGGAATAACGAAATTTCAAGCGAGGCCAAAAATCAATAAGTTGAAAATCATTTTTTGACTTTTCTGGCACCGTTTTCGATGTTTTTTTTTTTTTTTTTTTTTTTTTTTTTTTCTTCACTTTAAATACATTGACGTAAGCTATTGCTGAAGAGTTTAAAGATTGAGATATTTTTTGTTTTTTGTTTTTTTTTTTTTTTTTTTTTTTTTCACATCAATCACTCGGCACAAACGGGCCGTTTTATTTAAATCGTGGAATTGAGACTGCGTTCCGCTTCGTATTGGTATATTATTCCCATTAATACGGCGCGCGTATATGTGTAATTACGATGAAGAACTTGCAGCAAAACGTGTCCTGCTGTCGGAGTCGAATACGGATGGATATAATCGCGTTTGGCAAAGCTCCCGAACGCGCGTTCAAAACACACCGAGGCGGGCGGGGGGTGGTGCTGGCAGCTCGAGAGAAATTCTCTTTGGCAAAGTTACAACTACCTATGTGAAAACGCGAGAGAAGAGATGAAGAAAAAGAAGGAATTTCAAACGAGCTAATGATTAAAAATCATCAGCGCGGATGTATACTAATGGTTTTTCACTTTTTTCTTTTCTTTTGTTTTTGTTGAACCTAATTGAAATGATGCTTTCATTGAAACGCATCGCTTCGTTGCGCTCCAGACTCGCGAGCGCGACTATTTATAAAATAGTTTTAATGCATATAATTTGAGAAGAATGTATCCGATGACCCAGAAATTCGTCGCGAGCTCGGATGAAAAATCGTTGGTATTTGTAAGACGACAGGAACTTTGGCAGCAAATAAAATAATCCCTTGAGTAATCGGACAAACGAGAGAGTGAAAAAGTGAGAGCAACTTCTTGGATGTTTCCTTTTGCCTCGCTCGCTCGTCCGCCAAAGCTCGCCAAAGCTCGCCAAAGCTCGGCAAAGCTCGCCGCACCGCGAGACTTTGGGAAATTGCCAGAAACATCTCGTTCTCGCGTTTCGTCTTTTGTGTCTTTATCAAACAGTTGCCAAAGTACAGCTTATACAAGTGTAGGTATATATATACCCAGGTGCACGTATCTCTTCAAATTGGAGCATTGAAAAAAAACGTTGTATATCCATTTTTTTTTTGGCTCTCTATCAGGCCAAACTCGAAAATCAATGATTCGTATTTTTTTTTCTTTCCTTCTGTCCAGGTACAGAACGCGGCGGCGGCGTCTCATATGTAAAATTATATCCGAATCGTATACAAAAGAAAGGTGCAGCGTGTATGCGTACCTCTTGACACGATCCTCTCGTCACAATTCCGGTGTTTTTACATGTCCGTTGTTTTTCGTTTACCCGCAACAAAACAGCACTCGCGTTTCCTCTCTAATCTCTTCTAACGTCTGCATGCTCACTCCGGGGGGAGCTAGGCTGGCTGCTTCACGAGCCTCATCTCGCAAGCCTCTACGAAACGACTTTACGGGATGAGATAATGCTGATGAGTTGAAAAAAACGAGAGAAAGGAAATAATCGCGAGGGACGTGACACACACGGCACAAGTAGTTGAAAGTGTGTATTGGAAAATTTTCTTCTCACTCCGCGCGGGCTTTGGATCGGTTCACGCTGCTGTTGTGCGTTCAAAGCGCAAAGGATCATGGGTCTCTCTCTCTCTCTCTCTCTCTCTGTGCGGGCAAAAATTGGATCTGGAGGCTCGTTCTCAGAAAGAAAAAGACGCAAGAAAGAAAAAAAAAAAAAACAGAGACCGACAGCTGCATTGTGAGCACATTCGTATATATAAATACAGACGTTTCCTGGAAGAAGGTTCTGCTGGTGAACAATGAGACTCCCTTGTTCGTGAAAGAGCGCGTGGGAGGGAAAGAGAGAGGAAGAATGGAAAAGGGGGGGGGGGGGGATGAGAGAGTTTAGGACCTGCTGCGGAACTTGCGTCGGAACTATGACCAGTTTTTCACGCTAAGAGCAAAAGAGTATAGTCGCACCGACGAAACCGGCGAGTTCCAAAAAGACGATCTACCGTCCGCGTATAACACACAAACTCGTTCTCGACATTTTTTTCTTCTCCCTCATTTGTCAAAAGACCGTCTCTCTCCTCGTGCATCTTCTCTCGTCCGTTACATCTTCGTGAAATACTAATCGAGGTAAAAAACGAGAAAGGCAAATGAATTCCTCTATCGATAAAAAATGTGCCCGCCGGATCTCGATGAGTTTCGTTAGTTCCAAAGATATAATATGAAGCAGCAATTATCGATCGCGAATATATAATCTCGCCGCTGCTTTTGAAACCGATCACACGAAAACCATTCAACTTTTTGAGGGACCCGAGCAGCGCTGAAACGATTCTGCTATATAAAAAAAAAAGAAAAAAAAATAATTTTTTCATCGAAACTCCTCCCGTTGTTTCTTTTGAGCTCATAGCTTCAATTTTTTGGCAAAAAAGTCATCATTTTCAGACTTATTTATCGCGTTGTGAATTATTTATTTTTCTATTTATACAAAAGCATGTCATACGCGGAGCGATGATATGGAGTCGTATATCTCTTTGAATTCGTCATGTATATACAACGCGATGCTTCATCAACATATGTAAAGTACGTATGTACGCGCGCGCGCAGAAGAGTGTTTTTCTGTGCCGCGCTGTCGTCAATTGGCCATATTGGATATATCCGTGTAATATGCGTGTGTGTGTGCGTACGTGGCTGTGCATACATCGACTGCATGTATGTGTATATACTATATAGGTTTGCATACGTAATGCATACATGTATACATCGAAAGGGTCTGGTTCGCAATAATGAGGAGTTTGCACAGGCCCTGGAAGCCGAGCGACTGTTCTTCAAACAAGCGAGGATAGCGAGGACAAACAAACCGAAGTGGATTTAGAGAAGAAGTGGGAGGAGGGAGGAAGCTAGAAACAGCCCCTAGGCGGACATTCGGACAAATATAGCGCTCTCGCGTGGCAGCGAAATCTCATCTTTTCTCCTTTCTTTTTCTTTTTTTCTTCATCGGGGACCAAGAAATAAAGCGTTTTCACCGCAATGGCATATGAGATAAAACATTGGTTTAGAGCGGGTAAACTGTTTTGCTACTTGATTATATAGAACGCATTTTTCATAACGTTATTCCCGAATTATATTGTATTTTTCCCGCAACGCGAGCTATTCTTTGGCCTCGAATTCCCCGATGCGGCGGGACTTTGAGGCAATGATGCTGCTTCACTCTCCCTTTTATCATGGGTTTTCACGTTGCTCGCGTACATTTTGTTTTCTCCGTGAGGAAATCGAACGGAATTTGTGCCTGTTTAAATTCTGCTCCTCTGCCGCGTGGCTCCGTCTGTTCGTAACGTCGACGAACGAACCGCCGTACAAATATACGAGTCGACGCGTCGCCACAGTCTTGTACTTGCGCGTATACACATGCAGGCCGCGATTGTGATTGGCTTCTTTCTCTCTAGTTCTCTAGTTCTCTAGTTCTCTCTTTGCTCGCATGCGTTCCTGAACAAACACACGGAGAACGTGTACAAAAGTACATACTACGAACTGTTCACGCTGTGGATAAAGCAGCCTCGAACGTATATATTATGTATACATATACCACTATACTCTATACGAATACGTGTGCGCGCTCCTCTGCGTGGATTCAAGAGACGACAGAGCGAGATTGTTCACACATACGAGGAGGAGGAGGAGGAGGAGGAGGAGGAGGAGCAGCGGCAGCAGCAGCAGACTGTGCAAACTCCCCAAGCAACTATGAACAGAGAAACATACATATATTTACAATTTAACCATCGCCATCTATATGCGTATATATATGCGCATGTATACGTGCTTTTGGGGATAAGGCTGTACTTTCCTCGGTTCTCGCGCCGCCTCACGCGTCATGTGTACTACGGAATCGACCATTTCGAGCTACCATACTAAAATCTTGTTCTTCTCGTATACATACGAATGCATATATACGCGTCTAT
Organism: Campoplex capitator; assembly: GCA_037576405.1. NCBI lineage: Eukaryota > Metazoa > Arthropoda > Insecta > Hymenoptera > Ichneumonidae > Campoplex > Campoplex capitator. The sequence continues at coordinate 1,867,512 of JARBWI010000032.1, read as the reverse complement.
AGATAGATGGACGTGTTCTCTGCTCCCCCCGTTCTCGTATAACGGAGGGCCGAACCATCAACCTCCGACCCTGTTCCTCTCGACAAGCATCATAAGCGATATCGCGTGGCTAATATTTGCTCGGCTAAGCACACAAATACAATATAGTCAAGAGCTTATCCCCAAAAGCCTTCTCTTGCTTCTGCTCCGCCGCCGGTCCAGATTCTCATCAACTCCGAAATCCATGCACCACCGTTTCTCGTTTTCTTTTTTTTTCTCTCTCTCTCTCTCTCTCTCTCTCTCTCTATTTACCATACGTCGCGACTCGTCCTGTTTTTTTTCCCCAAATTCTCGCCAAAAAGTGTCAAACATTTTTCAAAATTAATTTCCAATGCATGATTTCGATTCGATCATGATAACCGTATGCTGGCGTAAAGCGAATCGCATTTAATAAAATTTGGGATTTAGGTGATGATAAATGTCGGGTAACGCGCGCGCGCGCGTAAATATAATAATGATGCGTGCACGAGATGCGTTTCAATACGACGAGAAGAGCAAGACGCGGAGAATAGGCGTGTTGCACACGCGCGCACGCACACACACTCGAGGATCGGACTATATACGCGCGTCTAGGTCAGCCAACGTGGGCACCAGACCAGCGCGCGGTTTGCGAACTATCTCAATTTGCTGCCGCAACCACGGCGACCACGAAACCGCGACTTCCCTCATCCCGTGGCCACTTCGGCCTCCCTTTCTCTCCTTTACGTATTCTCTTGTGTGGCTCCTTTCGACATTTCTCCCTCCCTCTCTCTCCTTCCTCGTAGTGCATTCGGTCTATACATATATCTATATAAACAAAATGGCTGATAAAATCGTATCTCGCTCCTTCGCGTCCTTGTTCAGTGTAAAAATCAAGCGTGTTATTCCAACACACATTCGGTGTGTTCTGTGCTTATAACGCCATAAGCAAACTATAGATTCGTTTTCGCCGATTTCTACACGTTTTAAAATTTTTAAGTGTATTGAAAATTCTACAATTTGTTTATGGAATACACACTTGCATGGTTTTTACAGTATTTCAATAAAGCTTTTCGTATATTCGTTTCATGTTGAACGACGACATTTGAAGACTCTTCGTTAACCATGCATTCTTCTGCTGGAGAAAAATGATGAAATTTTTTGTTTCATCCCTTTGAAAATTCGCAAACAATTGTCGCTAAAAAGCTGTTGGTACTGTGAAAAATGAATATCAATGATTGTTCTATCGAGTCTAATCTAATTATAATGACCAAACGAGAATATTCCGGTCTCGTGTGAAAAAAGTCGAAAATAAGTCTTGTGTATTTAACCGTTGGATGAAAATTCATGCATGTATTCCGCAATAACGGAACGAATCTTTTATCGTCTTGTGTATACAATATAATAGGCGCGTTGGTTAATTTCTTTATTGTTTCGTTAAGCCTCCTTCTCCCCTTCTCGGTCCCCTTTTTACTACTCAAACTTTCAAAGTACTCGTAAGTAATCTCTCGCCTCTATAAATAAGACGCTTTATTATTACGAATGTGTACTCAACTATCCGGTATTTTTATTTTTCGTCTTTTGTTTTAGTGTCGGCGCGTATGTGTGTGTGTGTTCCTCACGTAATAATAAACTCGAGATAAGAGCAGACCGAGGAAACAGAAACAACGCCGCGTATCTTTTTTTCAATTTAATTCAATTTATATTTATATACATACTATGTTGGTAATACTCGCGGATGTTCATTTTACTCGTAGCATGCAGCAATCTCGTAAAAATGCAGAGTCCCGACCGTGTGAATAAATGCTTATTAGATACGTGTTTATTCTTTTTTTTTCTTCCCGCGAGACGCTACGCACGAGGCATATTTGAATACACCAGATATGGGGACCTTTTGCGTCGAACTGTTACAATCCATGACTCGACAGTTTTTCGAAAGCTTCTCTATCTCCTTACTGCTGCGCCATACATACATTTTTTTTTTCGTTGATCGCCAAAACGCTGCGAGGCACAGTTGAAAATTTAGAGCGTTGGAGAGCGTTGAGAATAATTTTCTAAGAATCGGCCCGAGGCCGGGGGGATATTTTGAAAAACTCGTTTTTTTTTTTAATGAACGGAAATCCGAATGAATAAAATTTTCAGATGAAATTCTCGATCGATCACAGTTCAGAAGCTTTGAATGATTGCGTTGAAATTTTTTATTTTTTTCAAGTGAGAAAAAAAGTAATTACTTTTATCTTTTTTTAATCGAAATTCCTAGTACGGACGCAATTCCAGTAGCGGGATTTTAAGTGCAGTCATGGGGTTTTACACGTTCGTGCTAACGCTCTAAGTAACTCCATAACACGCCTATCTCTCTCTCTCTCTCTCTCTCTCTCTCTCTCTCGATCTATCTATCCATCTGGATACGTGTGTGCGTGTGTGTATACTATACAAAGCGTTATGTACTGAAGGAGAGAAGGCTCTCTCGAGGTATACCGGTGTTACGCGCCACGATCGTGCTTGGAATCCTAGAACAGTGGTAAAACAAACTCGTTTCTTTCTCACCTTTTTGTCTCTTTACTCTCTGCTTTTTTTTTGTTGTTCTTTCTCGAAACTCCTTTTACCCTGAAACGTGAAAAAGAAGTGGACGAGGCAAAATATAGAACAATCTAATTTTTGACTCGAAAATGAGAAAATTATTATCAAGTCCAATTTCATTGTTCACGCGTGAACCTTGGCAATTTTTTTATATTCGTTTTTTTTTTTTTTTCCATTCGAAAAATCAAATTTATTGATATAAAAAAGCTATTCGAGGCAGTTCGATCGCCACTATACATTCTGACTACACAATTAATACGTTATTTACGATTTTAATGTAAAAGAGTCGCGTCGATTATTGCGAATGGAATGTTGCGCGCCAGATAAAATAAAAAAATTTAATCGGTAATTGTTGTCTCGCTAAAGATTCCTCGAATCTCTTCTTATAATCTCGTTCTTGAGAATAATGGTTTTCTCTTTTTTTTTCCCTTCGTCCGTACTCTCTCTCGCGGTGCCAGCATTTCTTCGCTTATCCTATTTTCAATTCGAGTCACGATTTCATACCAATTCCTGGAGAAACAGACTCCAACACAGACACACTTGGAAATATAATGAAAAACGTATATAAATATGTAGTACGCATAGACGTACTACACACTCGTGTCAATGTAAGCCAAAGTACTACACTATATACTTACATACAACTCCTGCTGCGACGTAGAAATTAAAACGAATAGGAAAAGGCAAAAACCGGTGGTGGATCCGTTTGCCTCGTTGTCTACCGACGTTGCTTTCACACGCGGCATCGATTTAAGGATTCCTAATAGAGAGCGGGAGAGAAAGAGTCAAGTTTCTCCCGAACAACATTTAAATTTGTTCTCTTCGATACGTATAGGATTTGGTTGAAAAATTTTTTAAAATAACATCGAGCTCTGCATTTTTCCAATTATATTTAAATTCGCCGTAGCGCACGAAAAATACTATACCGACTTGATGTTGGAATAAAATGTAGAAAATAAAAACTGATGGAAAAAACAGTCTCGGTGTGTGATTTTCAGAGTGTTTAGGGAATACGAAGGGGCGAGGAATAGGAGAAAGAGCATGCAGCTATACGACCTCTATTAAGAAAGTGAAGGACTCTGTGCGCCTATATAGCTCTTCCTCTCGATAAATTCAGTTTGTCGACGTCGTGATAATACTGTATATACTAGGGAACCCTGGCCAAGTTGGAAACGAGAGAGACGACGCTAAAAAGGGAGGAGATGAGAAGACGAGAAGAACCCCGATATATTTATATGTATATATCTATTAACTCCCCTCTCGACTCGTTCGTTCGATCGACACAACGGCTCGATTGTCATCGGGGTCACGAGGTGGTGATCTTTCACTCGTCTTTTTTTTTCCTCTCCATGTTTTCTCCTTATCCCGCCGCAACCTTGTCTCCATTGTCTTGGCAACGATAAGGCAAACCCTCCCCTCCTCCCCCCCTTTTTTTTCCTTCTTTTTCTTCTGCTCATATCGATCGCTCTTTCTTTTTTTTTTCTACTCCATTTTCGGTTTCTCCTCATTCCTCAATCCCGGGGAATCATTTTCAATGAAAATTCGGCAACCGGAGAGAGAACGCGCGGAATCTAATCGCTGCGATTCTCGAGGACGAAATTTTGCCGCTTCGAGTAAATTTTTTCTCACCCGTACACCCGTAAGAGCGTAGTAGAAAAATGGGCTGGGCGAAAAGGAGGGCGCCACTTAATTTCACCGCGCCCTCTGCTCCAAATGATACGAAACGCGAACGCGGGAGTAACTCGAAGCTACGACCAGCCTGCTTCGGCCTTATGGAATGGTCGCGGTCGACTACCATAGTTTCGGTCGCAGCGTGTAATCCTTGCCAACGCCGCAACGCATGTTTCTAATTAACGCTTCATCCGCGAACGATCCATCCCTCTATATCTTGGAACAAATTTCATATCCGCGTATGTAATTCCATCCCGGTTCCTAGCTCCGACGTTATGGACGGTGGTGAACGCATGCTCTCGAGTTGAGTTTCCGGATATAAATATATCCGGCGTCGCGCGAGTCGAAGCGATCGAGACCAATGTTTCTCCGCCCAATAAATATTTTTTTTTTTATATTTATAGTGTACGATCCCTTGAATATGCGGAACGAAACAAAATCTATTTTTTTTTTTACTTTTCATTTCGTCCCTTCGTATGTATACAAGATGTTTCATTTTTTTCTTCCGCTAATTCAGCACCAATAATGAAAAAACTTATTCTAAGGAATCATTCGATTATCGGATATTTTTCTTCTCACTTTCTGAAGTTTATAATAATGATGATAATTTGCGTTCTTGAAAAGTATGAGAAAATGAGAATTAAATGAAAAAAAAAACCAACGCGTTTCGAAATGAAAGAAGATGTATTAAAATAAATCGATCGATTTATTTGAGCGGACGCGATGGTGGTTACCGAAATTGGACAAGTTCGTACGCGTTTACATTTTGTATATCTATATAAATTGCTCGTTTCACAGCATGTGCAGAACTTGTCCCGCGATGCGTGAAGGGAATACGACGTAATAAACGCCGTGTTTCACTCGCGCGCGGCAACCGACACCCGCGCGAACGTATATGAGAAAATAAAAAGAATGATCGAATTACCGAAGCAGGAGATGAAGAGAGAATGAAAAGGGCGAATGTCTATGCTGGTAACCTCATATATTACGTATGGAGCGATACGATCATCGCTCCTTCCTTATTTATTTTATTTTATTCTCTCAACTCTCCTGCTTCTCGGCATTTACCGTCTGAATTTTCATCTCTCCTTTCTCTTTTTTATTATATTTACATTCTGTTTCATATTATACGTTTATAATATAATAATTACCCTGTATTTCTGGGATGTGTTTCGTAAACGTTTTTTTTTATCCTCCCGCCCGATCGTTTTATATAAATGTAACTTGTATATACGTTTTCACTCGGTTCTTATTTATTCCGCCGCAAATTGAATGAGAATCATGTAGTACGACGAGAGTTGAACGAAAAAACGTGTATCGTGTTCGTGGCCGCGAACTCTTGTCTTTTTTTTTATATCGTCCATGTATTTTTTTCTCGCTGGCACTTGCTTCGTTCTCGCGCGATCGCCAATGCATATCCAAGTTATATTGCGCGCAGTCGCAAAGTCTACCGCGTTCATCAGCGCATTATTAATGAGCGCGCAAGTATCAAAATTTAAATCATCACATGCGACGCGAAATTTAACGAATGAAAATGAGAAAAACTGACCAACCCTCGTCGATATATCGAGAGATCGTTTTTCTCGCGTGAATTTACGCCGGTTTCGCTACGGTTATTTTCGTCCTTGCAGATTTTTTTCTCTCAAGACCGAGAGAGAGAGAGAGAGAGAGAGAGAAGAATAAGCGCATGTTCTGACATTCTTGAAAGTTTCTCTCGCCTCGTTTCTCTCGGTCTCTCGCCTTCAATTTTCATTTTACCCACAAATTCCTTTTCCATTTCTTCTACACCCAAAATATATTATCGTTTTTTCGTTCGAATATGTCTTATCGCGTTACCCTCTCATATATAGTACGAAATAACGAAGCTCGAAAACTTGTGCATTTCAGGGTCCACCGCAACCCGGTCAACCCTTCAAATTCACCGTTGGCGAATCGTGCGATCGCATTAAGGAGGAATTTAATTTTCTACAAGCGCAGTATCACAAGTGAGTACTTGTTCGCTTTCCTAGTAAATTTCGTATAGTAAATACTCTCGCGAGTTCGTATATGTATATCGAACAAAATTATTTCCTTCTATTCACGGCACATGCAATTTTCATCATTGAAAATGATCATTTATTCTTTTATTTTTACAGTATGAAACTCGAGTGCGAGAAATTGGCGACAGAAAAAATTGAGATTCAGCGGCACTACGTCATGGTGAGTGAGAAAAAAAAATCTTGCTGTATCTTTAGATACGCGCGAATGACAATTCATAGTTGTGCATTGTTTTTTTTTTTTTTTTTTTTTTTTTCAATTACTTTTTTTTTCTTCCAATGTCGCCGCCATCTCTTTGCCAAAAATGTACACCTTTTTCTCCACGCTGTTGACGAGTTATGGCAATCAGCCTGGTATAACAGCAACGGCGTCAAATAATTAGCCGAATCCTCGCACCTGTTTGTCAGTATATAGCTCGGGCTACTAAATTCCAATATATGCCACATCCAACAACCCCTGATATGCACGTGCTATAACTGTACATGTTATATACTCACACGCACGGGCGCGTACACACCATATATTACGATCGTGCGAGTTTGTATTGGGATGAACGACGCAATCTCATGTATACAGGGCGAAGCTGTAATTCAGGTATAAACCATGCACCTGAAACATCCCCTGGAGCCTTCAAAAGTTGCACAATCCGTTAGACGCGATCGAACGACAGCGATTATATTTTCATTGATCAAGAAAATTATCAAAATAAGGAATAATCGTCGTTTATTGTAATAAGAAAAAAAAAAAAAAAAAAAAAAAAATCACGTCATTTTTTTATCGACTGACGTTAAAAATTAAAGCCCATGCATGCACTCGCGTGAATTTTTGGTCCGGAAATTTTTTTTTTTTTTTGGCAGTCTCAGCGGTAGTCTCGGTATTACTATTTATCGCCTCACCCGATACATACGTACGGGCGCGAGTTGTGGTTGGAAACAAGCGGAGTATACGAAATTCTCTCGGTGTATAGTTGGCCGGAGATACGTGACGAGAAACTGGTAACACAGGGAGTTAAACCAGTATCGGAATTGTGTAGAGGGCTTGCAACTACCGATGTTTGCCTTCACACGTACTACAATCGTTGTTTCTCCTATTTCGTGTACACGTATATGCCCTTGTATATACGTGTACATATACCTATGTTATTTCCTTCGTCAAACGCCACAACTACTCTGTTCGGTACTGATCTGTTCCATCTCCTCTCGGTTCGGTTGTTCGTTGCGATCTAGCCCGACCAGTTTCTTCCTTATTCCTCTTCCTACCTTTCTTCTTCTTCGTAGACACACGAATATCGAGTTATCTCACACGTAACCCGGGTGCTTACGCTTTCGACAGATTTTCTCCTTATTCTTTTTTTCCTTATTATTTTCTTCATCTTCTCTAGTTGTTATTTCTTCGTTGCCATTTTTTATTCTTTTCCATCGTATCTTATTTCTATTTTTCTCTTAAATAACGTTTTTTTTTCTTCTCAATGTTTTTCTCGCTCTACGACACGGTCTTGCTTCGTATATACTGTACTCTCATATATATCTCTGTCGCTCTGTATACATATGTTGGCGAACCTAATCGGGCTTGCTCGACCATTAAACCGTGCAACTACTTCTTATACCGTTAATTGCATCCGTTCTGCTCGTCTTTGCGCTTGCGATTGACTCGCGAGACTTGTCTTGCGCGCCGCTCTCTGCATGTCTCTTTCTCCTAACTCATTCGCTTCATCGGAAACTTCTGTACACTTGCCAATTGAGTAGTACCTCCGCGAAAACACCTCTTCTCTATACTACTATATTAATATATATATATATCCAGCATCGAAACTCCGCGGTAGCACAAACGTACATACATGGGCGCAAATAACTTTGCTATATACCTGCTACTTTCTCAAAACTTTCAACACCCTCGCGCTTTGAGCTTGATATTTCATCTTTGCAATATCTTTTGAAATATATACCTATATAGAAAAAAGTTATTGCTAAGAATAGCGCATGCTCTTATAAGCGTATGCATGATCGGAAGAATATCAATTAAGGTGTGATTTCAGAAGCTCAATTGATAATTCGTATTTCGCATAGCTGTGCCGGCAAAAGTAGAGTATAGCGTTCGTTTGCGCGGCGCTAGTTGCGAATGTAAATTTTCCCAAGACTCGGCTCGCGATATTTCTTCTCTTCCTTCCTCCAGCATTTTCTTTCGGGCTCGGCGTGTTTTTGCACTGTACACGCGATACTCCACGATATACCGTCTAATTTATTAATATGCGTCTCGTCTCCTCGTCCACGCGGGGCTATTTATCTTTCTCTGCTCTTTCGCCCCGAGGCTTCGTGTCTTAACCAAACGCGAAACACGCGATACCTAATTTTTTTTTCACATTCGTTTCTCGTATCGAACGCATTGAAACTCGCGCGGGCTTGAAATTTGCACCCCGACCCACCGAGACGCCTATAGTCGCTACTGAATCTCAAACGAGAAATAAGACGAAATATTTCTCTTCATATATATATAGCAGAGAAAAAAAAAGCTCAATGACTTTTCTTTTGAAATTATCAGCACGCTTAAACACGCGCGGTCGTCCCTCGTATATTATCGAAACGAAAGCCCCCTACTCAATCTATTTATCTATTTATCTATTTACCACACACTCGGATGCAAATATTCCCTTCCGCATTTCTTCTTGTATCAACTTTTTATGCGCATTTTGAGTTGATCCGGTTACTCGGGCGGCGGGCGCCCTCCGCGCTCATCGCATACACAACGCCCGTCTCTTTGATGGCACGTCGTGAATAAGCCAGCTCTTAACCGCGATATTGCCATGTTTGCACACTCTCTCTCTCTCTTGCTCGCGCGCGCGCGCGCGGCTTCTTTGCTTCGCGTATAGACTTAATTGGCGCGGAGGCGACTAGTTTAAACACGATTAATCAAGCTGCCGTGAATAGGAAGGATTAAGTGCGCGGGAGCGGGAGACTCGAGTCGTCGGAATGGTGTGCACCGCGCGCGGGAAGGAAGTCGTCGCGGTCCCCCCTTCTTCTCTCTCTCTCTACCCTTCTCGCGGTGATTTATCGGAACGCGCGAGCCACGAGCTTGTCCCCTTTATATATAATTTAGATTATACATATATCTATATAGGTAGAATACGTGTGGTATAAAATATGTATGTATAGGCTGCACCGCGAAGGCTTATATACAGAGAGGATGTAGTTGTTGGAGAAGCGCCCGGTGTTAAAACCGCTCGAGCGAGATAGAAAGAGCAGATCTTTCTCGAATTTATAGACGCATTCATATATCTGTATTTATAGATTGTTGAACAAGCTTTACCTATACTTACACGCTGTGACATAGCCACCCGGGGGCACTAATGAACATGTGTTAATAAACCTCGCGGTAGACTCGTGCGGACGGACCGACTGTCCCGTTGAGACACTTCATTTATATTATGCCCACGAGCTATACCTGCATGTATATACACATTTTTTAAATATATTTCTAATACGCGTGTATGCGAAAGAGAATATCGTCGTGTCTAATTAGCGATCTCATACCTTTCGATTTTCATTGGAGCATTTCCTCGTGAAAATTTGACGCCACCGAAACGTTTCTTCCTCAAAGTAAACTGTCGGTGTCAAAATTTCTTCTGCTCGGTACGAAAAAAGGGTTTTCGTTTTTTTTTTTGTTTTTTTTTCCTCGAATTATCGCGAATTTTCTCCTTCGATCGACGACCGTTGCACTCATTGAGATTTTTATTTTGAAACAGTTTTAGTTTGTTTTGCTCTCTCTCTCTCTCTCTCTCTCTCTCTCTCTCTCAATCAATAAAGATTGTTTCGGTGTTTGACGATGTTTTTTTAAAAACAATAACGAGCAATTGGATCATAAAATTTAAAATCGCCAACTCTGCCTCGCTATATTAACCGTTTTTGTTGAATATGAAATTTCAATGGGCAATTCGCGATCATGGATAAAATCATTCAATGCGATTTCTCGAATCGGTAAAATGAAAACAATTGCACACAAACTGACTCAAAGTTATCCACGCATTCGTATATATAGTATACAAAATACGCATTGTTTCGATGTGTCACTCGATCAATTTTATACCCGTGAAACGCACTTGAGATTCGTAACAATTCATATTAAATTATATATACTTTGTGCTTGCGCGCCTATATTTCTACGTGTATTTATGCATGTGTCGACATCGATAATAACAATTATTTCGTGGTTGTTTAATTGCGGCAAACCGCGAGTATTAGCGCTCGATTAATTAGAGCCCTAGTGGCTACTTCGCGTTTCTAGTGTATACATGTATATAAAAGTAGAGAGAGAGAGAGAGAGAGAGAGAGATAATCGGTGTATATAATTCTCATCGGAGGAGGGGTATAGTCGAGAGCTATGGCAATTGGGAGTTTGTATTGAGAAACCGAATTCATTAACTCTCGCTCTCACGCTTGAATTTCCCATACATTTGATTCTCCTCTCGTATAAACTGCATGCGCTCGCTCTACACATAAATACACGCGCGTGTATGAGCCACGGGAGATTTTCTATTTTGATTGCCGAGTGAATAATAGTTCGGTGCAAACGTATACAAGAATTTGAATACCGACCAATCATGCAGGGAGACATAAAAATACTGCTGTGGAAAATGACGGGGGGGAAAAAAAAAAAAAAAAAAAAAAAATGAAGAGAGAAGGATTTTCATACTTATTCGGCATACGTAGTACCGCATGCACCTAGGCAACTGTGCATTACATTTTATTTATAACACCTCCCCGAGAGAGATTGGGTATACAATATACGAGAGAGAAAAACGGGTGCTGCACGACCGCAGAGTACGAAGGAGAAACCCCAATGGATTTTATAACAGCCTTCGTGTATTTTCCTCTGCTCGCGCGCTCAGCTTTTTTTTTTTTTTTTTTTTTTTCTCCTCTTCCTCTTGGAATTTTCTCTAAAGCTACACATTTTGCCTATTTATACATACGCGTATACATATACTATATGAAACAACGAGTAACTCACTTACGGTGCAATTAATTCGCTCGGCGTAATTACCGGGCTAATGGCCCGTAAAATTAAGAGAACCCGGCGTGAGCCGCCTGCATGCTCTCGTACAACTCTCTTATGTTGTTTACGCGTCTGTCTTTATTCACGCGTATACACTCTTTTATATAAACTGTATAAAAAGAGAGGTGTGCGCGTTCGTCTATCGCTCTCGTATATGAGCTAGCTCGTATGCGAGTCTCTGCATGCCTGCGATCTTGGCGACCCCCAATTTTTCTTCTCAAAACACCATCCACTCATGTTCTCATTACGATTATCTCTCGAACACTTCTCTGGCACGGTTATCGTTACGCGTGGATGGACTGATGCTGGGAGTAAAAAGTTGTATCGCCACTTCTCGCCGCTCGCGCCTCCATATGTCCTTATGAAACTTGAACGAAAAATATCTTTTCTTATTATTTTATTTTTTACTTGCGATCTGTTGAAAAAAAAATAATAATAGCCCCGCAATGGGGCAAATAAAAAGATACCGTTTCTCGCTTCGTTGTTCGATCTCAAAATTTTCATGCACTTATCCTTTCGTATAATCTGATTTTTTGAAAAATCCATTCGTTGTCTTGGGAAAAGCTGCGATCGAGGAAACTGCGGTGGCGAGCTGGTGTCAGAATTCAAAGTGCTCCAATTTGAAAATAAAGAGCGATTAAAAACGATTAAAAACGACATCGAATAATGGTGGAAATGCAAGAGTGCCGCAATAACGGCGGTGGCCGCCATAATTAATGAATATCGATAATTTTTTGTTTCTAGAATATATTGCGGGGCGCGGCGGCGTATATATTCGTATAGACGTACTCGCATTATTCGACCGACGCGTATCGGCTTCATATAATTGATTGAGAAATGATCCCAACCATGCAAATTTCTGTTGTTTGTGCGTGTGTGTGTGTGTGTGTGCGTACCGATCGTTAAAAAATGTACATTTTCTACAAACGTATCTACGAACGCGAATGCTAGTTAGCATTACGTTACATTCTCCCGAGACTCTCCATTAATGACGAAATGTTTGAATTTGTTGCAGTATTACGAGATGTCGTACGGCCTCAATGTGGAAATGCACAAACAGGTAAGCATGCAAATTCTCGTGCTTTTCTTTGATTTTTTCATTTCATTATTAGTCGGAATGATATCTTGATATTTATATTGGTTATATACAGCAGCAGGTTTGAACGAATAGCGTTAAATTCATCGTGTCGTACATATATTTACTCGCGCGTACGATTCAATTAGGTAGGTTTATTGCGCAAATGCTGGCGAATTGTTTATGTATCCGCGCCGCCGCTATCGATGCCTCGCCGAGAAAATCATTTCAGCTATTTGTTCAGTGTTTACGTTTATGTTTATGTTTATACCGCGAGACTGTAGCGCAGTTTGAGCGGGCGGCAAATACCGACGCGTGTTATATCATCATCAGGCTGTTTTCGAGAATTATTGCTCTTTGGACCAAAATATGATTTCATCGATGAATTTTTATTATTATCAAAGTTGCTATATGGAGAGCGGTAAATTTTTTTCACCGCATCAAAATAAGCCCAGCATAGCCTCGCACTTTTTTGTCTCTATCTTTTCTGTGTTTACTCCTGCGAGAATACCTATATACATTTTTAGGTAGGATAGCTACATATTTTTTCAAATCGTTCACAAAAGTTACGAGCGTTTTTCGGAGCAGGTAATCTTTACAGGCCGACGTGAGCAGCGATTCAAATATAATATTTACGTCGCGAGCGTTTCGCTTCTCGCGACGTTTTCAAACGCCGCTCCTCGTTGAGTAGTAACAAGCGTTCATATAATACACGCGTTATATAATGCGCCGCCGCCGCCGCGCGTGTCGTACTCGTATATGCGACAATTATTCGTAAAAAAGTAAAACAAATAATTTTACAAACGTACGCATACGCTTTTCTTACATTTTTTTCAATATATTTCATCGTTTATACTATATGCGCCGAGATCATTTCTCATTTTACTCTAATTTTTATATATTCACGCGATATTAAAACGCCGGGTCGCCATAATTTTTTAATTGAATAAATGAAAAAAAAAAACTCGTTATAAGGAAATGCTAAATTTGTTGTCTTTTGTTTCTTTCATATTATGAAAATTTTCGTAGCGGCTCCATATACGAATTTGTGACAAAAATTCATATGATTTTATTGATTTTTAGTATTTGCGTGTGACAATACGCGCATATGCATTACTCGTCAATTATATCGTTCGTTCGATCGGCCATTTTACTCCCTTCTCTATAATCATAAAACATACAGCCCTAGGCTCACGATTTAAATATAATCATCGCTGCTGCTGCTGCTGCTGCTGCTGCTGCTGCTGCTGGATGTTTCACGATTCTGCGTTTGTACCGATCAGTGTTATCGACGATCCGATGCTTTTATCGATAGTCCCACGAGACGGGAACCTATTTATATAATAATAATATAAATATAAATATATGTATACGCGAGTATACGTGCGCGCGCGCGCGCGCGCAATTACAGCGCCGCATATTTATGTTTATAGCACTCTGACATAACCCGTAATTAGCGAAGCTGTCTGTAATAATCGTTGATTGCTCAAACGTCACTCGGCACATAGCTAATCGCGGGGAAGGTAATGAGGCCTGGGATTCATTAACTCGATTTTTTTCTGCCCCTTTTTGTTTCTTTTTTCCTAATGCCATTTGCCACTGATATTATAATTCGCGTTCAACATACATACGTCGCTACATTATTCCCTCTCAGGGCGCATACAACGTTTTTCGCTTTTAAATTTCCTTTTAATTTGTCCCGAACGTGCGCGTGGAAAATGAGAATTTTTCATTTTCCAGTGTACGACCGTCTCGTTATACTCGCGGCATCGGAAATAATTCATTCGCGTAATTGCGAGCTTGAAAAATTGCCAGCCGTTCAGCTATGCCGCTCTCGCGCCATCCATCCCACCTTTTCGTCGTATAATTCAGTGTAAAAATTCATCGAATGAGAGATTATCGGGAAGATTGAAACTTTTGTCCGCGTCGATGAACCTTTTTTTTTTTTTTTCCTTGCGATTCTCGATAATTATTCTTCTCATTTTTTCGTTCGTCGTACCAATCGCGATTCGTATTCACTCGCTGCTGGGCGTGTACTCGGACAAAAATGACTAAAACGAGCGAGGAGAGGAGGGATATGAAGTGCGTGACGTTTCTTTTATGACGAGACTCTCTGTGTAGTACGTGTCGTGGTGGTGAGCTTGAAAATCCTTGCGGTTCTAATTTCGGCTTTTTCTCTACTCTTCATCAACGGCCTCTATACCAGCCTGCACTTGATAAACGCTAAATTGCACCTGTATACGCGCGCGCGCCTATCCTCCGTTTGCTCGTGTACAACGGGAAACACTCGGTTATCGTTGAAAATGCAATTACAGTGCGGTTCACCGAAAGAGCCTTCGGTAATTGCACTTCATTATTTCATCGAAAACGCGAGACGAAAATTCTCCCCAGAGACATGGATAACCCGCATTTATATGTAGTATACGTTCTGCGCCGCCGGTTTCGCACTGATTTACTTTTCCCCTCCCAGCCTGCTCCGGCTCCTTCTCTTCGCGCTTCAAAAACGCGATATCCATTTATTCTACCATTGATATAGTTAATAATAGAGACGAACTAATTGGCGGTGGTGTTCATCAAATCGGTCCTGTGTCTAGACACGATTTTTCTTGATATTTTTTTTCCTCCTCCCATATTCATCGACATTCGCGGGGGGCTAGCTCTTAATTAACAAGAATACTTTGACTTTGATGGGCGAGAACGAAAACCGACTTTGAGGAATGTATATCGAATAGATCGATGAACAATTCGGTCCAGTTATTTCTTTCGTGGATGAGTCGCGTTGGATCGGGGATGATTATCTGAATAACGGGGGGGGGGGGGGGGGGGGGGGGGGGGGGGGGGGGGGACGATAAAAATCAGCGAGTTTGTGCTTTTCGTTTTTCGCTGAAAAAATAGAGAGAAACCGAGGAATTCCGTTGCATTCGAACGTTGCGAATTTCAACGTCGTGAAAATATGTCATTGAAGTATGCGGGCACGTAATTTTGTAAGCTCGTAAGTCGGAGCTGAAATCCATTCTCCGATGAAACGGTTTATTCTCGGAGTGCTAAGTGGGTTCGCGTTCTTCTCGCTTTACCTTTCTCTCTTTCACTCGTAACCGCGCACATACACACGTTTCCGGCCAACCCCTTTTAGCGAGAGCGGCGAGGCAAAGCCCCCTCGAAACTCAGCGCGCGGAGAGCTCTAATACCAACCTGCGGAGAACAAACGCCAAGCTCCGCAAACGATAACGCGGTAATTACTTTTACGAGGTGAGGCTCCGCGGCTCTCTATACCGCGCCCCCCGCTTTTCCTCGATTAATAACAATGGCTCCCCGGTGCTCTTACAACTGTAAATTAACGCTCTCTTCTCCCCGCCCGCCCCTCGGCCCGCCCGCCTGCTCTGCCCCTCGGAGACCGATCGCATGCAATATGCGTGCACTCTACGCTCTACCCACGCTCCTCTTCCCTCTCTCTCTCGTGTTTTTTATTACCGTTCCCGTGCACGAAACGCTCAGGTGTGAAAATGAAACGATCGAGCAGGAAAAATAAAAGAAAGCTCTTCGCATTGATTCGAAAGAGTTTTACGAATTATCACGGCTCGCCGACTCGTATCAATAATTTTACACTTTTTTTTTTTTTTCTTTTTCCCGGCAATTTGTTATTCATCCCGTAATCGAGATTGAAACTCATCTGGTATTCAACTCGTTTTCAACCACTTTTATCTTGGTTTTCGAACATTAATCGACGAGCGTCGGAAGAATCGCTCATACAATTTTTTCATGCGTACAACGATGTTGCAAATATAAAACTTTCAGCAAGGTCGATTTTGAATTTGCGTTCGATAAATATTAATTCAGAGATTTCGTTGCGTTGAAGGCTCGTCTGATTATTTTACGTTTTTGACGACGACTGATACGGACTTTCAATGTATGAGATAAGAGTTTTACAATTTTATTATGGATCTTGAGCTTTGAATTCCCATTGCAAATATTATGCGCGCATGTTTATTTACGAAAAAGCGAGTCACCCGACACTCCGTCGAATTTCAAATTTTTCGACCATTTCATTTACACGACGAACGAGAAAATACGAGTTTTTTTCTTTTATTATTTCACGTCATAGTTGATAAAATTGTGCTATTACCATGATGGAATTGACCATTTTTTTTAGTGTTTTTAACGTTATACACATAATAAATAAATCTTGTCCTCAGTGTTCATGAAAAAAAAAAAAAAAAAAAAAAAAAAAATCGAATCACGAATCACAACAAAAACAAAAAATAGAGCATTCCGTCATACGGCTGTGTGCTCAGCAGGCGGCTCGAAGCTCTTATTCTCCGATCGCTTGGTTGTGCCGCATTTACTCGCCTATACTCGCCATTAATTCAAATCCTCCGATCAAGACGAATTTTCATCCTCCGCCGCTCTTTTCCCGCCCATTTCAAAGCAGATTATTTCATATACATATACATATTTGAAACGACGAGAGTGTAAGCCTCTTCCGGAGCAAAGTTCGGCTTCATCTTCTTTTCTCTGTTTCGTTTTATTCTCCGCGCTTCGGCGTGCTCCGTATTTTATCAGTCCTTTTTCCAACAACCATTCAGACTCTCAGATTTGACATTCTTTTTTTTCATGTTAAATTCCCTATCTATATCTCATCTCTGCATGCTATCTCGGCTGCTTCAGTTCGAGAAAATCGCTCGGGCTCCTCTCTCGTATTATACGCGGCGTTTGCTCTTGACAATTAATTACGCGGCCGCGGACGACCGGGCGTTTTAATTAAAATATCATCCGAGCGCTTATTCAACGCTCGTGCTCGTTTTCTCTGTCCGGGTTATTCCTCTCTCTCTCTCTCTCCCTCCCTCTCAAATCTCTTTATACTCACACGTTCGCATTCGAGCTTCCCAGCGACCACTTCCGGTTTCTCTATGCACATATCTCGCATTTTCCAACCGCGTCCATCAGCCGCTAAAGGATTTTCTTCCTCCAGACTCCGAAAATGTTCGGTGTAATAGAAGTTGGTGAAAATAATTTCATTCTCCCAAATTAATTGGACAAGATTGCCTTTCTTTGAATCTCAACTCCGCACTTGTTCTTGGGGATTTCTATTTCCCCGAACTTTTGTGGAGAAAAAAAAAAAAAATCGGAACTAAATCTAATAATTGAACGAGCATCGACCACTTTGTGACTATATGTGACATTGTATTCTCGCGTTATTAGACTAACCAAGATGAAAGCTCGGGTATCTTTCTCTCTCACTCCATATATAAAATACCTGTCGGCGTATTTATCGGTTTTAATTATGTCGCCTGATGACTCCAAACTTTCTCCGCAGGGAAAAAATGAGAAATAATGATAAGATGATTTCGAGACTCCGACTTTATCGACTGCTCGCATCACTTTTTTCTCTCTCTTTCTTTTATTTTCTACACGGTCGACTCAGGGACGCTTGGGAATGCACAAAATTCATAACGATGATTGAAAAGAAATAAAAATATAAAATATTTTCTACGTCGTTAGCCGCAGTCTCCGCGCACGCGAGATAATATCCAATCTTGCGTCTGTTCTTGCTTATGCGAGTTTCACGAGCCCTCTAACGTTTATTTTTGACCCGACGTACAAACTTGAACACATATGCCCGCATGTGTCCTAACGGTTCATCCGTTCGTGTAGTAGGTACGTTTGTGTTTGTCCTCTGTGTGCACGAAATTGAGAATTTGACACGGACGAAAAAGCTACACGAGTGGACCAAAATAGATTCGAGAGTTTTCATCTTTTTACTCTCTCATCCTGTTTTTCTTCGTCTTTTACTATACTCTTCCTTCTCGTCTATTTTAACGCGAGCATGTTCCCGCACTCGTTGACACCATGACGCGTCGTCGCTGTACAACACAACGTTCCAACTTATTTGAGCTATCCTCGCACCAACGGTATCCATCGTCTCCGCCTCTCTTTTTTTTTTTCTTCTTCTCTTTTGCTTAATCCTTCAACCTCTCCAAACCTTTCTCTCTCTCTGTTTTTTTTGCATACGCGTACCTCTGTTTTTCTTGGCAAGCTGTACCGTTCGGGAGAAGCTTTTGAATTTAGAGTAAACCAAGCGTGAGTTACGGCTCGACGAAAGACAAACTCGCACGATACATACAATATATATATATATTACCTCGCGTGTGTATATTTTTTTTGAGGTAAAAATTTTTTCTCGGCGTGAAAAAATTTGTACGAAAATGGAATGAAAATTTGTTTTCATTAAATAGACAGATATAAATATCGTAGTTTCGGTTATCGAATTTGTGAATCTTAAAAAATCTCGGCAGAAATTCTTCAGAGGTTGCGAGAGCTAATAAATATGCATGTAGTAAATATTTTTTATTCATGGCGAAGTTGCGGTGATCAAACGTTGATTCGGGAGAGAGAGAGAGTAAATTTGTCAGCCGCGCGGCCGAGCAGGAGAGACGAAAATTCGATCGGAATGATCTTGTGAGAAGAGTTGGATATAAAGCTGATACACTTTGCACGACTTACAACTTATTCTTTGAATACTTTCAACGCGCATAAAGATATTTATATACAATATATATATATGCGTAAGTAAAATTTAAAGATGGAAAGTTGGTCAACTCTCTGCGCGGCCGCACCGTTGTCTCATGCGAAGGGAGAGGAGTGACTGGTTCGGCATAAAAGATAAACCTCACGCGTTGCTCGCTCTCCCGCGTCGAAGAATAAATCGAGCGAGCAAATAAGAGTCAACGGGGAGAAAAGAGCATCGAAGAAAAAAAAAATTGAGCTACATGTTCAACATACGTTAAAACGAGAGAAACTTGGAACGCTCAACTCGTCGCGAAGCGATCTCCTTGCGTTCTCAATAATATATGATCGGGAGAAACGGATGGTGCGCCCCAAAAACTACGGGGCTAACGTTCTGAGGGTTAAAACAGGCTCTCTACACGCGCATATATAGATATCGCGTCGATACATATTCACAAATTATGTATTTAAAATAGATAAAATTTGTACGTGTGTGAATATATGTAGACGCGTCGCTTCTCATAATAATAGTCGCGTTTTCCGATGATAAATAAGTCTATGTATGTAGAGAGTTGCTATACGTATATCGTATATATATAGTTGTAAAGGGGTTGGAGAGAGGCAGCAGCAGCAGCAGCAGCAGCAGCAGCAGCAGGGTGGAGAACGAGCATACGCGAGAGAGCGCGCGGGCGGTAAAACACGCGTTATAAATCCTCGTTTGCTCCGCGGCAGCCCACGCACGAGCCGTACGCCGTGCTTACACAGCAAAACAGGCGATTACCGCGCGGGACCTCCTCGTCCCTTCTCGTCCCTCCCACGAAACGAATATTTTACTATAGGGTTCCGATCTGCTTCAGCCTCTTATTCTCTCCGTCTTGTCCCCCCCCCCCCCTCCCTTTTACTCTTTCTCTTTTTATTTTCACGTTAATATATAGGTATCTATATACGTATATGAAATAAATGTTTTGTTTTATCGCATTTTTGTGTTTTTTCTTGTTCCTTGTTTTCGTTGTTGCGATCAGCCTCGAAACTCGGATATCACGTTCTTTATTTTTTGTTTTCTTCTCTTACGAACTTTCGAACCGAATTTATTCTTCAACTCATTTTGTTTTTATTTTTTATTTTATTTTCCGAGTCCCGCCGTTCCTCGTCGCATCGCTGTTTTCGACATCATATCTTCCTAGCTCTCTTCTGCCTCGTTGACATCGTTTTCCCGGTAGCAACGCGAATATATACGCCGTTTCTCACACCAAGAATAATAAAATTACATAAAATACGGGTTATTATATTTAGCCTCGACGGAATAGCGATAAATCATTATATTGAGTGACATCGGGGGCATCTCGGAATTTGTACACCGATTTCACAAATTCGAGAAAAATATTATCAGCAATTTATTTATAATATCAGCGTATCAAGACGTGAATTATATACGTTTAGACGCGTAGCAGTACGAATAAAAAAAATTTGTCGCAAACAATTAGGATAACGGAATATTAAGAATAGAAAAGTGTCGCACGTGATATTCGATACGCGTTTAACTTGTTGTTTCTTTTACTTTTTTGCAGACCGAGATATCGAAGAGGCTAAACGCGATAATATGTCAGATACTGCCGTTTCTATCGCAGGATCATCAGCAGCAAGTAGTCGCTGCGGTCGATCGTGCGAAACAAGTGACAATGGCCGAGCTCAATTCGATCGTTGGGGTAAGTTATTGATTCGATTTTATATTACGTCATATATAGGTATATGAATAAGTATACAAGTATATTCTCCTTTCCGTTTAGCCGTAACCCGTAACTATATAACAGAATTCATCGAGTATGGCATATTGCCAACAATTTCATAACAATATTAATTTAATCGTATATACCGCGATAAATTATTTCGAAAACCTATAAAGCATGCTATATGGTCGCGCGCGATTCAAACGCGCCTTTCGTCATTGTTAGCATTTGGTAGTTGACATTTGGCGGTTGCTCGGATTCGACAGGGTTGCGGCTGCTTGTGTGTCACACATAGAAAATACGAGACTAATCTAAGAGAAATAAGATAGTACAGAGGGAATGCGAAAGGGGTGAATGCGTGCGAGGGTATTAGTTTGGGGGCTGGTTAATTGTGTTTCTCGACGCGCAACAGCCACATCCGCGGACAATAATAATTGTTAATCGATCCGCGCACGCACGCACGCACGCACGCACGCTCGAACGAGGATTCGTACGAGAGGATCCTCCTATATAATATAATGTATACATATAGAGTATATCGAGCAAACGGTCATACTCCCACACTGTACTCGGTCCGCCGTGATGCGTGCATTGAAATTCAGTGGCTCGCGCCGCACTCGACACCCGTTGTTATTCCATACATACGTACGCACTCTCGCCACATAATATATAGGTAGGTATAGTATGTGCGCTCATCGATGTATCAGGCGCCAAAACATCATCGAAGCTGCAACACGCGAATACTAGCGAGTCCACACTTATTTCCCCGTGTGTATTACACCGATAAGCGATTTAATTGGCATTCGCGGCCACGTTCTCTACCCGTATAATTCAGTTCCGAGCCCCGATTCCCCTTTCCCATTATTTTCCATCTATACGTATACCATATAGTATATCTCCTCACCATCCACACTCTCCGCATTCTATCAAAATACTATATTCTCTCTATTACCATGCAGCAGCTCGATAAAGCTCGATAAAGCTCGATAAGCTTTTATTATTATTTTTTATTATCCTTCGCACTGAGATATCCCATCGTTTGGGTTTGGTGTCTTAGCACTTGTCGCGATTAGTAGTTTCGTCGTATATCCAAAATTTCGTTTCGTTGTTGAGAAATGCAATGTGAAAAATCATTGTAATACAGGTACGTTTTTTGACATTGCCCCCGCTTTCTCGGGTTCCCTCTCGCTGTGTAAAATAAGAATATTTTATCGTCCGTTGATTGGAATTTGGGCGAACAGCATTGTCGTTATAGAAAGAAATGATTCAAAGTTAAAGGTGCGATTGAATATGAATCGTTACCTGCCGCTCAATTAATCCGGCAATGCGTTGGCGAGCTACTAATAGTACTAGTTTATTCATATCTCTATATGAATAACACACGCACACAATAGGTGTATATAGGTATATAGGTGCTTACCGGTCATAACACGGTCGATCCTATCGTTATATGGGTATATAATCGGAGGGGCTAGCGCAATATTCGATACAATCATCATCTTCAATGTGTACCCTTCTTCGATGTACCACTATGCTTCGGACCTGTGCTTAATCCAAGAGACAGAGAGATCCGTAATGGTATGTATACATAAACAGACGGAGAAACGAGCGTGTGCATGTATTATCCATCCGTAAATCGCGTCGCGACCCTCCGACAAATGATCCTCGTTCTCTACGTAAATATACCTATATATGCATGTATACAAAGACGCATAGACTCGAGCTTGTCATAGACGCGCATTATTATCGGTGCATGCGTTATTACGCACGCAAACGTCACGGTAATCACTCGGCTATCTCTCATCAATATACATTTATACATATACATGGTTATTATGTCTTGTAGTACATTCGATCGTTATAGATAACACACGTATTTGTATATCTATCTCTCGCTCTCTCGTCGTCGTGCAACCCCTCATCCTCGTCCTTCACGAGACTGCACAGGTTAAATGTTCATGAGTTTGCGGATTCGTGCATGGATGTTTGCGTCAAGGATTCGAGTATCTTTTCATTTCCGTCGATATATGTATATCGTCGCAATTTCTCATAATACACCGTTAGTAAAATAACGCACATCGTCGATCTATTTCACGGTGAACCATAATGCCCGGCGGAGGCAATACGCGAGCAGCGAGATACATCGAAATAAGGTCCGCGTGTTCGTAAACGAGAGCGAGAGAGAGAGAGAGATGGTAATAAATTCGCGTTGTATTGAAAGTGTATTATCGCTGTGGCTGCATGCATGTTTGCTTCCGCGTGATTCTCCCGCAACATTCCTGAAAGAGCTCATTTGTCCACGTGTGTGTATATATGTTACACATATTTTATATCTCGACACCGCATCATATATGCAACCGTGCCGTAATTACGAGACATACGTAGATTGACGTTGCACAAATATGTATACACGCACACCCGTGAACCGATGTATTCGAATATATACTCGGTGATACACACGGTACGGGACGATGACTATACGCTCGAAATTCTGGTGCTGGTTATATAACATATATAACGTTATACGTATATATGCAGATGCTTTGTGTATATGCGTAGTTTGACGCATGCTTGTCGACGCGGTTCGGACAGCACTGAGAACCGGTTCGAACGAGATCGTTGGCTACATTGTGACACGTTTCGTACACGTGTAGGGTCGCCACACGAGGCGTTGTTAGTGCTCTCGCCCTCTCGCGCGCGCGCGCGCGCCCGCGCCCGCCGACGGCCGTTCGATGTAGCAAAATGGTATAGAGGAGGCTCGAGAGTCGAGTAGGGGCAATGAGCAATATGAGCGTACAGCTTATGCCACAGAGATAGAAACTGCTCCGTGATCGAATCATACTCGGTATAACAGATGAGACGAGATACATGCAGATATATTTATGCGCGGATATGCCAAAAAATGCTGGATATATGGGAAAAAGCGGGCTGGTATTATATATGGGATAGTGTTCACGCCCACAAGAGATCGCGGCCCCAACACCTATGAACGTAGGTGTTGAAACACATTAATGGACAAATATAAATGGATATAATAAACGAAATAAGATCGAGAACTCGAGCGATGCGTGTAAGATGGAAATTTGGTTTAGTCACGCGGTTTCTGGTTGGCTGTGCGTCACGACACTTTGTTTGTTATATCAATTAATTTGTAATGCGAATGTAGTGTGTATCAACGGACTTTTTCAATGGACTCACGCACCTTCGTTATAGGTTCGGTAGGTTCGGTAGGCCCAAAAAGAAATATGGAGAGGGTTCCGGAGAGCCGGAGGATAAGCGCGGTTTGTCATCATACATCGAGGGGATCCGGGCGTAAGGGATCGAGGGATCGAAGTGCTGGGAAGCGCGAGCACGAGCAAACAGACCGAATCGCACCGACCCTCCTCTCGCTATTTCACTATGAATATGCATTACTCGGTAAACAGGGGTTGAATCAATATTTCGTTTAATAACACCCCGCGCACCGAGGGTTGAGGCTTTTCTGGTCTGTAACGATTCTCTCCATCTCCCACTCGGTTCCACTTTGTGCACCGAGCAGTCAGAGTCCCTCCTCGTCTATACGCTCACGCGCGAGCTCGAATGTACTATACGATTCGAGAGCAAATCCGATGCGGGATATCCCAATGCGGGGGATGATTGGCAAGACAAAATAAACGCCGCCGGCGGATATATAGTATACGGACGAAAATCTCTTTCGATCTTTCGAGATTTATTCCGGGGAGTACCGTGTAACGTATCTTATGAAATGCTCTTCGAGTCATCCTCTCGCCCTTTCGATTGTTCTCTTCTCTCGAGATCGTGCTCGCTCGCATGGATCGCGTATTCAAAGAGTATTCGCAATTCGTTAAGATTTTTCATCCTCTGTTGCATCATTCGAAACGTAAACGTAAACGTAAATGCCTTGACTCGACAATATTAATATATACTTTGTATGACTCGTTGAAGAGTTTCGGTGGCAATTTGAAAAATTGGCGCAAGTTTTGCACATTCGTTATCGAATTTTATATATTTTCATTTCGTTTGATTTAGTTTTTTGTGACGAATGCGTCGTCGTGCGCATTATAAATTTTACCTGTACAAAGAGAGAAAGAGCAGAGGATATGAGTATTTTCTTGTCTCTATTCTTGGATATCGAGAGTGGGGGATGCTTTCGCATCGCTGCACATGCAGCCGCCCGTCGGATTATTCACGGCCCGTTAAATCTCGTTTGAGACTATCACGTTCGCGTTTCATTGCCGCAGGATCGCCGGGGGCAAGAGAATTCTCTCTATCATCAAATTGCCATTTCATGATCCTCCCTCCGTTCTCTCTAATTATTTATTAATTATTGTACACATGAGTTTATATAGGTATCGATACAAGTTCCGAACGTGGTATATACTATATTAATAAATTTATATTTTTTCTTTACACGCATGCAAATATATTTACTACAAATAATAATATCGGTACAATTGATAGGCGCTTCTGAAGAATTGATCAAGAAAATGCATACCAGAAAGTTGATGCATTTCAGCCGATGTGATGAACGATTTGGTGGAAAGTACCGTGACATTCATGAACTTGAATAACAAATCGAGTTTTCTCCACTTTACGTTCAATGCTATTTTATTAGATCAGTATGGAGGAACAAATAAAAAATGGATACGAAAGCAGTAATACACGCGCGGAGGAAGGTAAAAAAGTCAGCCCCGCCGCGAGCGTGATTTTGTTTTTCGTTCTTTACTTTTGTGTTGTAGCCCGAAGGAGAGAAGGTGCGCGTGCTCACCGAAGGCGGCGCATGACTACAAATCCGCAACAGACGTGATCCTTGTCGAGTAGGAAAAATGCACCGTATACACCATAGCAGAGATGAGTTGGGACAAAAGGGATAATGTTCGCGCATATAGTATAGTATAGTAGTAGTAGTAGTAGATATAGGCGTGTGTAGAAAGCTTGCTGAGAGAACGAGCGGATTTAATCGACGAGATGTATACTCGATCCGCGGCCAATAGGCTTAATGGAGTCCCGATCCTATATCCCAGAAGTTAATACCCGAACGAATTGCAATTGGCATCCTACCGTGACGCGCATATCGCATACCCCTCGCGCTCCGTATGTATAGACGCGCACGTAGTAGTATGTAAAATACATGGGTGGATTTGTTTGAAACGAAACGGGCGTATCGGGACTCTGTGAGCTTGAACTTGACGCTTCTTTGGTTGTAATCATTTCGAATTGTCGACATGGCGTACGTGCGCGCAGCCTATATGTATTATGCGATCAAAGTAGGGTGCTGCTTCTGGATGGAACCTTTGCGAATATATATATGCAAAACACAGTGAGAGACCGATTGGATGTTGGGTAGTGGGGGGGACGTGGGGATTCCCCATAACGCGAGATCAACGTTGCTGGGTTTGGGGCTTGCATATATAGTTAGTACTACCTACCTATATGTATATGTATACATGCTGCTGGATAGATCCCGCGCGTAGTCTTGACAAGGGGAGGGAAAAGCCCCTTCGAGCGTTTGCTCGTGGTAGCGTGGTCGCCCGGCCGCCACGACCCCTATCGCGAAAATGACTATTGCCGCCTGCTCGAAACCCGATCGCCGCCGCGTGACATCCTCGAACGAGAGGTTTAAATGGCAGAGCTACGATTCTAGCTGCGTGAGAGTGCGAGAGAGAAATAAGAGACGAGAAGTGAATTACTCTCGGCGAGTTTCGTCCGAAGCATGCACGGACTAGCTCTGTGAACAAATGCCTCTCGCTTCTCGTCTCTCTCCCCCCTCCTTTTTGTGACCCCTGCGTATACGTGTTCTCTCGCTCGAGTTAATCCGCTCACCCTGATTCCAGTAGGGTGTGTTCCGTAGTTCTTCGTCGAAAGCAGAGAGCCAACTCGACGATCTGCCAGCTACATTTCTCGCTTTCGACCCGCCTCGCTGCGTCCTATTTTCCTTCTCGCTTTATTATCACTCGGGCACTCTTGCTTTCACCCTCGGGTTATACAAGGGGCGGGCGACCCCTAAATGCCTATAAGTGAAATCCACGCGATAAGCAGGATTCGGGCGAGTAACGAGTTTATCGGCCACCGGCGAGGATACAACTCGTATCCCGACCGCCATAATATCCAGCACTCTCCTGCCTGCTCCCTCTCTCTTTTACGATTTGTACGCATGTCGCGTCGATCCCTTTATAACGGGAATCCGCGAGGGGTGCCGCTGCCGCCGCCGCCGCCGCCGCCGCCGCCGATTGCCTACACTGCCGAAAATGGCGAGAGGCTCGCTCGCGTTCGATATATGTATATAGAACGAGATGGTTATACGAAATTGGGGCTAAAAGCAAGGACGCGTGACGCTCATCGACGCTACATGCACTCCATTTATGACCACTCGTCTTTCACCGGGCAAACGGGCCTAACTCTTACCGTTTACTCAGCCAAGTGATTCGGCTTATACGCCATTTCATTTGTCATTACCCGATATACGTATACGGTAGAGTATACATATCTCGTGTGAGAATTGTCCTGTTGCACACGCTAGTGGTCTTCTCATCCTCCTCCTTCTTCGCTCTCTCAATTCACTCCTCTACATATGGACACATACACTCGGGATTGCCTATATGTATAGCGTTAAATACCCGAATGTACTATCGCCGTCGCCG
Source organism: Campoplex capitator (assembly GCA_037576405.1). NCBI lineage: Eukaryota > Metazoa > Arthropoda > Insecta > Hymenoptera > Ichneumonidae > Campoplex > Campoplex capitator. The sequence goes on along the minus strand of JARBWI010000032.1, from coordinate 1,840,234 downwards.
CTGCCGTCAACCTTCTCCCCCGTCTCTCCGCCGCGTCCATCCTTCGTATATTTCCCTCTCCTTCTCTTTCGATTTTCCACTCAACCAGGGGTGATCGAACGCGGATTTGTCCGACGTGATACACGTTGTCCGGGGACGCTCGTGTTTGTGCGTTTGTTCGTGTGAGAAGATACGGAAGCGCGACCATCGCGCACTCGAATGATTTTCGCGTGAGAATACAACATTTGTTCCATATAACCCCGCTTTTCTATTATCATACAAATTTGCCTATAAAAATAATGAATTGATTTTTCTCACGGCCGGCGACTCCACACGATTTGTGCAATTCACCATCGCGTTGTTTTGTCCAGAAATCATAAAAAGCGGGCGTGAATATTTGTTTTTCCAGAACTTTTACTCGTTCGTATGCATATAACGACTTCGTTATCATCTTTGTATCTTTTTGCTTTTGTACATTTCCAAGGAAAATTTGTATGGGAAATATAAAAATATTTGACACATTGAAATCTACTGTTTTCATTTCGTCATGTTTCATTTGCTTGCTATTGATTTTCATTATATTTGCATTCTTATTTCAATGTTTTTTCAACGGAATTTCACGATTCGATTTTTTTCCATTTTACGGCTTCCCGGGCTGTTTCGTACGAAATAAGTAACGGTGTGTGTGGGTGTGTTTTTTTTGTCTCTCCAGCAACAGAGGCCCGATATACCGAGAATTTTGCAACAAATGCACGCCCAACAATTGCCACCCGGAGCTGCCCTCGGTGCTCATCCCGGTTTACCCGGTCTTCCGGCACTCGGACCTGGTGCCGGTCTTCCCGTACCGACTTCCGCTTCGGCGGCGCTTCTGAGCTTGGGTATTACACCCGGCGCTGCAACGACACCGGCCGCCTCCGGTGCCCATCCGCTCTCGATGCTCGGCAAACCCGATCTCCACAGAGGACAACCCGATGACCTCAAAAGTAACGGAGGTAAGACTCTATCGCATATCGCGGTATTTACAATATTTCGAAAAAATTGATAATCCATTGGACAATAATTTTCCTTCATGTTTCCGCGTGTCAGTGGATTTGAATATTCATTGGCTCATCTTTTCGCTAACTTTTATTTTTCCATTATTTACTTTTTTTCTTTCATTATTTTAACTTTTCACGCGAGCCCCTCGTGCAGTCGTCGTTTCATCTCCCAGCCCGGAGCGTAAAAAGCCCTTTTGGATGATTGTTGCACGCGAGAAAGACCGGGGGACAGAGAGGGAGGGAGGGAGAGAGAGAGAGAGAAAATAGACAGTGCGTTAGAAACTGTATGAGAGGGAGACCAGACAGGGGGTTGGAAAAAAAAAGTTGAAAAAAAACCGTAGTCAACGAGCTACCGAGAGCAGACACCCGGGAGTGTCAGCTCTGTACGTGTTATATGTATAAAAAGCAACGCATACAGACGCGTAAAAAAAGGGGCGAGAGACACCACGTTGCATAAAAGTTGAGGCTGAAGCGAGAAAATTAATATACGCCCATACGAGGGAGGGAACCGGTCTGGGGAGAAAAAAAAATAAACTGGACTTTCTCGGGTGACTAACGTTGCGAGAATCACGTTCAGGTGGAAATTTTTAAAGCTTCTCCCCACCGATATCCAGTTCGGATGGCTGGGACAAGCGAGGGCTGAAGGCGCAGAGGGGATGCGCGTGTTTTCTAATGGCGGATGTGAATTTTTGCCTCGCTGCGCGTTACCGGACATGGAAAATGCCCACCCGGGGATGAGGGATGCTTCACAAAGAGAGTTTACAGGGGCGCACGTTTGCATAAACGTGTATATATATATTGGTCGGGTAGTTTCGTTTTTGTGAAAATCGCCGACATGAATATGCATGGAGATCGCTTATACAAAAACTTTTCCTCTCTCATTCTCTCCCTCCCCCCCCCCCTTCCCTCTGTAGGATGACTTCTAACCCCATTGAAAATTCATCCCCCAAAGCGTACTTCGTTATATTAGTATTCTACCCTTTTTTATTCGCGTGTGCGACCTCCTCCCCCTCCTGTTCCTGCTCCTCGTTGCCAAAAATACAGTTATATTTTTTTGAAACGAGTTGTACGTATACATTTACACAGACAGATTCCACCACTTCCGGCCCATCTGGACGAGATGTAAAAAGCGGCGGCTCCGGTATAATATAAAATACTTTTGGTAAAAAATAAAAAATGAAATAATAAATATTGTGATGTTGAATGGGGGGAATACGGGGCATCGCGCGTTATTCCAAACTCTCGCACTGCTCCAGGAAACACGAGCCACTATCCAATATGTCCGTGTGATTAAAATTTTTTTTTCCGTTTTTCGTTTTTTAATCACTCTCGACCATTTCAAACATTGCCGAGGCGATAAAACATTTTCAACGACCTCTCCCGATGACGATTACCATTCGACGATTTTTCAACGATTTTTCCTCCCTCACGCTCCTCCCACACCCTTTCCCCCTCTGTGTACAGCTCTCGATCCTTCTCGAAACAAATGTGATTCTCTGCATTTTTTATTTCGTATTAATATGAATTTGTTCTCTTTTTGTGTATGTTTCAGGACTCAGCTCTACCGAGGAACGACACGTGAGTTGATTTTTTTTATTTTTTTCGTTACTCTCTTTTTTATGATGCATTACGGTTGATTCCATCATCGAGAGCTTTTTCAATTAGCGTCAAGTGTTTCAAGGGATTATCCGCAGTTTTTTTTCCATCTTTTTTTTCGCGTTTTTCTCCCTTTCATGGTAGCGGACATTTTTCGATGATCCTCGTTGACCGAGAATTTTTATCTTTTTTTGCCTTGTCGTTCATTTCGCGATGACGAATTATTGGAAAACTTTTGGTGGATTGGACGACAATTCGAAATACTCGTACGCCAGGCTCATTTTTTTTCAATTTGTTGATTCGGCGCTACGGATGCACGATTTTTTTTCTGAAAATAACAATTTGTCATTCGAATAGATTCAAGATAAATATAAAGAGAGAAGAAAAATAATATAAGAAGAGCGCGCGGAAGAGAGGAAAAAAAATCGCGAGAAAGAGAAAAGGGAGAGATAAAAAGGGAGTATTATAGGTTTGTCGAGTCTGTAATCATCGCGAGACCGCTGGAACGCCCATCAACGCCCTCTCTCATTCTTTCGTCATTCTATTTTTGCTCTTTTACCACGTAACTCTCCACGTCCTCGGGGCTGTCTTCTCTCTCTTACCTTTTTCAATCTTCTTTTTTTCTCTCTCTCTCTCTCTCTCTCTTCATTTTACTCTGCTTCTTTTTTCATTTATTATTATTATCGTTCTTACTTCTTTTTTTCCCCCTCTATTTCCTCTTTCCAGTATCTCGATCACCGTCTTTCCACCGTTGTCTCGTTCGCCTCCAGGCTCTCATTCTCTGCTCTTTCCGTCTCCCACGCCTTATACGCTTTCCCTCTCTGATCCCGCACTCTATAATCACTATCACCCAACCCACAAGATCCTCCTCTCCTCCTCATTCTCATCTTATGTGTGTACTCTCTGCGATTATTCCCTTCCCTGCATTTTCATTCTCTTGTTATTCTTTTTTTCCTTTCCATCTTTTTCCTCCTCTCTTTTTCGTAGATATAATTTTTTTTCACCCTCTTTTTGTTCTTATGCCTCAGCGGTCGCGTCCTACCCCAGAGAAATTCTCCTAGCCATTTCAACCCCTCTTCCTCTCATTCTTTAACGCCCTAGGGAATTTCGCAGATAGAACTCTCCTCTTTCCGAGTGTGTGCATTTTTTATCTCTCTTTTTTTTCTCTTTCTTTCTTTCTTTCCATTCAACCTTTTCACCATACTTTGCCTCATTCTCTTTTCTCTTTCTCTCTCTCTCTCTCTCTCTCTCTCTCTCTCTCTCTCTCTCTCTCTCTCTCTCTCTCTGATATTCTTCGTACATGCCAGTTTCACCCTGCAACGAAGAAGCCTGAGAAAAGTCTCTGGACATTCCAGACTTTTCCATTTAGGACCTCGAGAAGTTTTTTTTCGTCTTCTAAGTAACTTTTCGACTTTGCGAACTCTCGGCAAATTTGCCTCTATGAAACTGGCCCATGAGCCCATGAGAAGCGAATCTTTGAAAATTGCCCACAGGCCTTTCGTAGCATGCTTTTTTTTCCCCCCCTTCAAACGAATGCCTGACGGAGTTCTCCATTTCTGTTTTTCGTTTTACTTTCTCAACTCTCACGAGGAGGGACGTTACGAGCCTGCGAAAAATATTCGATTGCCACGATATTCGTTTCGCTAATTATACGAGAAAAGATTATTTCAAACTATTTTTACTTCCGCCGCTATAACGCCAATGATCGTAAATGATACTACCACGCAGTTTCACGCGCCGTCGTCGTCACCGGGAAGAGAAAAAATAAATAAATTTTTCTGCATTCCCATTTTTATCCTCAAACTTTGCCCAATTTATTGCCCGTCGTCCGAGCGTTTTGCTTTTCATGATATAATTATTCAAAACGTTGATTATACTTTGTTCAGTTTTTGTTTTATTAATGAAAATAACTTTTTTCAAAATTTCAATCAAACGCATTTCACCATACAAACACATGTTTGCCTTAAAACTCAAGTTTTTGTTCCGAATATTTTCATCTACATATATCCAAGTTTTACTTTATCATTGTATTCGAATGCGATAAATCTTGTTCACTCGATCGGATAACGCGCTATTATTACGATTCAGCGAATCGTTATTTATTCCTACAGTGAAAAAACTTGGCATCGAGAATGATATTATAAAAATAAATATATAGATTGTATATTATTTAAAAACGTACTTTGCTCAATTCGTTGAATGAAGGAAAAGTTGATACAAAAAACGTTTGTGCAGATGCGGTTCCATATTGTGAGCTACGAACATCGTGTAATATCGATTGTCACCGGAGGCTCTTTGTGCGTTTTGGTTGGACAGAGGCTTTTGTCCGGTTTGAGATCCTCGTCTCCTCGAATCTGAACGCTAATTAGGATTTGGTTGTATAAGAGAAGCCAATGTCGTATACTGATATATATATATATATATATATATATCTATTATCGATCGGTGAAGATGGCAGGTCCGGGAATATGTCTCTCGAACGCACACGCAGATGTAGTACGCGCACACTCGCACGGGAACATTCTCGTTCAAGAGACCATACAGGTCATCAGCGTAAATCGTCTATAGCCTCGTAATTAATGCAACAAAGCGTTTATTGTTGGTCCGGTTCATCATAAACTGTTAACACATACCAACAGTACTGATCCCGGTATACTATAGATATAACTAAAATAAGAACGTTTCATCATTCACGGATTTATTCTTCGCTAAAAAAAAAATGATATATTCGATGAATCATCGTGAAAGTCATAATTTCTAGAAGCGAACGTGAAATTCGTTTTTGAACACCCTGTGTTGAAGCAAACCGTCTGTGCCCCTTAAAATTTGCGCCTCAAAAATGCGATATAAAATTGTCTCAATCCTTTTCTGCGCAAATGTTAAATTGCTTGAAATTCGATTGATTCTTAAACGTTGGCAGATTTTTTTTATTCTTCTACAAACTTTTCAATTGACAGACAGAAAGAAATGAAAATTTTTAGAAAGGCAAAAACAGAAGAGTTTCCGCGAAAAAGTATGATGGGCTGAAGCGAGTGATAAAATGGGCAAATAGTCCGGTAGTTCAGGACGTCAGATAAACCGCGCCCCAGCCGTTTACGTGTCGAGATCGCAGCCGAATAGGAGAGCTAGCGCGCGCGTCATAAACCCGTCGATACACTACACGCACCGCGTTACCGAATATTATCGTTTTATCGCAATCGTTTTGCTCCGCACACACGCACACGCTCACCATACACCATCGCATACACCAACTGCAATCCGATAATGGATATCGAGCATTCTGCTTATGTTCTTTGACACTGGGGAGCTTGAACGAAAATCTCGTCGACCCCCGCGCGCGGGGGGGCCCCTCCTCCGATTTATACGCGGGCGTAAATACGAATCGTCACAAAAACAACGACCCAGCATGATTCACCAACTTCGTACAGCATCTCGTGTCGAATAAAACTTTTTTCTTTTTCATTCCCCGCCCCACACCCAACGAATCGACAGAACCAAAAATGAAAGGAAAAGGAAGAAAAGAAATTGGACGACGGCTTCCGCAGAAACTGCCCTCGTCCCGAAGAGCTTTCTCTCCGAAAATGTTTCTTCCTATCGAATACATTTATGAGGCTGCGTCTAATGAATTATTTTTGTTCGTGTGATTTCGTATAGAGGAGCTCGATATCCCCCGGTGATAAATACAGCAGGCCGAGAACCCCCCAGGAATCACTTCATCAGCACCACTCGCAAAATCATCACGATCATCCGATGCACATTAAAAAGATGAAGAAGGAACAGGACAAGGATATCGGACACGTGAGTAATCGATGAAGATTTATGAATTTTTCTCCCTCGTTCCATCGCATTAAAAATCCTCCTTCCGATAATGTACCAAACAAGAATACATTAGACTCGTTTCTAACCCACGCGAAAGTTTTATTTTTGCTTGAATCGAGATATAAATTTTGGTATTAATTGTAAAAAGAAGGGGAAAAAAAAAAACAAAAGAATCACGATGAAAGGTATCTAGGATTCAGGATTAAAACTAGTTCCTACCGATGATCCTCACGTTTGAATCGTTGATTGACAGAGCGACGGTGAGAAGAGTGACCCGGATTTAGTGGTTGACGATGGTAGCGAAGGTCCGCCGAGTCCCGCGGTCAACGGGACTTCCTCACCCCGTGAAAATGGACTCGACAAGGTCGGCGGTTCGTCGCTGAATTCCGGGGCACAGGCTAAAAAAGATGCACCCCCGCATTCGCCACGAAGTGGCACGAGTAGCAACGCGAGTACGCCTTCGGCGAAGAAAATGGAAGAGCGGGAAAAACCGACGACCCCGATATCGAAACCCATGACACCGACCTCAGCTTCGGGCGGAGGAGGGAGCTCGGGAGGTTTGAAAGCCACGAGTTCCGCCAAACTTCTTCAGGGACCACCGCCCTCCGGTGTCGCTGGTGCTTATCCACCGCATTATCCACCCGGTCCACCGCCTCATCATATGCCACCGGGTGGACTTCATCCGCACGTTGATATGATGGCTTACAATGGTTATGGGGCGCCAAGAGGTCCGCCTTCTCTTCAACAACTTTACGATCCTCATGCCGCGATGAGAGCACCAGCCGGTTCGATCGGAGTACCCGGTGGAAAGCCGTAAGTTTTCTCTACAATTGAATAAAGTTGAGCCTCGTCGACAGAGACGTGTATATTGTGCTAAATTTCGATCGAGTAAAATAAAATGGGAATTTCCAATTCCCGATCGCTCGGGAATTGGAAACGTAGTTGCGCCTCCTGCTTCTTCTGGATTTTATCATTTCCTCCTATAGAGTGAGAATAAAAAGCTCGTGTCGAGGCTCGTCACGAGTTGGTAATACCCGATTGGGGCTTTTGCAGGGCGTACAGCTTCCACGTGCCGAGCGAGGGTCAAATGCAGCCGGTGCCCTTTCCCCCGGATGCCCTCATAGGGCCGGGTATACCGCGGCACGCGCGACAGATAAACACCCTCACTCACGGAGAGGTTGTGTGCGCCGTAACGATATCAAATCCAACTAAATACGTTTACACCGGTGGCAAGGGTTGCGTCAAAGTATGGGACATTGGTCAGGGTACCGGCGGAAGCGCAAAACCCGTATCCCAATTGGACTGTCTTCAACGTGACAATTATATTAGATCGGTTAAATTATTGCCGGATGGTAGAACATTGATCGTCGGTGGTGAAGCGAGTCAACTTAGTATATGGGATTTGGCAAGTCCGACGCCGAGGATCAAGGCCGAATTGACGTCGTCGGCGCCCGCTTGTTACGCTCTCGCGATATCCCCCGACTCGAAAGTTTGCTTCAGCTGTTGCAGCGACGGCAACATCGCCGTTTGGGATCTTCAGAATCAAACGCTCGTAAGACAATTTCAGGGACACACCGATGGCGCCTCGTGCATCGATATCTCTGCCGATGGCTCCAAATTATGGACCGGCGGACTCGACAATACCGTTAGATCGTGGGATCTTCGCGAAGGCAGACAACTCCAACAGCACGATTTCACTTCACAAATTTTCTCACTGGGCTATTGTCCGACCGGCGAATGGCTCGCCGTTGGCATGGAAAATTCAAACGTCGAAGTTTTACACGCCACCAAACCCGACAAGTATCAATTACATCTTCACGAATCTTGCGTACTATCGTTGAGATTTGCCTCCTGTGGAAAATGGTTCGTTTCCACCGGCAAGGATAATCTTCTCAATGCCTGGCGCACACCTTACGGAGCCTCGATATTTCAGGTAATATGTTTTTTTTTTTTTTTTTTAAATCTTGTTCCTCCAATTTTATTTTCAATCATACATTTGAAATAGATGAAACTCGAGCATATATCTTTCGTCTCTCGATGAATTGAGCACGTGTTTGGAAAATGTTGGAGAACGCGCGGCTCATTCGTATACTCCTTGGGCGAATGCCCTCAGGCATGATTACTGTGCAAGAGAACATTAGAGAGGTGCCGGTTGTTCGGTGGAATAGAAAGACCGAGAGAGAAAGAGAGTTATGGAGTTGGGGAGAAAGTGGGGAGAAGTGGAAATTTAATTCCAGTGAGGTCGAGAGGCGGTAAGCACCCTCTCTCGTTCCTCTCCCCTTTCTCCTCTTCCTCTTCCTCCTCCTGCCGACGTGTAACGACGTTCTCGAGCGAGTGTTCATGTTTACATGCATGTACTCCACCTATCGTGGCTACTACTTGTTAGATATCCCGGCTACCCAGGCACGCACGTACTTTGAATCGGTAACCCCCCACCCCTTTCATTTCTCATACCCCGATGCCATACTCCCATGTATGTAGAGAACCCTGACCGACGGGCGCGAAGAGCAATCGCATACACGGCACAAGTATATTAATGCCTTCGAGTTTCGCTACCGCTTCGGATCCGCTACCTTCGTGCGCGCGCGGATTCCAACTTTTATCATTTATTCGTCAAAAATGAGTTTGCAAAAGGAAAATACTGGAATAATGAGATTTCCAAAAACAAATTCTTTCGAGCGTGTGATCTTTTCGTAAGTTCATCCTTGAAAAAAAAAAGAAAAAAAAAAAAAAAATTTTAAATAAATGCGGTCCATGAGTAAAAAGTTGAAGGATAACTTTTTCACGTTCACACAGTTCCCGCTATGGCATTCAACGATATATCGGATGTAGCGAAAGTCACGATAAGATGTTGACGATCTTTCTTTCCGATCGCGACCATTGACGAGATATTCGTTAATGAATCAATTTATTTAGACACCTCATTCGCTCCCTCGAGCCAATATAGTATCCCATATATATTCCCTTCGATTTTGAAGCCCAACTTTCCCAATCCACTGTACACAAATCCATCAAAATTCTTTCGCGCTCATCCCAAGTTATTCACTTTCATAAATTGTTTTTTCTCACCCAACTCTTCTCTTCATTTACTTTCAGTCGAAGGAATCGTCCTCGGTACTGAGCTGCGACATTTCAGCCGACGACAAGTACATCGTTACGGGTTCGGGCGACAAGAAAGCCACCGTGTACGAGGTCATGTACTAACGAGAGAACCACGAGGTAAAGGAGGTGACACACAAATACAAACATATAAAAAAACAGACAAACACAGTCACATACGCACGCACACTAACACGAACACTGATAATCGTATTGAAGTTTGTACAGTTGAAATGCATCGAGCATTATCTTTATTCCCGATTTTTATTCTTCTTTTACAATTTTATTATTTTTTTTATATCTTCACTATTTTCTTTTGGATCCACACGGCAATGCGATATCCAAAAAACTAAATTTGATCACTTTTCCCGTATCAAGTTCACCCAATGCTGAGCAACGAACGAAAACCCGCTGTGTGCGTTTCAACGATGCATGCTTAAAAATTGTCATGAGGAAAAAAAAACACAAAAATGTTTGCAATACGATATCACGCGATGTTGTACATTTCACACGACCGCACCAACATACAGAGAGACTGCCGCCCGCCCAAGTGTAAATATAGTTATTAATGTTATAACGATTATTTTTTATGTCATCATTGTCTTCATCGTCATAATGATGGTGTTGATTATTATTATTATTATTATTATTATTATTATTATTATTATTATTATTATTATTATTATTGATATTGTTGTTGTTATTGTTGCTGCCGTGGTGCGGGAAGAGATGATTTTTCAAAGTGATATAATTTACGAGTCCCGGGGGACGTTGCACGTTTTCGCGCCAATTTCGATTTCGGACTGTTTGTCGATGTTTTTTTTTCTTTGTCTTCCCGCCCCGTTCCCCTAATTTTATAAAGGTGAAGTAAAGGACGTAGATAAAAATTTCCTTCTCGATACGATGTCTGCGCCCCGATCATTATCGGCGCACGATTATTTTTTATTTTCATTCTTTCATTACTATAACGTCTATTATTATTATTATTACTATTATTATTATTATTGCTCAGGCGATAGTACAGGTAGGACGTATATATGTATATATTTATATATATATACATACCACTCGTTAAACTTATGTACACATTGTATATAATTGGGCGTTGAAGCGAGAAGAAAAACAATGAAACGAAGCGTATAACAGACACGCGCGCGCGCGCGCGCACACACTACGTGAACACCAATACGAACACAAACACGAACACGCACAGTATCGCGAATCGCAGGTGCATCTCATACTGTCATATTTTTATACGTCCGACGGTTGGTTTAAAGTCGTCGTTGATACGAGAGAATTGTAAATATTATATTGAGAGCTTCTCGACCCCCCGTGCCCCGTCTCCCTAACGCCCGCCCGATCTCCCCCCCCCCCCCCTCGAGTGTTTTATGTCGCTACGTGCCCGTGTATATGCCTCTGTGAATGTGAGAGAATGAAAAAACAAATTGACGAATGAAAAAGAAAAAAAAAATCGAGAGAATAAAAAACGAATATAAAAACAAGCAACGTTTGAATGATACGATGAATGATAGATGTAAGAGGAGAATCATTCGATAAGGAACGAAAACAATGGAAAATGTGTACGATACGAGATAGCAGCTCGGAGAAATAATGTGCGAGTTTAAAGATGATCAATTAAATAAAGATACGAAACGTGATTCTTAGCAGAACGGGCGAATCTTTTGTTTATTTGGAAAGAAAACCCTACATTCTTTTTTTTTTTCAATCACGAATACTTTCTCTCTGTCCTTTTTATCTCCATTATGTGAATTTATTACGTTTTCAGTCGTTTACGTTTCGGGAATCAGACGCGCCAGGTAAGTTGACTCGTTTGCATTTTTTCATACTTCTAATAATCTAAGAAAGGAAAAATACTGCCGAAAAACACCTTTTTACTTTCGATAGGAAAATAAGAGTTAATTGAAAATGAATGATAATCAGAACATGCTAGATTTTTTTTAAATCAGAGGATGAGCTGTTCTTTTTACCGAATCGCTTCAACAGAGACTCTGAAAAATGCAATCAATTTGTTTTTTTTTTTTTTTTTTTTTTTTTTTTTTTTTTTTTTTTTTTTTTCAATTCAAATCTCTCAAATAGCCGAAATTATCTTTGATAATTATTAAAGTTTAACATTCGCATAAAGCAGTCATATTGTGAAAAGAAAAGACGCAAGTCTGTTTGGAATAAAATTGGAAACCCTGTCATTGATAGGATTCCAAATAATGAAATACAAAACAAAGGAAATGATGATTTTCAAAGAGAAAATGACTGTCGTAGTGAATACAAAAGATATTAAAAATTGCTTTCGTTGTACGGTTTCACAATAGCTGATTTTTTTTTAGCGTACTCGCAATCTTTCGCCGTTTGTCAAAAAGCGCTAACTAATTGTTCTCATATGTGAATTTATCGGCTATTCGGCGAGTGAAAAAAATATATTTAAACGATGGAAAAAACATTAGCATTAATGAGTTTTCTCTGGCGATGGGATTATAATCTCGGATAAAATGGAGTGGAACGAGGCCGAGAGCAAATGGAGGTATTAAGAATAAAAAAGAACGACGAAGCGGTGAGGAGATGGGAGGGGGGGGGGGGGGGGGGCAAAAAGCAGTCGGAACAAATGTAATAATGTGGAAGTTTTGCGCGCGAGGCATCGTGCGAATCGCACACCCGGTATATAATTAGCGATGCCATGCATGCTCACGGTTCGCGGGATATTCAATGGAAGCTTCATTGGGCGAAATGTTATTATAATGGTGGCGCACGTTTTGCATATGGTTCTGTAGATAAAAGAGAAACGGTTGGCGAGAGAGCGGCAGGAGGGAGTGGGGAGGGGGTGACTGGTTTAAAAAGAGAGAGACGAAAGCACCCGGAGTTTTGTGATGCATTGCCACGCAACGAAACGGCACGCCAGTCTCGTATTTGCATGGTAATAATATGCACGAGTTTACTATAGATAGTAAAGCCAAGGTAAAATGGCCTGAGAAAAAGTCGACCATATATGAAACGAAGAGAGAGAGAGAGAAAGAATTGAATAAAAAACGTTGATGAAGGAATGAACGGAAGAAAATATGCCGAGACAAGGTAAACGCATTCGTGCAACCTCTCGACTATAATCCGGTCGTTGGATTGCCGCTTTCGTTATTATCGCTTATTCTCTTCTTTTCTCTCGTTTCACACTCGACTCAATGGAGAACATTTTTTAATTTATTTTCATTCTTTGTTGGTCAACTCGATACAAATTTTTTGGTACATCATCTGCAAATATAGTTGTTGAAATGATGAAAATTGATAATGAAGGTTTGTAGAAAATGCTAAAGACTTGAGAAAATAATAACGCTATGATGCATCAAATATAATCTCGTTTCTTGAACTAATTTATCGAATCTATGATGGATGAAAGAATCACGGGAAAAACCAGGTACATCGATTGTGGAAATTTATGAGACTCGATTGAACCGAGTAAAATTAGTAGCACAAAAAAATAAAGATATAAATAACGGAACAGCAAAGTTCTACTCGAGTTTCCATTGTTTAAAAAACTAATAAACGCAATGTAATTGAATTTTGTAAAAAGTTGATTATTTTTTGCATTAAAAGTCCACTCAATATGACGAAAAAGCAAGAAAAACACAGGCGGCATGGACATGACTTAATTTTTTGCAACTTCGCCTCATCACACTTCGAGTTTTTCTTATTTTTACGTTTCATGCTCAATCGGAGTGAAAAAATTAATTTATATTCCGCTGATTAGGTAGTCGGGTGAGAGAGGAAGCGCCGCGGGAGAGATAGAGCGAGAATATAGAAAAAGTAGAGTGGGAGGGAAAAAGTGTAATGATAAAAATTCATGTCGCGCTTGTGGTCGGTAAAATATTTGTTCATTTGGTAACTCGATTAAAGTGAACGGGCTATGTGAGGTTTCCCCCGAGGAATAATACTGTACATACAATAATGTGTACTACGTATATGTAATAATTGTAGAATGCAGGTACATCCGGAATAAGCCTCTGTGTTGGATTATTCGCGCGAATCAACTGTGGATTCAAAACACGTTTCGGTCGCTGTACGTGCAGCAACGAAATAAACGAAGAGGAGAAACACATGTTCTATCGTGAGTTTTACTCTCGTCCATTGCTGGCTTTCATTCCACTCTCTCGAATCTCTCGCCAAGCAAATTTTACCTCAATATCTCTCATTCTGTTATACATATTTATATATGTGTATTTGTGTGTATACGTCTTTACATGAGACGAAATGCGTGCATATACACAAATGTATATACCTGTATAGAGATGCTGCTTTATTTTTTCTCGAGGTTAGTCTCGCTCGGGAGACCGGAGGAGGCCTTCGTAGTGCACAAGTATGAAAATTGCTCCCCTAATAGCCACCTTCGTGTATATATCGCAATAATTAGTATCTACGCGAGTCCATACTCTCTCGGGCCAGCATAGCTTCGTCTTCCATCACCCATCCACTTTCTCAGAGATAGACGTGAGTCACGATTCTAACGAGTCAATCTTCTCAACGCTTCTCATATTACTCGGAGCTATTCTACAAAACACTAACGTTCTACATAGTTTGCCACGAGTTTTCTGTTCATTATAACATCCTAACGGCTCCATCTCTCTTCAGACTTCCGCTCGTATACAGATATATACATATATGAATCGACGTTATATGCTCATGGGAAAAGTAATAAACACCGCTGCGGGCCAAGGCTCACCGCCGGTAACGCGATGTTTAGAAAACTACTCCGTGCTCGGTTTTTTTATTTTTTTATTCTTGTTTTGCGAATAAAACGGCAGAAAAAAACACAACTGTCCGCTAAGGATAAAGTTTTTTTTTTTTTTTTTTTTTTTTTTTTTTCGTCCTTTCAGAACCGAGATCGATGACTCGATTTCGATTTAATAACAGGCAAACCGTTCCAATCATCGCGGGCAGCCACTTTGTGTCAACGAGCATTCAGTTTCGCACGGATAAACGCGAGTGATCGTATATCTACGAAGATATCAGTTTATTCGAGCTTGAGCGTTTCCGGACTCGGTCGAGGGGTTGAAATTTCAAAGGCAAGTACGAGCAGCTATACTAGCTCTCTGTTCGTGCAACTCTTCATCTCTCTCTCTCTCTCTCTCTCTCTCTCTTCTGGTTGGCTGAAATTTTCATGAAGCGAGGAGGAATCATCTTTCCGTTTACGCTAGCACAACGCCGCCGGTATTTGCAGAGGAGTTTTGTGTACAGTGCGAAGGGTGGCGAAGGAGAGTTTACGTGCACGCGAGACAAGTGCACGATGCCGAAGGAACGAGCAGGCATGCAAACATTGCTGTAGTGGCGAGGGAGAGAGCGAAAGCGTTTAATGAAAATCTCGTCGGTTTGCCGTTGCCACACGTTCGTATACCGTTGCTTACAGAGTGTTCCAAATGTTCTGTTAGCGACATTCAACGAATCAATAACTTTCGTTATTCTAAAGCGAAAGTTCCTTAATAATTTTTAAATAAAATAAATTGATTGATCGTTAATGAACGGTGCGCGTATATAGCAAAGAAAAATGCACAATCGGTATCCTCTTTGGAATTTACTGATTTCTTTCACGTTCAAGTTTTGAGTGCGCTTTTTGCAACAACCTGTAAACGTCGTCGTATCTATTCCTGCGTACGTATGTATACTTATCGCGGGGGTCGGAGTTGTCGGGATAAAAGACGCGAGCGAAATTTACTACTCTCGGCCCACCCAGCAGGCGCATTCGCGAAGCTTCAACTTTCAAAGAGTGGTGGTGTACGGTAATAAACAAACGTGTGCGCGTACTCGTGTATACAAAAATGTATGTATATCGATGTTTGTTAAGACGAAACACATTGATATAGACAGACGTATTACACTATCGCAAAATAGATAGAGAATATCCGAAGAGAAATAGGAATGTATGCGCACATCACTCAAAAGAAACGATGTAAAGAAAAATAGAGGATAACGGACCACGCACAGAATTTATTCTTCAACAGACGAAAAATTCTGTATCCTCAATGACGATGAAAGGAGTGCGGTAAGAATTATATTTGGGAATTTAACAAAATAGGTTCACACTTTTCGTGTAGCTCGTATTCAATTTTTTTCGCATTTCTTTTCTATAAAATCTTTTTAGGATTTTCCTTTTCCTTTACGACTTTGATGAAGAAATATTTGAAGATGTAAAATTACTTGAAAAAAGGTCTCAACGGTCGATGAAAAATGCCAAGTTAAAAATGTTGAGCATCTTGAATAAATAATATGAACCTCTTCTGTCCAAAAGCTCAGATATCTGAATCGCCGGTCCGGTGAATAAATTATCAGCGATACGCGATACGGGACTTGAAGGGTTGAAGATTTCGAAAATAGATTACAAACGACTCATCGGTGTATATAGGGCATGCGGCGGGGCTAAAAGTCAGGTGACAATGGTATCGGTAAGTGATGGTTTTAACCGGAAACGGCATGTGAGATAGTTGTATCTGGGGTTGTTTTGACGCAACAACGAAAATAGCGGTATATATCCTGACGAATGGATGCTCGGGCTGCCGTTGCAGTTGGGGGTATGTTGTTGGATAGTTGCTGGTTAACGGGAAAGTGGGTTTCACCGAATTGGGATAAACGAGAGGGGCGTCGCGGTGTCCGAATGCGAAAGAGTGAAATAGAGCAGGGTCGGGGACGGGGGGAAAAGTGAGGGTCGTGAAATTCGGTTTGGATGGTATGGCGGATGTAGGGGCGTTGAAGAGAGACGAAGGGTTGATGGGACGAACGAGGGTGCGAACAAACGAGTAGTTGCCGAATAGGCCGGAACGATTTCAATGGAGGATAGGGGAACGACGATCGAACGATGCCGAACGAGAACATTGGGTGATCATCCCACGAATCGACTCCATATAGCGTATCCGGCCCGTCATTGCTTTGCCGCCGATAGAGCACCCCGGGCACATATGTATCATCAATGGCAATGGCAAAAGTGTATACACGGACTATAAAGCTCCGCGCGTGTGTTCGTAGCTGTGTATATATATATGCGCTTCGAGGACCAATCGTGTGGGTGTGCGCGTATATACGTGTGTGCGTGCGCGAGGAGTTCAGTCAATCGCGAATATGTGCAAATTTGCGTCCGCATATATAAAGTATACATATAGGTATAATACGATGAAAATGGTAGAGTTCCTGCAGAAACGTGATTCTCTCTGTTATATCCCTGCACGCGCGTACACAATACTACAATTTTCTCTACCATTCGTGTAATCCCGCTTCCATTCGCATCCTGCTCTCTATCGCTCCCTTTTACTTCGTTTTCCACATGAATTATCGAATATAGTTATGCACGTGAATACCTGGATTTCGCGTGTCCCCATCGGTTTACGTGCTTCCTCGCGCGAATTCACCGTGTGTGGTCATGTGCGAGCACGTTTTATCGTACGCGTGCGGTTTCGTTCACTCGCTATTTTGTTTTCGCTACTCTGTTGCATGCATAAACATGGGCGCATATTATAAACACGCAAAAATATCTAGGCCGATGGGCGATGGCCGATGATTAGTAAATGCGGAAAGTCGATCGGGGCGCGATAAAAAATTAATAATTTATTGATAGCGCGCAAAACGGAGCTGTACCGCCAAACGGATGCAGGAGCGAGAGAGAGAGAAAGGGAGCGAGAAGGCGTTTCAAAATAATTACTGAATGAATGGGATAAGCTCTCTCTTGGATTATAATGGCTATCGCGCACGTATCAATTTAAACGACTGGGGAAAAAGGCTCTAGTTAGCGTGGACTGAAACTTGGGTATACATATGTGCCCTTGTGGAGGACAATTGGTGACTATGTGCGTGTAAAAGAACGAACGCGTTTAATCGGAAATCTATCGTATATGTAGACGCCATTCGAATGTGTTGCAACGTAGCTCCCGATATTCATATCGCAATGTCTCCTGCTCACGATCATTCGGTCCAGCGTCCAGCTCGTATTCTATCTCTCTTTCTTCCACCGTATAGTAATAGTATTCTACAATAATAACAGCAATATGGCACTGGCTAGTGTATACGAGATGCTCTGGTACAGATGCATTTGTCAGTGTGCGTACAGGTGCGATACCGCATACACAATAATATCCCTCCCAGCTCCCGGTCCGTAATATCCTCGTTCGTAAAGCCCTCCCATACTTGCGATTAGCTTCGGTTCATTGCGTTACAGAGAGTGAGAGAGCAAGAGACAAGTTACACACGTATCGACGAAATAATACAGATAGCGGCAGGCAATAGAGTTTCCCATGCATATACCCGCGTACGGTAATTTCAACATACCGGAGCTTCAATCCTGAAGTACAATAGTCGCCTCTGATTGACAATAGTATTGAATAATGAAGAAAATGAAACCAATGAAAGGCCCCCGACTAAGCATAACGAGGAGATCAATCATTACTCGAACGTTTTTTATTAAGGTGATTTTCGAAGTGCAAGCTCGAAGGAATCGGCTCAACAGGCAGATAATAGATAGGGTATAATAATAAAAGAGGCGATTATCGATGATCAATGACGATCCAATCTACATGAGATCTGTGATGTCTGTAGCTTTAACAACGAATTGAACTTTCGTAGCCGTTGGATCACTTATAGTCATTTTCGGAACGTCCGCTATCTTTGATCAAACCGTTGCTACATGATTTTAGATTAAGAAAAAAAAAGAATAAGAGATTCCTGTCTCTTTCGAATTCCTATCACAATGAGGAGATCATTCAGCTTGACAGGCAATACGACAATGGTTCTTTATTCGTTGCATCATAAACATCTAACTCCTGATATTGATGAGGAAGGAGCGCCGCGATGACTAAAATCGACAAGTGTAAATAATCTTCATTCCCGAAGTGAGCGTTCACAAATTTGGTGGGCCTGTCGAGCGGTGCCTAAAAATTGGTGGATCGTATGTTGAACATCCGGACTCGGAGAAATGAATTTCTCTTATATATCTATTTGTGCTGTTGAGGTATACCCTTTGCCTCGCTCAGCATGAGGCGGGTTAACGGGTTGAGTATAGGTGGTTCAAATCGAGAGGAGGCCGGGGGAGGAGGAGGGTCAGTTGTTGGGGGTTGCATCACTAACGTCGCAAGCGCTGCAGCAGCAGCAGAAGCAGCACCACTAGTAGCGGCAGTGGCAACGTTCGGGGAAGCTCTGGCGGCCGCGTGGTGATGGTGGTTCGGCGGTGGTTATCCAGATAGCAGATAGCCAGGACGGTGGTCTCGTTTGCGGTTTGACCACCCTTGTGGTGCCTGTGCCCTAACCGTCCCCCGACCGCTGTACCACACCATCCGCAGCCGCACAGCAGCAGCAGTAGTAGCAGCAGCATCGTGCTCTATACTACAGGGAGGATATACACAGCCCGAGCATCACATAGGAGGGGTTGTGAACGACCCCCGACGAAAATGTCGTCTCCCTTCCGTTTGTATATCCGTCTAACTTTATATGTATACATGTATATGTTCACCATGCGAAATCATCCATGGAAGCTGCTATATCTTTACCTCTATACCTGTGGCGAATGATGTATATAGTTGCAATTTTGCCTCCGGGATGAGAGGATAGAAACGCCTGTGAGTGGTCTACATCCCGTCAACGCTTTCTCTCTCTCTCTCTCTCTCTCTCTCTCTCTCTATCTCTCCTTCTCGCACTAAACGCTGCCTCCCTTAGAGCCGTATTTTCTCCTTTTGTCACAGCACTCTCGTGTCGCTTGATCCAAGTGGGATGGTGGATAGAACGATATACCATATTCCAGTGTATGTGTGTTTATACTATATACGAAGACTATAGTGAATATCGCGAGGCATGCGGTTGGCGTCGAATCGCAGGCGGTTTCACCGTGCGTCTATGCCGCAACTCTAGAGCACCAGGTACGATGTCCTCCTGTGCCCACTGTTCCAATCTCCTCCCCCGAACGTTCTCCACGTTACCACGTTTCCGCAGTGTAAAACTCATTCCGATCTATGTGTTATTTATATACACGATTCACGTGCACACCTGTATTCGATGCTCGAGTACCTTATATGGATATATGATAAGACTATGATGAACTTGTAGTAAGAGGATTTTAAAAATAAAATGGGTGTGTGGCGAAACTTGGCGAATTGTTACAATTTTTTTGTGAATTAGATATTTTTTATAGTGTCTCTGGCTGTCCGTGTTTCTCTTCCTTGTAATCCCATGTTCAGCGAAAGACTTCGGTAGGTAGGTTTCCGAATTACGTGGGCCTGATCAGAGCATGGTCCGAGAATAACGTTCGCGAAGAGAGATAACACAAATTGAAATCATCAGTTGATCCCGCTCCAGTTGGTTGCTGCACAAGCACTGCTTCCCCTGTACTTGAGTATAGCGCTTAGTTCACTCTTGCTACATACGCATTAACCATGCGTTTGAATCTATTACATCTACCGCTTTTCGACAACGAGCTAACATTAAGGCAATAAAAATGGTTGCGGTCCGAAAGACATGAAGATAAAGAGACCCAGAGAGAGAGAAAATCTATGACGGTGGTCCATTGACTAACGAACCAAGATGATACCAATTTTTACCGAGTGTAATATTACATGTGGCTGTGCACGCTCTTCCCCACGATTCTTACTACGGACAATCATGAATTTATACACGCGCTTGTAAATGGCTTGAGAAGCGACGAGCAGGTTTTCCGCTCTCCGCCGAGCCCCCCCCCCCCCCCCCCCCCCCCCCCCCCCAAGACATTATCGCTAATTGATGGAAGTCTCTTTTTCGTTTTGTAAATTGTTTTTAATATCGAACCTACCGCCACCTGAAGTGTCTCGCTCCATTCTTGTTCTTTGCGTGTCGCGTATTCGAGACTACCGCCTACTTATAATCATTCGCTGATCACACCAGTGACGTGGGTATATGTATAGACGTCCACAAAGTTGTCCCAAAAAAGAAGAAAGTGTGTATAAGCATAAAAAATACAAAAATGTACAACGATACTACTATGTGTACTTTAGAGATACAAACCAGCATCGTCGTCGGGTTGAATCCTCGCATCGTCGTCTGCTTGAATATACCGGATAGTCGGTCGGCTTCCCCTGGTAGGTACACAAATGGATACATACATTATACGCGGTGGGCCACGTATATAGAAAATTTCGTTGTATATGTGCAAGGAGACTGCGACGACGAAGAGGACGAGATGTTGTTCAGCTAGCGTATGAAAAAAGAGAGCCGAAGAAAAAAAAAGATGATAGAAGATGAAAAAAGGGAAAAGATCTGAAAAGAAGAAGAAAAAAGAGAGATGAGATGAGTGAAAGAGAGCATGAGTGAGTGAGTACACACTCGACACTGGCACAAAGCAGCGCGTCATCGAGGTGAAAGATGCTGAGAAAGGAGAGAGCCAAAGGGAGTGAGATGAAGTGGACGACAACGACGACTCCGACGACGACGGTGGATAGTTAAGGCGGTGAAGAAGCGAAGCGACGATGAAGAGTACACTGCGAAGGGGACGAGAGTATAAAGAAACGAAGACTGTACGAACGACGAAACGGTAGGAACGAAGCACGCTAGTGGAGTTCGGGATCAGTGAAGCATCTGTCTCGTACCATAAGAGAGAAAGAGAGAATTGGGGTGAAAGAAGAAGGAGAGGCGGTGAAACCAGACTACGATAGCTGTGGAACGCCTGGAACGAGCCAGAGAGGCAGAAGGAGAGCTTATACGGAGAGAAGAAGGCGAGATCGAGAATGTAAGAGGGAGAGTCACCAGGAGAAAGGAGGAGGATGAGTAGGGGACAGTGGAGTGAGAGAGGAGAGAGAGAGAGAGAGAGAGAAGGAGAGTGGCGACGAGATAGCTCCGCAGTGTGGAGCCGACTACACATACGGTAGTCAGAGATCGCCGAGGCAGACAAGGGCCCGAGAGCAAGCAAAATGGAGGGCAGGCAAGCGTGGAATATAAAAGGAAGGAGAATTCATATCTCGTCGTTGGGATCTTGCTGCTTTGGCCGCTGAGAGACTGTTTTCGAGAGAGCTGCTGCGCCCTGGCAGCATGGCTGGATGGCTGGATGGCTGGATGGCTGGCGAGAATTGTGTATAATACGAGAGGAGCAGAGCTTTGTGGGCGAAGGAGGCGCGGGGGTGTGCGCTGAAGAGATATGCAGCAGCGACAGCGGACTAAAGTGAGACAAAGATATGGCGAGTGAGAAATCGCGATAGAGAGAGCACAATACCGGGAGAGTAACTGAGAGAAGCTGTGACTGAAAGATGGGAACGAGACGAGACGCGGTGGGATCGGGGGAAATTCGAAGCAACGGAGCGAATAAGGCGGACAAAGATGGAAGGCTATGTCTGTGTCTCTGTTCGCTTCGTCTACCTACGCGAGGCTTTACAGAGAAACGCGGGCGGAACCCATGTGGTGGCTCCAGCAACCAGCCGAAGCAACCAGCAAGCAAGTGAGCAAGAGAGGCTTCCTCGTCGAGCACGCGTCCAAGAGAGATGAGCGGAGGGTTAAATTCGTGGGAGTCGAAGAGACGGGTGTAGCAAAGCGCGTCATGGAGTGCTAGAGTCCGCGCGGACTCGAAATCTCAACGAGCACGAGAACGGTGCGGTAAAACCACTGTCCAATGGAAACGTTAGGGTGGCCTATCAGAGAATACCCTTGGCATCCTGTTCGTGTGTGTATCTATATACTCAAATACGCATACCACCGCTGCATCAACGACGTAGAGAGTTGGTATATTCACCCACACAGCGATGCACATACCTATATATGTTTGTACACACACGCACACACACACGCGCGCGCGCGCGCACATAGACTCGCGGACACATCGAAATGTTCTAGCCAGAACAATTTCACCGTCTTTCTCTCGTGAACATACATCTTATATACTTAGATCCTCACTGCGGGAGCTACAAGACTCACGTGCTCTGGGTTTCATCGTTCCTCTTGTTATCTCCCAATGTTTTCCTCCCTTTCCCGGCCTTCAGAGTCCTCTTCCGATGCCACGTCTGTCGACCCTCTGCTGGCTCTTCGGAGAAGAAGATGACTGCTGCTGCTGCTGCTGCTGCTGCTGCTGGCGTCGTTGCTCTCGCGCTCGCGCCAGTCAGCCACCCAAGCAGCCAGCTCTTTTGTCTCGGCAACTGTAGTGCACGCATAATGCGGGTCAAGGATGCGAGTGCTATACACCATGCGTACATACTTTACACGTTCATGATTATCACAATACGTATGAATTTTACTGGTTACTATACGGTGGACCTCTGTCCGCCATATGTTCTTGCAACAATTTCAAATACCGTTGCCGTAGCAGGCTCTGATGGAAAACTTGGAGGAATAAGTTTTGGGGGAATGAGGCATATAGCGAGGGACGAAATGATAAATTCACAGGGTACTCAACCATAAAACAGCGGTTGGAAGAATTTCATCATCGATTTTTGTTTTCTTGTACGTACATCAGTATCAATCCACTTTGATAAAAATATAAACCCTTTTCATCAGTTTGCATCATGACGAAACGAAATGAATTTATCAGTTTCAATTCACGCATTTTAACTGACAGAATGTTAAACTCACTAATGATCAAAATCACCATTAACATGAAAGTCATTTAAACAATTCAATAATTCACGAATAATATCCAAACACTTTTGTAAAGGTGAAAATATCTTTGAAATGAAAACGGTACAGGATTAATTTCAACACTCGCTGTTTTTCGAATTCTTTTCTCTAGTTGACCTTGATGGATCAGGGTTTAGTTTCTACAAATGGTAAGCGAACTTCAGTCGTTATTTCTTTTCTGTTACCAACTGTAGTTTCGCTTCGGTTTATGTTCATTCCTTCATACTTTTCATTCTCCATTCTCTCGTGTGCGTATGCTTGTGAGCTGTATGCACTCGTGAAGCCACGTTTCCACACATAAAACACTTTGGTAACTCGTCGCTCTTCTTCACTTTTTCCATTTTCACTCTTTCCATCCCCTAGCACTTTTGCACTTCTACGTTCGCCCTCTTGCATACTTCTATGTGCTCTAGTACGTGATGTGTACTCGAATGCCCGAGCAAGCAGCTGGTACTCTAGGCGGGTAGGACGCGCTCAGCCGGAAGCCAAATCGAAATCAGAAACCTACTGGCTTGTGGAGGAGGCAGAATTATTACGAGTGAACTCGAGAACGAAACCCTCGGGTTGGAGTTCGAGTGTCGGAAAGGTGTCGACGATGACGTTATCGTGAGCTGGGTTTTTTACACTTGAGCAACAAAAAAAAAGAAAAAAAAAAAAAAAAAAAAGTGGGTGATTGCAAAGATTTATCAAAGAAATGTCTGCGAAACTGCTGACTTTGAGAGTGATTTTATATTTGTATCGAACATCATGGTATCTATATTCAATCTCACCGTTAGTGTCGCATTGGATACGGTTCAATTATCCTTAGTTCACAATTGGGAACGAAGTTGAGAAGACGTGACTTGGCACCGCAAGTAAAAATAGTTCATCGACATACCTTGAAAGAAGTCAACTTGAATTAGTTTCTACGTGGATGTCGTGTAGGGCAGCAATTAAGTATTATTTCTCGGTTCATCGTTTCAACAGAAAAACAGGTATCAGCCGAGCATATTGGCACATTTGAGGACCGGAGATTATTTGTCTTATGTCGTAAACACTTATGTAAAAATTTGACAAATTAGACGAGATTCTCGATTCTCATTGGCGAAGATCAACGGCATCGAACGAGAGCTCTCTTCTTACGGCTTGACTTCTCCATCGGTTATATTCAGGCTGGAAATGTTGAGGTCCGAACTCGTTTCAATATTCTCGGGTGGGACACGTGTCCAATAACCGCGAGGGAAACGGAAATGGGAAGATGGATTTGGATGGTATTTTACTTCGTCAGTTGACTTGGCTCGTTCGCGTGTCGCACTCTGATCTTCTCAGTGTATTTGGACGTCGGGTGTTCACAATTCTGTGGGTATATACATATATATACGTGTATATATGTATAAGCTGCTCGATGCTGCTCTCTGTAGCCCTCGTCCGGGTGGTGCGTCGTGTCGAAGACTTGTCGTGAGTCGATTACGTCAAGATGTGCAAGGGGTCTTCCGGTTCAAGAGAGGTAACCAGACGATCATCGGCATGTGCAAAAGGGGTGACAAGCAAAAGCAAAAGAGAGAAAGAGTTGGTGAAGAAGGGGCCGCGACGAGTGACGGATGCTATTGGAGGCTTTTTGGCACGCTACTCCTTTACGGCAGCCACTGAAGCCGATTCTTCCAAGAGGTTGAAGACGTATACATATATTACACACTGAATGCAACGAACGAGATGAATAAAAAGGCAACGGAAAGCGAATAAGAGGCGCGAGATAGAAAGCCGCTTCAGATACTTTGGCACGATTGCGCTCACCGTTTCACTTGCTCCACCCGACAAATTATTAATCTCTCGTGCAGAGTCGCCCGTTTTTCGCCTCTTAATTCGAGCGGAGAGAGATATCGTGCTACGTCGTTAACAAAAGGAACTCGCGTGTGCGCGCACCAACGGACTATATTTCTCTTTCTATCGCAGAGTTTCCCCCCTCCTCTCTCTCTCTCTCTCTCGTTTCTACTTCTCTTGCCCGTCACGAGAGTCTCTAAAGTAGCGTAGAGTTGAATGTATGTGTCTTTTTGTATGTATATATAATAAACGCATATACATAAAATGTACTACATGTTCTTCGGTGTTGTAAGTTTGCTCAGAAGTTCGAGGAGCTCACAATGAGACACTGAAAACACGAGGAGGAAGATTCTACAGCGTTGGCGTGACATCGCTGATGGTTGAGAGTGAGGTACTTTACTCCGAATAATCCAAAGCGGCTCGTTCTAATCTTCTAATCACCCGAATAGCGCGAGATGTACTACGAAACATCTATTGCACAGCTGGCTCGCTTTAAGCCGATATTCTGTTCTTCCCTCCTCTCTTCGCCCATGTCTTCGCCCTAAATAATGTCAACTGTGTATGAGAGAACCGACGAAGAAGACGACGGTTAGGAGGCGATGAGGAGGCGTCAGATAATACATTTGAATGTGTATATAGGATATTGAGGATGGATAAACTCGCCCACATCCGTCTTTCCAGGCTAATCGCTTAAACGCTCCGACGGAACGATAAAGCTCGAATTTATTGAACGACCTTGCTAGATTATATATTCAAGACTTTAGCGAATATACGTTTACACAATTCACATCGTCGTATATACACTAATATTCGGAGTAAATGCAATCGTAGAAACGCCAACGATCTTTAATCAACTTAAAACCATGAAATTCCCATCTTAAAATAAACGACGAGCGCTTGCCTACTACCTCATCTTTCATGTTTATTCTACATCGTTCATAATGTACCTATTTGCGCATTGATAAATTTGCGTATATATTCTCTTACTTGAGATCAAGTTCCATCTTGTTCTCGAAGATCGAACGAGATCTCATGAAAAATGAATTGTTCTATCAAAAAGAGCACAAGCTTTTGCAACCTTATTCAACATTCCATTTCTTTCCATCTTCAAAATGAAAAAATCTAAACATGAACCTGTTGAAGAAATCGACAACATGCATCTCGAGAAGAATTTTGAAATGATTGAAGATCGATTGAAAAAATAACTTTAATCTCGAAAAATAATTGGCTAAAAAATAATTTTCTCACGAGTCAGATATTTTTTTTCTAATTCCAGCTGAAAATCGTGATGTGAAAAAGTATAAGGATTTAGATAAAATTATTGAAAAATATTTAAACGTTGCACACTGGAATCATCTCGAAAACTTTTTCAGAAGATTCAAATTATACAAGAATAACTTTCCCTCAAAATGCTAACCTGCTGCGACATGAAGAAAAACATATATTTTTTATGACGATGCGTTGACGAAAATTGAAATGGAATATTAGAAAAGCTGCTGGGGCGATCTCTTAAAATTTTTTGCAGGTATTGTAAGAAAATCACTTTATCGTGAGGAGCATTGACATATTGACTTGTGCAGATTTGAGAAAAAAAGAAAAAAAAAAACATAGTCGATGTTCTCTGAAGGTAAGCACCCCCTGACCATATCCCGTCTTAACGTTTTCAAATCTTTCTTTATGAGAGGACACTGATCGTTGTATCAGCGTGTAAACTCGCGGACTCGGGAGTGAATAATACATCACGAATATGGAACATACGACACCTAATAATACCTATTATATCTTCCGGAGAGACTCGGAGAGCATACACGGGTGGAGGTAAAACTGCTATGCGTGTACCCACATCAAATGTACACATATACAAAACACATGTATATATGTATATGTATACTTAATGTTTGCGATATCTCGAGACCGGTCGAAGCTCGGGTTAAACGCGACAAGCGATTTTAATATCGGGCGCTAATGCGCCCGACACGATAATCTCGGTGCCCGAGGTCTGTACTTAACGTCGACTTAACGCTAATCCTGGCGGGAGTGGTGATGGTGGCAGTCCCGTTCGGGACAACGCATGCCTATACCGTATATATCCACATTCACCCATGTACAGTCCTCATTTCCCTCCCTCAGGCCACGGAAACATGCGGTTACTTGCATGCATGCTGCACATTATGCGGTTTATACGTGCCAACAACCAACGAAACTAAGTGAGTGAGCAAGACGGAAGAGAGAGAGAGAGAGGAAGTGCTACAGAGGGGGAAAAGGAAAGAGGAAGTCGGAGTTGCTATTATAGCAAATACGCATGCTTAGATACAGGTACACCTAATATCTCGTGTGTTCGACGCACGTACGCATGCAATTTATTTTTACCGTCATATATAAATTATTATTTAACCATCAGGTATTACGTTGTTGTATCAGAATCAACGATTCCGAGTTGAAATGTTTGTCAACAGTTTTTATTCCGATCCATTCTGGCTGATTTAACGTTCGTTTGAATTCGGCCAGTCGGAAGCGTGTAAAGTGACGTCATCCTCGCACACTCCGATTAACCGAACTTAACCTCTAACAAGAAAAAACTAAATCCCAACCTGCCGAATCGGAAGATACTCGAAGAGTTTTTGATTCGCGATTCGGTTACCGCATCTTGACTTGCTCATAATTATCTTCGTTTATATGTACTACACTTTGTGTGTAATCATATATGTATGTATAGCCGCATACCGATGATATATATATACTTACCTTCCCTTAGTGAATACGCGGCTAGCGAGCTCGAATATAGACTGCATTGCACTTTACTGCATGTGTCCGCACTTCGTACGTGCAACGTATGTTCGCGTAAACATGCACATGTATATATAGTTATACAGCACTGAATACTTAGGAAGTACGGAAGTGCGATGTAGAAGGAGAGGGTGAGACGGATATAGGTTGAAAAGGGATTGAGACTGAGTGAGAATCGTATATATGCTGACGCGGGAGTGAGTACATGTAGTTACACATGGACCGTGCTGCTATTACGAGGAATAAGTGGATGCCATGGCGCGCCTCTCTGCCCTGCTGGCAGTACGAGCTAGGATGAACCTCGAGTGTGGAATTGCCGTTGAAAACTATATACATATATGTACTACATTACCGGTGCTGTTAACGCGAAGAGCAACCGACGACCTGCCAGTCGACGAGTTGGCCATTTCGAGTTTAGTGGCGAGCGTTGCCGCCGTTCAAGTCCATCCTCTGTTCAACCATCAACTATCCGCGACATTATATGCACAAACACCAACGACACACCACTATCATTCTTGCTGTTCGTGGAGCAAGTCAAAGATTACTTTGATAAACATAGAGTTCCGGAAGATCAAAAAATTCCTGAATATCTTTAATACTTTGTCAAATCTTGGTATTCATAAAACGCTTCTTCTTATTCTTCTTTTTTTTTTTATGAATTGTGCAACTAGGTATTTTTTGTCTCAAGATGGAGCGGTAAGATATAGGAATCATGAAGTATGCGGTTCCCCCAGGCAATGATAAATTGATGCAATTATCATTTTATTTCGAAGGAATTAGACATCGGGGAATTTAAAGTTCCCAAAGTTCACGCGTGTGCTTGGATGTACTTGATTTTGTTCAACATCGCGCACCAGGGACCGATTATTGGTGTCACTGTCTCGTTCAAGCTCGTAATCATCGCCAGCCTGACATTCGTTGAACCCGTTGGTAGTCGTTGTTGCAGAAGCTAATAAACGCCAGATCGGTGGCTCTACCTCTACCATCTCACTATGATTCTCTCCTCTTCATCCGGTCCTCGTCTCGCTTTTATTCCCTCATACTCCATGAATGTTCACTGCCTCCGGCATCTTTGCCTTTGCCATTTGTTCTGCGAAGCTTTCAATTTCCTGCTCTTTTTCTATTCTCTCCCGTTCCGAGAAGAGAGAGTCTCGCGAAAGGCGGAAACATGAGGATAGAACGAAAATTTACTGGTACACGCTGACGTCGAGCTCTTTTATGTGCCTTCTCTTTTATAAGAAATTTCATATTGGTTTAAAAAATTTTTTTATTATTGAACTCTGGCTATAAATATGTTTATCAATCGTGGGTATATCATTTAGTAGTTTTTCTTTCTCAATCGTAGAAATGAATTTCTCGATTTGATCGATCTGTGCTCACTCGAGCAACGAAGCTGCTTTCAAGAATTCTTATTCTCTGTATATTCTCTTCCCCTATCCCCTATACAAGTTTCACGGGTTGAATCGTCTGTCTCCCAGCACGAGAATATAGTTCCGACGTCGCCGCTAAGCGGCGCATTCGCTCGAGATTCGACTCGTATACGATGTGACACCCTGGCGGTTATATAATCCAGCCTGTCGCTTGCCATAGCATACTTACCTGGCGCAGAGGTTACCGTGATCAACAAGGCGGTTCCTCCAGGGTGAGGCTCTTCCATTGCACTTCGGTCGAGCTGACCCTTGCGAATATCCCTAATGTGGATATCTCGGGCGTATAATTTTTGTTAGTCGGGACTGCGTTCGCGCTATCCCGGATAAAATTCATCAAACACAATTTATTCATTCATCTCAAATGGTGAATAGTTTTAAATATCGAAATCAATATCTGAGGATACCATCAACATAGTAAAAAATATTCGAAACGGAAGAATTCGTGTGTAAGAAAGCAAATAAGCAAAATCAAAACATTTTTGAACCATACTCTTGAACTATTTTGAGAATGTTTTTCGTTGTTGCTCTCATATTTAAATTGAGGAACTGTTGAAAAAATGCCAGCGGAGAATATATGTTAAATAAAAACGTAGTGTTTCTGTGTCGTTGGTGCTATTCATTTACTGTTAAAAATTTTTTTAAACATGATCATGCGTGACTGTTTTCATAGAGAAGATTGGTTATGATTCCCGATAGAAAGTCTGTTCTCCCCTAATTTTTCGTAGCTATATTCGGAATGAAGTGTTTTTTTTTTTTTCCCCCCCTTTTGATGAGGGTCTCGAGAAAGTGATGGTGTGTGGGAAACAGGATGATGGGAGAACACGATAGGCAATGGTCGAAAGTCGATGCTGAAAGCCATTGGCTTGTCGACTGGAAACTTGTATATACAGAAAACTGAAGTTTCCGTGTATTGACGGAAGGAGGAAGGAGAATTTTGTGCGACTAATTTCTATCTGTGCGAGGTTGGCCTCGGGGCGCCAATGATTTAGGACAAGACGGCGGTCCGGTCTTCGTGGTCGAATTCGAGGAGGGTTTGCCGCCGCGGTATAAGCAAGAAACGATGGACCGAGACAAATTGTAAAAGATAAAGAGAGAAAGAGAGACGGAGAAGAAGAGGAGAAGAACCGGAGGATCAGGTATAGTAGTATATACATGGATTTATACCCGAGGGAACCTAACCTACCCGTTCTCGTTATTTACGAGATTCCAGTCTCGTGCTCATCCGAAAATCCTTCGTAAACGAGTAGAACGGAGATGGTATTATAGTATAACACGAGGGTCCTTCGGGTCTCGTTCGAATTAATATTCCCCGACGTATACTATGTTTCCTAGGCCGAGAGCAGAAGGAACAGCGGGTGTTTTGGTGCTTGCGTCACTTTGCACTCTTCTTCCTTCCTCCTCAATGAAGGGTCTTCGAAAGCCATCGGGCGAATAGAGAGCCGCTTAGTTGTCCCTCTAGGCTCTTCAAGGACTCTGCTCCCCTTGCTAGACCTACCTTTCAAATTATTTGCTTTCACATTTCTTTTGGCAATGGGACGAAAATCAAGATGAGGGCGAAAAAAGAGTCAAGTGCGCGACTCCACAGGGTGCGGTCGAATTTTCCATTTTCATCCGTATCTTCATTCAATAAAAAACTAATTCGAATGGAAGAACATTATGTTTAGAACATTGATTTGTTCGCAGATTCTCTTACAGTTTGCGGATTCCGGTAATGACCAATTTATTTGTTGATTTCGATTCGTTTTCAAAAAATAATACAGCTATCTGACAGATCCCTTGCGTATTATTATGGCTGCCATTAAGAGCCTTCGGGTTTCATGTTTATGCATAGGATGCGAGAACTAAGGACACGAGGTGTAACTACCTACGGCCCTGACTATAAGCCATTACCGTCGTGAGAGGTACGGCGTAGAGAGTACCGGAGAAACACACTCCTCTCTGTGTGAGCACTGTTTCCCTTTCTCTTTGCCGTTCTCTCTCTCTCTCGTCTGGCGGTAACAGAGGGTGGTAGATAACATTGCTCCATGACACCACAGCTTTGCTGGCTGGGTTGTTGGCTCTGAGAACTCGAGTGCCGAGAGTACAGAGAGTGAGAGACAGATGGAAACCGACAGAGATGAAAGGACAAGGCCGAGAGAGACGGAGAAAAGGGAGGAAACAGAGTATATATACTCAAAGTCGCATAACGAAACGTGTCGTCTCCTTCGGGTTCGGTACTCTCAGTTTACCTCTTTTCGCTTCTAACGCCCCGACCCTACATGCAGTACTGTCAAACGCTATATATATACTATATGCATGATATAATCAACAATAAGGACGAGAAGAGTACTCCTCCGTTCACTTATCCCATCTTTGCTCTCCTGCAGAGGATATTCTCATTTGTGTCTCTTTCACACTTATGCGGCCTCAATTAGATTTTCTTTCTCTCTGTCCGGTTCTCTGATTCTCCTTCTATTTATATCTTTAGCGTGAGAGAAAGAGAGGAAGCGACTTCTATAATACAAAGTGCTACCAACATCGGCAAAGTAAAGTCCATAACTACAAGTTCCTATACGAAACAAAGTGTGCACAATTTTCTTCCTCTCATTCTCTCTGCTGTCTCTTTGTGTGCGGTGCACAGTGCATTAGGACTGGGTTACGACAGTAAATTTTCACTACCGTGTGGGCTTTTAATGGCCGCGGGAATGCAGCTGGTTTCAGTGGCCTCGCCCGTACTCGCCGGGAGGACGACAACGAAGATGCTGCGGTATTGCTCCGGACTGATAGAGCGAGAGTGAGATAGAAGCTAAAGAGAAAATAAGGAAACGAGAGAGAAGGAGCGAATGAGGGAGATCTCGAGGCGTAAAATGAACGATAGAGAGAAAGCTCTTGGTGCACTTTGCTTCGACCATTCTCACGAAACGTTCTCGTGGGGCGAACTCCAGAAGAGAGATAGAGAGGGAATGAAGAGAAGGAAGATGGGGTGAACAAGAGGAGTTGGGCGGAGTATGCGAGTAAGTTGTTCGCGGTTCCACGGTGAAAAGCCTCTGAAGCCAGTACCAGCCGCCACCACGAGATCCCCTTAATATTGCCGGAGTACCTGAACACCCCAGAAATTCGTATACATATACCATTTCCTACAATTGTAGCTTTGCGCGGTATATGTTTCCTCAACTCCGAACGATTTTATTCACCCGTACACGTATTTATCCTTTTAAATACACACTCATTAAAGCCGAAAGATAAATGAACGTTACATACATAATATATCAATGTATTTTCATATTTGTATACCAAGCGTGAATAGGGACCGAGAGATATGACTGAATACGGCAGGTGTCACACGAATGAGGCCAAAAACAGATATTATAGCTGGAGAAGAAACATACGCTCGAGAAAGTATAACTTGCATACGGTGCAGTTAATGCACCTTTCTCTTCTCTTTTTCTGTCTCTGTTTTGCCTCCCTCTTCCTCTCTCTTTCTCTTTAGCCTCAAAGCTAGAGATTGTATAAATGTAGCGGTTGCTGTGCTGTTTCTACGGTGCAACTACCCTTTGACATGTACTAACTACCGTGTAGATCTTTCTCGCTTTACGTGCCTCTGTTATATGCATAGACACATAGGCATGCATATACATATTTGAGATTAGTTGTATATGCACAGTTACAATGTTACTACCGCTGTGTATTATATTTCTCTTGATTAAATTTCTCTTTACTCGTCTCTTATTCACCCCTCTACCTCTCAATCTCAACCTCTCTGTTTCTTGTTCTCTCCTTACTCTAACCTGCCCTCTAACAGCTCTTGTTCGCACATATATACGTACTACGTATATGTCTGTATGTGTATATGTACTACCTGGGTCCAAAGCTATGCAATCTGGAGAATTATTCCCAGCAGCTATGAAACAGCGTGCCGTTGCTAGTCGACGTTGCTGATGCTTCCGGTGTGCTCCTGCCTCGAGCTATATAGTTATGTATACATTTAAAGAGAAAGGGGTCGGAGAGAGAGAGAGAGAGAGAGAGAGAGAGAGAGAGAGAGAGAGAAGCTACGACCCTCTTTGACTGCGGTAACTCCTGGAGTAAGTAGATATGTATAGCCGAGTAGACCTTGCGGTTACAGTCCTTCTCTCTCACTCTTTGATCTTTCGCTCCTCTTCCTCATCGCTCTTTCTTCTCCAACGATCGCCCTCATTCTACTTATACACTCCGTATATATTCAGCGTCTTTCTCTTCCTCTGAGCATCTCCAGCGAATTCATCCCTCTTCTATGGAGACGCTATGCATAACCTTCCGATGGGTTATAGTGCACGTGAGCTCACTGCGGTAAGTGCGCGAAGCCGTGTTTCTCAATCATCCGAAATCGAATTCACCGCGAGACTCTCTCCCTTTCTCTCTCTCTCTCTCGCGGTTGGAATGCTCTTGCTCTCTTGCGCGTCTCGAAGCATTCTCACTCCCTGGTTATATTCGTCCCTTTGCCATCGACATCGCCAGTATTATATTTATACATATATATATATATATGTGTGTGTCTGTGAGCGTTCATATAGTGGTATGCTTTATGTAAGGGCGAGAACCCACCATAGATAGGCACCAGACCATTGTTCTCGCGTTCGACGAATTAGAGCTTCGTGCTACATCGTTTCTCGAGCAAATGGAATGGCCGGGCTCTCATCGGAGTCAACGCTATAGGAAACGAAATTACTCCTTGAGGAAGAGAGAAAAAAAAGTTTGATGGAAAGAAGAAAACGGAGCGCACACTGAGATAGTTAACCCGTTTTCCTATTCCTTTCGTTTTTGATAGACTTTTTTTTCTCGAATGCCATCGTTCAATCCCACGAGAGCTCTTTTTTTGGCACGAGATTGATCTCAACAAATTTATGATTGACATTCCGGTTAATAAAACTTTGATCGGGTTTCTTGGAATTGCTTAAAAAAAAAAAAACAACTCAAAACCAGAAGTAACTAAAATATTTTCATTCCAAATTTTCATTTTTTCTTTTTAATAAAGCAACCTAATCGAGTGCACGCTCAGCAAATTTTCAAGTATAATGCTCTCATTGTGAGTGAATATTCTGGATATAAAGATAAAAAAGACCGACGCATTGGTATTTGAATAAAAAAATATCATGAATTTGTTCAGGATTTCGAGTCGACCTTTTGCACTTTATAAGGGTTCATTGAGAGTTGGATAGTATAATAATTTGTTTAACGATAATTTGAAAACGAAGTTAGTCACAGAGGATGAAGGGTTAAGGACATTACATCTTATACATGTATCTGTGTATACATATATCACACGTGCAGCATGCATTAAGTATACGAAGACGGTTGAATGGAAAGTGCACCCTTGCTCGAAAGCGCTCTCAAGTGTAGGAGAGAGGGTGCGGACGATGGGTTCGTTGCATAGCGAACGATCTTACCGCGTGACCGCTCGAGTAGGATCGAAGACCACGTGGTGTAATTCGCTAATTAATGGGCTCAGTGCAGAGACTACTATCTCTCAATGCTGGCTCGTGGCAAAACCTTCCTCTTCCCTTCTCTCTCCCTCCCTCACTCTCTTACCCTCAATACCTTCTGCTCCCTGTATTGCCCACATCCTCTCGTTTTGCTCTCTCAACAGTCGACCGAGCGTGCACTGACCGCAAGACTATCTCATCGACACTCCTCCGCATGTGCTTTTCCCTTCCTTCAATATCCCTCCCAACTTCCGCAACCATTTTGCCAACGAGCTAATCATCCGAAATGGGCGAACCATCTGTAAACAAAAAAATCTTTTTTTTTCCTCCGACATATTTCTACAGTTTTTGGATCCACGGGCCTAAACAGTTTTTTCCATGATGCCCGATACAATTGTTGATTATCCTGTGCATGACTTTGAATTTCTGAAAAAAATATTCTCTCTTTTGAAGTATGCATTTTTTCATATGTTATCGGAGTTATTTTTATGCGAAAATGTTCTTTTATAAGAACATTGCTACGAAGAATAACGTTGAAACTTTTAACGAAAAAAATGAGTTGAAAGCATTCCGCATATTTTTTATGTGAATTCTACAATTGACGGAAAAAAATCTCCAAAGCGTAAGAATATATTCGGAATAAAGACAGAAAAATGTTCTCGGTAGTTCCGTGTCACATTTCGGATCATAACTGAATGGGAATCCGAAAATCTGCTTCTTGTAAATTTTGGATGGATAAATTGTGGGTTCGCGTTGATAACGCGCGTCAAATACAGAAACGAAATTAACTTGTTCGGTTATGGTATAAATAAGACACACGTTCATGCATATACACGTGCGCGCGCGCGCACGCACACTCGAGAGGGTAGAAAATTGTTGGGTGGCAAGAAGGAATGGTGGATATAAATCCGTCGGAAAATGGATGCGTAGCTCGTGTCTATAGGCGTGTATATAAATATAAATACGAAAGAATAGAAGGCAGGAGGCTGGAGAGAAGAAAGGATGTTGAGGAGGAAAACTCTTGGATGGAAAAGAAACATTGAAAGACGTGTACAAAACGATAAAGATAGTTATAGGTATAAGAGAGGTATAAGACTTGTGGAATAATGGAGTGCATAGATCGATGCAGAATAAAAAACAAGTAGAAATGAAAGAAGAATAACGAGAGGGAGAAAAGAAAGATAGAAATATAAAAGCGGAAGAAAAAATCGTGTACCGTCTTCTTACTCCGAGTACATTCGGAGGATGCAAAGGAAGTGGGCGCTTCTATATCTTTTGCCATTTCTACATTTTATCTTCTCCTTTGATACACAATATATACAAATATATATATAATATAAATACGAATACAAGTATACAAGTGCACATACGCCAATATGCAATTTTTTTATCTACACTGTAAAATATATTGACATACGATCGAGATGGACATGAACGATCGGACTTTGTTATACCATAATAGTGTAATCTAGCCATCTTTTTCTCCTCTCTCTCTCTCTCTCTCTCTTCCTCCCTCTCTCCCAACAAAAGAGAGTGTCTTGCTCTCTCATATAGACTTTTTCTTTTCATCGTCCGTTGGGGAGGTGAAAAGAGATGACGCTCGAGTACAGCAAGGCGGCTATGCCGGGTATACATTTATGTACGGACGAGCGGAAAAAAGGCTCAGCCAGAGCTGATGAGAACGCGGGGTCCGTCGAGCGTTTTTTCTCTTTTTCTTTCAGATCTCTGGCTGCTATGAAGACTTTTTCTTCTCTTCTTTGGGTTGTGAGTTCGCGAGGCTCTCATAGCTTGCAGCAGCGAAGCAGTACTGGCGTCAGTCAGGAGCAGCCCTATGGTCCTAGGGAAAAGTCGGGGCACCAAGGAATGGCTATATATAACATATAAATGTGTATGCGTAAAGCTATATCGCGAAGAGTGTCCAGGCTTGATAGAAGAGAGAGAGAGAGAGAGAGAGTGAGTAAGGGAAAAGAAGAGGGAAGGGTCCCTCTGTGTGCGACTAATAAAAGGGAGCGTGATAGCAATGTGTGTGGGTGGCCGATAGTTTTGCCCTCGTAACGCGCCATGTCGAGCTCTCATACAGTCTTGTCTCACTCTCTCCTCCAACATTTAACCGTCATCTTTGTTCGTTTTGGTCGAAATCTCTAGCTATCCTTTTCTCTTTGGCTCTAGGATCTGTATAAACCTACCTATATATATATATATATATTTACATGTGTATAGGTTCATACATAAGCACTCATACCGTCATACGACGATGGGTTAAGACTATATGTACATAGATATGTCCGTATATATCTATACAACTGCGTATAACGTTGTGGTAGCATAGCTCGGTTGTACAAGTCCGCGCGGACTAATCGTTCCAACCAGCGCACCAACCATTTCTCTCTCAAGCTCGACTCTCGTTTATCATTGGTTCGTCGGCCTCGTCGATTGGTTCATTTTGAAAACGTTTGCGGGGATCTTTCGAGAGTGGGGACTCGTGAGCTTAAGAAACGTTCGCACCGATTGGTTGAGTGATGTATTCAACGCTTCCCAATGGCTCACTCGTGAAAGAAACGAGTCCGCGCGGACCCGGATATATTATACTCTGCCACAGGAACTCTCCGTGGAGGAGCCACAAGCCGCTTCCACACTCAACGCTAGCCCTCACTCGCTCACTCGCTCCTTTCCACGATCAGCCTTGCTCACCACCGCGCCACGAAACCCCGTCGCCGTCACCGCGCAGCGGGGCTATATTTACCCCCCACGGTAAGGTCGTCGTCGGGGTGGAAAACGCTCAAATGGGGTGGTTTAACGCGAACCTCGCCCTCTTCTCTCTCTCTCTCTCTCTCCCTCGCTCTATTCTCAACCGTGTTCCTCTTCACTGCTAACCCTGGAACCAGAAGGAATCACCCGGGAACGTCAGCCTGAGCAAACTATAGGTTTATACGTATTTGTATATGTATATGTATACATATACACATACACGGGCGGGCGGGCGAGAGCGCACGTGTGTGTGTGTAGCAGCTCTCGCGGTCGTGGCTCCCCTGGCGTCGCGACGTCCACCTCGTGAAGAACGCTAAGAGCAAAAGCGACAGAAACCGGAAGCGCTCCAGAGAGGCCGCCCTCGTATCAAACTAAAAGGGAAAATCCTACCAAGTGCGAGAAAGACAGAGAACGTTTTCCTTTCCTCTTCCCCTCTACCTCTCCTCTTCCCGAAACAACGTAACGACGAGCGAAATTAGGTAATTCGGGCTCGTAATAATGCGAGGACCCCGCCCGGTAATGAATCGGGCAACGCTCGCGTTCGCTCTTCCTTCTTTTCTCTTTCCCTCTCCCCGTCCGACCCTACTACATCCACGTGGAAATTAGGGCCATCTGACCTTCTTCCCTGTTCTATAATGCCAGCTTAAGGCCACTCGCGCCCTTGCATATATTTATTTGTGTACACATAAATACGTATTGTGCATAAGCCTATATCTTATGTATATAAACTTATACTTAAGTACCCTACTCTGTACCATGTTTGCTCCTGATAAAAAAAATGATATGTAATATTAAAACTGCTCCCCTCAGTACTTAAAAAATAGGTAAATTAGAGGCAGACGCTTTGTTATTACCGCCCTCGAAATTTTGCCTCGTTCGTATGTTGTTTTTTTTTCACAAATCAGCCACTATTCTAAATCGATTGGTAATTGGGAGCTTCCAATCCGCCAGTAATAAATTACGTCATACTCCTTTAGGGTTTCCTTTTTTTTTATAGCAAAAATTTGAATATTAAAAAATATCGAAAAAATGCATATTGTTTGTTAAAAATTTTGTAGAATTCTCCAATACGATTGGAAAGCAAGTTGTTTCAATTTTTGAGTTTCCATTTTGGGAATTTAGAGTTTTAAAAAAATTTGCGAGAATGCACTTATTTGAAAAATACATTGATTTTATTCTGGAACTATTATTATTCTGGAAATGTATGAAAAAAATGAGTGAGCCCACTGACAATGATAC
Source organism: Campoplex capitator (assembly GCA_037576405.1). Lineage (NCBI taxonomy): Eukaryota > Metazoa > Arthropoda > Insecta > Hymenoptera > Ichneumonidae > Campoplex > Campoplex capitator. Next base: position 1,801,666 of record JARBWI010000032.1, on the reverse strand, counting down.
AAGAAATAAATATAACGATTTTCCCTGAGTTAGAAGAGTTGAAAAAATAGTTTCAAATTAGAAAAAATCAGTGAAACGTTTGACTCGACGAGAAGGAGATACATAATATTTTTTGGGAGGAGAGATGAACGCATTCGGGTAGGTAACGTCTTGAGAGGTTGAGTCTCTTGTCTGCCTCGAGACTTTTGCCATCACTTTCTGGTGAACGACATCGGCCACGTTTTTCCCTTATTTTTTTTTCGTAGCTGCATCGTTTTTTTTTCTTTCCTCTTATTCTCTCGTCGGTCTTGTATTTCTCGACATTTTTCCTTTCAGCCAAACTACTCGACTTTTTTCCTTCATCTCGTTGACTCGTTTTAGTCTTTCTTACCTTGAGCGACCTTCGTGCATTTTCTTTCCTCTTTTCTCTTTTCTTCCTGAATCGTTAGCCCAGCCTCGACGTTTTGCTGGTTTTTACATTATACATTATGTGTATATATACATCGCAGTAGACATACTATCTCCGGGCTCAGAGGGATACATGGATTCTATATCCGCTTCGCTTTCTCCGATGCTTCTTCAGAAAGATCGTAAAGGAGATTGGTTCCTTCTTGGCAAGACGAGATAAAGTGAGAGGAAAGAGACACAAAAGGAGATGGAGAAAAGAGGTAAGGAGGGAAGGACGTAAAGACGACGCCCGATACTCGAATCCTCGATAGAGTCGGTGTAAGAGATGGTACGTGTATACGTACAGAGATATATATACAGAATGGAGAAAAGACGAGAAAGAAAGGAGGGAAGCAAAAAAAAAGAGCCACTGAAGGGAGGTAGGGGGGAAAAAAATTTGGAAGACTAAGGAAAAAGAGTCCGAAGAGTCTCTTAGACCATTTATCGACTCCGTCGAAGAAGATTTTTCGGGGGGTGGTGGTGGTGAGAAAGAAAGAAGGCGAACCGAGCGTTAACTTGCACGACCATTGAAACAGTTTTCGAGGGTTCACTACGCTATTGCCATCCACCATGGTTATCTTTTTTTCCCGCTATACGTTTTCGTGTTGATGAACCGGTATATCTGTATTTTAAGGATTCCGTACGTCCAAATGAAAGAAATGGAACCCTTATAGGACCACTCGTGTGTCTGTCCGACAGTCTATCCACGTATGAATTTCTGTGACCCAAACACGGACGTGTAACGTAAATAAATGAATGATATGAGAAATGATATTAAAAAAAAAGTTTTGCAAACTGAACCGTGTTATGTATAAAATGAAAGGGCTTGTTGTGAGGCTCTCAAATATATTTTTTTGAATAGTTTTGAAATAAACAGTTTTATAGTTATTTTAAAAAATCGATGAAAAATCACCACTCCCCGCTTATCACCGAAAGTGCTGAGCCTAAAATTTTGAAAAAAATACAGAAAATTGTTTTTTACATATAGATTACAGGAAAATCTATAAAAAGTTTATGGTTTTAAAGTAACATATGGTAAATATTAATCGTACGGAACCTTCTCTATGCGAGTGTTCAATAACTCACACTTGTCCGCTTTTTTTAAAACAGAGAAGAGCTCAGAGAGTGAAAAGGATAAGAAGAAGAAGAAGAAAAGAGAAAGAACGTACTACATCCGGTTGTTTGGCACGAGATTCGTGCAAATAACCATCGTGTATTTTTCTCGAGAATCCCCGGTCCA